>JAJKFI010000016.1:6505316-6547816 GCA_029204185.1 Lerista edwardsae | reverse complement strand
AGGGAATGTCTAAAAATGTCCAGACTCAATTTCTGGTCTCCTTATTGAGGAGTGGGTTAACCCCTGCTAACTGGACAAGAGACACTTTTTCAAGTGGTGCTCCTCTTATATTGAGCAGGGGGAGAGTAATTGTCCCTCTTCACCCCTGCACAGTGTCTTTCTAGTGGCTGTTGCTGGTGGTGGTCTGCTTTTTTTTTCTTCTCGATTGTGAGCCCTTTTGGGACAGGGAGCCATTTAACTTCATTATGATTATTTGCCTGTAAACTGCTTTGTGAACTTTTGTTGAAAAGCAGTATAAAAATACAATTGATTTAAAAAGGACTTCTGCCTGTACCTGCCAAATTATGGCCTGGTTCTCCAGTGTGCTGGTAAACATGTGCCTGCAGGTGGAGCTCACAAGCTCCTCCATACAAGCTTGCAAAACTCACTGAGGGTAAATACAGAAGCATCTCCACTGTAGACAGTCAAAACATACTAGGAAACAGAAAGTATAAGAGATTTGCATTTGCTGTACATTGGAACACATATGGTACATTGGAACCCTGTCTTTGGGCTGATTTGGAAATGACTGATTGATCCCATAGTTTAAATTATCTGGGCACATATATATCCTGCTTCCTCACTTCCCCATAAATTGTCCTACTTGAGTGGGGGATGGTTCATCTGAACCACTTCCTAACACACATTGCTAAACTTACTTAGTATAGGTTGTAACTTGCTGAACGCCCACAGAATTGGAATATTTTGTAGGGGAAGGGGCAAAGTAAGGAGTGGGGCCAAGATGTGCATGCACTATGCTCACACATGTCATTAAGCCCATGGGGCTGGTTGGATGGGGATGTCTCATATAACATCTATGACATCATTCTGGCAAATGAGAGAAAAAGTCTGGCATCATGTCCTCCTCTGAACTGATGATGATGAGATCATCATGATGAGAAATGGCTGTTACAGCTCCAGAACATGTGTGAGGAACAAAACAAAGTAGAACACCTGACTTTACCTGCAGTAGTACAAGCCTGACTCCTACAGCTGGTCCTGCCAATCCAGGAGTGGCTTTTCCAACCACCAGAGACAATGAAGGACACATTAATCCAAGTCCATCAGCAACATAAATCATTGTCTTCTCCATGGGAGCTTCCTTATACTAAGTCAGACCATTGGTCCATTTAGCTCACTATTATCAAGAGTGACTGGTAATGGCTCTCCAGGGTTTTAGACATGGGTCTTTCCCAGACCTACCTAGGGATGCTGGATACTGTATGTGACACCCTCTCCATGCATGTGCTATACCACTGAGCTATGATCCCCTCCCTATTCTGGACAGTTGCCCTACACTCTGACAGCAGTTTCTTTATTGCCTCCTTGTGAATCCCCCTTGAGAAGATTTTCCTTCCATGATTCCCTATAAAGAACTGAAAACATATACTTGTGAAATAGCATGACCACAAAACAGTAGCATCCATAGAATGCTAACTGAATCCATAGAAACCCCTGCTAATTAGGCAAGAGGCACTTTTTCTAGTGGTGTTCCTCTTATATTTAGCAGGGGAGAGTAATTGTCCCCCTTCACCCCTGCACAGTCTTTCTAGTGGCTGTTGCTGGTGGTCTGCCTTTTTCTTAGATTGTGAACCCTTTGGGACAGGGAGCCATTTAACTTTATTATTATCACTATTTACCTGTAAACCACTTTGTGAACTTCGTGATGAAAAGCGGTATATAAGTACCTGTTGATTGACTGATTGATTGATTTGATAGAAGAGGGGCAGTACGCTAAGTTTTGGCCTTGGTAGCCAGTCCTCGCGGAGAAAGCAATGCCTCAGCGAGTTGCTTATTGGCTACAATGGCACAGGAGAGGCATGGTTGACATGGCCAGGTAAGGCACCTTGTACTTAGCACACTGCCCCCCTCTAGGGAAGTTACTTCCACAAAAGCTCATGTATTTCCCTCACCACTGCTACAAAACAACAACAGGCACTAAGCCAGAAAAACACACATGGCATATTTTCTATACAAAGGTGATGGCAGATGCTGCTAAGACAGTATGAAGTAGTGCCAAGAATGTCATTCTGAACCCTGTCTACAGTAGTCCAGGGTCTGCTAATCTGATTGGCTGATCATCACCAAATGCTGCATTCAACTGTATGATTTTATCTGGTCTTGCCTGCTGGAGAATAGCAATTCTGCTCCCCTACCACCACAAGTTTCCTCCTTTGCATGTTATCTGACAACAAATTGGCATCAACAGTGTTTACCATAGAGAGCTGGGCAATTAGATATGTCATTCAGCAACTTTGGCTTAACTCACATCCCTACTGCTTGACAAGTTGACGGTTTTCCTGCATCCGCTTTCAGAGAGGCCTCCACTCCTATAAAAACCATTCTTTGCTGGGCAATCCTTTTATCAGTCTCCAGATTCTTGGTTCAGAGCAGTTTCACTGGCTGAAGCCTGTGTGGGGCAGAACGAGCAAGCTCAGGATGTTCATTCAAATCAGGTTGTCAGTAAAATGTTGCTTCATAGCTTTGTCCTTACGGTGCTATAAAAATTGTCCCAGCGGCATTCTTATCCAGTACAAATACACGCACTCCCACTCCATGTGCACCACACGGGTTTATGACAGCCTGCCATTCTTTATCTTAACTGACAATTGTGGCCTAACAAAAGGTTCTTGTCTTGAATATAAAGTGCACTGGGAGGGGATCAATATTTTTAAAAGCCTGACCATGCAGCTCACAACCTTCTGATCCGCAACCCTGCTATTTTTCTTGCAAGAGTATGTGTGAGGTAGACACACAACAATGGAAGGAAATACACAGCACAGTATAGGCTTCAAACTTTACACTTAATGCACTTAAGACTCACTAAAATAAATGGAACTATATCCAAATGGCACTTACTAAAGGGCCAACTTCCCTGTTTTAGCACATCCAAACCTGGTTGCTTCAGCTTATATTGGTTCCCTGTCAGTCTTTGCACGCACAGCAGGAATATATGCAGCCTACACGAACTGTGCAGCCTACATGATCGGCACCTCCAGTAAGCACAACTTTAAAGGAAAAGTTCCATATTTTTGCCCTGGGAGCTCCTGCCATTTCCTTGCACTCTTGGAGCAGGGGCAATGAAATGCTCTGATGCACTGGTTCCCAAGCATTTTAGCACCGGGACCCACTTTTTAAAAGGACACTCTTTCGGCACCAGCCTAGCTTTATCAACCACTCGAGCCCCTGTTATATCCTTTTTAACTATAGTGGAGGAACCGTCTTCTGGAGCATTTGTTGAGCCTTCTGGAGTTGTTGAGAATTTGCTGAGCTCCATGTTCATCAGATCAGGACTCCTCTGGTGGCCTTGCGTCCTCCCTACAGACTGCTGCAGCCCTAAAGGCTGCTGCCTGATATAAGAATGTCAAGGGTTGTGGTGCTAATGGTGGCTGGGCAGCAGTGTGCCCCCCCCAAAAAGAGCAGCTTGTTTAACCCTTGATGCACATAGCCTACTCTGCCTTGTCAGTTTCATGACCCCCCCCCCAATACATTGGCTCACAAGCACCATTGGGTCGCAATCCTCTGGTGCAGTGGTTCTCAATCATTTTAGCACTGGGACCCATTTTTTAGAATGACAATCTGCCCGGGACCCACCAGAAGTGATGTCATGGCCAGAAGTGCTGTCAATGTGATGCTAGGGCCTGATGCATTCCTGTTAATGCAACAATAGGTTAGATTATTTCTCAGTCATTTTCCAATAGCAAAGTGAATCAGAAAAAAGCCTATTTACAACCTTGACACAAACACACCATCAAACACACCACAAACAAGATGCACAAACAAGATGCACAAATAAGATCATCTTGCCATATTTTCAAGATGGCTACTCTAGGTGCTTTGCGACCCACCTGAAATTGGCTTGCGACCAACTGGCGGGTCCTGACCCACAGTTTTGGAATTGCTGCTCCAGTGTATATAACTGTGTGGCTAAATCCCATTTCACTTTTCTCTGGATTGTACTCAGGATAAAATCCTTGACAACCACATACATATACACACATATACAAGCAGCCATTGTAAGCATAGTCAAATTAATTCACTTGTATCTTTACAATCAGATTTGCTGTTCTCTCTTGTTTGCACCCAATGTTTTTGCAACTGGGCAGGTATGTATCTCATGCAGAGATTTAGTTGATAGACTTTCTGAAATAATTTTCGTTTTCCTATTATCGTATGATTTGCGTATCTTATCTATGTGAATGTAAAATCATATGTCTGTCCCACATGCCATTTGAAGGGCTCTGGGCAACAACAAGGTGGAAAAACACCTCCGCAAGAGGAATGACCAAAAATACTCATTAATGTGTAAAATACAATGCAGCAAAATTCCCTGGTCCTGCTTCTTTCAGCTACGTGGAGTTCCTTTTGAATGAGGATCACACAATCAATTCTTGGCTGATCTTACAGACTATCATGGAACATGAGACAATATCTAAGGTTATTTACAGCTTAATTAATCAAACCCAGAATTCTGGAATTGTGCTTGGAAACCAGTGGAGAACTCCTGCAGATGTTGGGACACTGGTGTAATGTATTCTCAGAGGCCCACATCATCAGGTAGTGAGCCACCATGCTCTATAGTGCCTGAAGTTTTTGGACAGTTATCAAGGGTGAGCCTCACGCTGAGCACATGAGAACAGTCTAGCATCAGGGTTTTGAATGACAATTACTAGGGTTGAATTTGTTGAAAAGGGGCTATAATCTTTTTTTAAAAACCAGATAGAGGCCAACAGTGCAGTCCTATGCATGTCTATTCAGTACAAATTTTCATTGAGTTCAATGGGACGTACTCCCAGGTAAGTGTGTATAGGATTGCAGCCTGAGTTAGTAAAAGATGCATCTGGCCATCAGTGCAACCAGAGCCTCACGGCACAGCAATTCATAGGAGAATCCTCAGCCGCCTGACTGGAGTGACTGAAAACTCTCCATAATACGTAGATGGGGTAATGCTGTGAACCAGTAATCATTCGATTCTTTTTTCGGTTCTGTAAGTCGAGCCAAAGAAAAGCAAAAGTAATGACTATTAAGGAAGCTGGTCATCTGGCAATATTGGGCGTATGATCCAGGCTTCCAGGATAGCTTGATAGAAATTTGGGGATAAAAAACTAAATATTGAGGGATCACTGGTCCTTCCTCTCCCTTACCCGCAAAAACAACTGTGTGAAGTTTATAAACTACTTTAGCCCAATCCTGTCCTTCCCCCCTGCCAATGCAGCCAAGGCTGGATCCTGCCTCCAACCCCCTCCCTGGGCCCACCCACCCACGGGCCCACCCACTTTCCACCCTCCCTCCACCCCATTCTGTCCTTCCCCTGTTACATTTCCCGCCACCCTCCCCAAGCACCTGTGTTGGCCTTTCAAGGCTGGCCTTATCTTTTTAGACGGGGCAGGTCCAGGCACAGGTAGGCCAGCACAAGCCATTTGTGCCAGCCTAGATTGCCCTTTGGATTGCGCTCTCAATCATTTTTGCATTTCAAAATACAAAATACAGTTGCAGGAGCTCTACAGGTACAAAATATGATTGTCATGCCTCTGTTATTTCAGCCATATTGGTTGCTGGTTTGCTTCTGTCGCAAGTCAAGGCATTGGTTTTGACCTTCAGGACACAATCCTAACCAACTTTCCAGCACTGGCATAGCTGTTTGGCCGCTCAGAGTTGTGCACCAATTTCGGCAGCACAGCTCCAAGTAGCACCACTGGGGCCGCTGCATGCTATCTGGGGGACGGAGAAGGGGTAGACAGAGGACATATCGGTGGGCGCCGCCAATCACGACCAGGAGACAGAGAAGCGCAGTCAAGACCCCTCCTTTATTGCCAGACGTTCCCCCAATACACGCGGTCGCTCCCCCTTCCCCCTCCCTCAAACGCCACAACGGAAACCTTCACCCCAAAGTAAACATCCAAAGTAAAGTCCTGCCCCTTGCGCAAAAAGTCCAACTAAAAGTCTAACCGAGCCTCCTGGACCGGGCCTGCAGTTAACACAAAGTTAGGCTTTTAACCGTGGGCTTTGCCCCGGAGGTTGCCGTCTCTTTCCCACGGCAAGGTCTCCCACTCACACTTCCCCAACTGGCACAACAAGGATGGTGGTCTGTCCGCCATCCCCTCGAGTCTCTCACAGCCACGGGCAGGTCCAACGGCAGTCATGAGCAGGGCACCCGTCCCTGCTGCTGTCCGGTGGTGAGCGTCCAGCCTCGATCCGGCGGCGCCTCCCTCCTGAGCACTCTCCTCCTGAGTAGGCCTCCCCTGCGGGCTTTCTCTCTGCCTCTTTTATTGCCGCCGCATCAGCCTCCCTCGATGCAACTGCACTGGCCAGAGTACCTGCAGCTGGCCCACCCTCCCAGGCCGGCGTCCCACGGCCCCTCCCCTCCCTGCCTGCCACGCGCCTTGCGCCCGCGACCTTCGGGGCCTGACACTGGGGTAAGGGGAATTTTTCACCTTTCCCTGGCTAGTGTGGCAGTAACTGCGAGCCCCAGGTTGGATATGGGGCAGGCATGTCGGTCTGCCTATTCCAGCCTGGGGTTTGGATTGCCCTGTAAGGTATTCAGTCCACAACCCTACGTTAATTGATTTATTTTACCTAGTTTTTTAGACTGCTTTCCGAGACTTGGAAACAGTGTACAAAAACACAGTTAGAATAAAAAAATTACAGAAACCTCACATGACATAATTAATATGTATCTAGAAATACTAAAACAACATTAAAATCAAACCTAGTCTGGGGCAAAAAAAAAACCCAGTATGCATATAATGGCAAATCAGTTTGGAAACATTTGCTGCCTGGATCCATATGTTACATGCTTGTGTATACCCATAAAAATATAACATGTGGAACGCCCACCCCTGACAAGCACTTGCCACTCTTAAACATCCTAAATGGAATAATGTGTGAGCAAAAGACTGAGCTTAACATCCCAATGATGTACTTATCCTAAACAATTGCACTTTATTAGCTCCTATAACCCCCAGTAATTACTAAACTACTAGATGATCCCTACTACTACTACTGCTGCTGCTGCTGCTGCTGCTGCTGCGGCTGCTCCTACTACTACTACTACGAGGAGGAGGACTATGCTGTGATGAAGTAGTAGAATAATAATAATGGGATTGCACATATTTTGTGGATAGATACGCTAGGTCCTTGGAAAGGACTCAATATTTAGAAAACACCAGCCACCAACAGGTGGGCTGTGATTAACCAGACAACAGCAACAACAACCACAGCAACAACAGCTTTATACTTTTGCTCAATGTTTCAGGAGAATCTGGAGCAACATATTCTTTATCATACAGGCTCAATAATTGTGGGATGGTTGTCCGTAAATACCACAATTAAAACTTCCACTGGGCTCTCCACTATGCCTTTTGCCTTGGAGGGTTAAATATTTCACAATGACTTGGTGTCATCAGTGTGTGTACTCCCCCCCCTTTTTTTAAATGAAGCCTCCAGGCATGTATCCAAACACTTGGTAGAGTGGAAACGCCCAACCTCAAGCAGCCTCTTCAATCCAGGTTGCTGAAGGGCACACTCTGTGTGCTGGAATGTAGGTGTGGGCCCACGTGGGGGTCAGTAACCCTTGCATTCCAATGGCTTCAGCAAATAAGTGAAGCCAGCAAGGCGGCAGAGAGGAGACATCTATTGTTACGTTGCAGAGGTTCTGGCCCCTAAAATGTATAGCTCGGCATTACTGAGAGTTGATGAAAGCCATTATGAGAATGAGGAAGAAGATGACAGGAGGCGACAGTCCTGCAAGTGCAGAGGATCTTGCCTAATTCAAACAAGCCATCTAGTTGTGGTACCAAAAATACCACCACCATTTTATAGTACGTTACATTCAGCAGGGAATCACTGCTCCCGTGCCAGAGCCTGTCATTGTTCTACCTATTTCTGAATATGTTCTTGCATTTTAATTATAAGAACAACAAATTGATGAAAACTCCATATTTATTTTCATTTCAGTTTTAAATATGTATGCCCTGCTTTTTCCAGAGACTCAACACAGTCCTCAACAGAAATTTGAACATAGTAAAATACACCGAAAATAATTCAGTACGAATACAGGTATTCCCTGGTATTTGCTGGGGATCCCCACCATGAATACCTGAAACTATGGATATTGGGGTCATCTTTTTAAAGATAGGGGAACATCAGTGGTTTTGCTGCAACAAGCTAAAAAAAATGAGATTTGTTTAATGTTCTCCTATCTTTTTAATAGGCATCCCAGTATCCATGGTATCCGTGGATAACTAAAACCATGGACACTGAATCAGTGGATACCGGGGCACGCTTGTAATAAGACCAAACCAGCAGAGCATATTCTTGAAATTTCATCTGCTTAAAACAATAATTTTAAAAAAAAACCCAAAGGGAGAGAGAAAAATAGCCAAGCAATCAAAGAAAGTTTTCCAAAACAAATATATTTTCAGCCACCTCTGAAAATGCAGGAGGGTGAGAGCAAATCGATCCTACCACTGGTGGGAATTCTGGGGTTGGGGTTGGGTACCATTGTGGTGAAGGCCCCCTTGTGCATCCCCATCAGCTATACCTCAGATAGCAGTAGAGCATGCAAGGGAGGCACCCCAGATCTTAGGACATAGGCAGGCTCAGGTGGAGAAACTGGGCCTTCAAGTACCTTGATCCTGAACCATTTAGAGCTTTAAGGGCACAATCCTAACCAATTTTCCAGCACAGGGATAAGAGCAATGCAGCGCTGAGGTAAGGGAACAAATGGTCCCTAACCTCGAGGAGCCCTCTGTGACTATTGCTCCATTGCAGGATGCAGAACATGCTCCATTGGCACAGCTATGCTAGTGCTGGAAAGTTGGTTAGGATTGCATCCTAAAGGTCAAAACCAGTGCCTTGACTTGTAACAGAAGCAAACCGGCAACTATGTGGCAACTGTGGCAAAATCGCCCCAGCCACTGCTGCATGCGCCTAGGACAACAGAGGCTATGGCTGGGATAACAGAGGCATGACTCAGGGCGCAATCCTACCCAGCACTGGGGTAGGAGTGCCGGCCAGCCAGCGCCCTATCCAGCACTGGGTAGGTGGAGGCTGGAGCCTCCCTGCGGCAAGGGAGCGTGCGTTCCCTTACCATGGGGAGGCTACAGCCTCCCCTATGTGCTCCTCAGATCTGCGCCCACTAAAGAGCGGGCACAGATCCGAGGAGACTGCGTGGCCCAAATTGGGGCCGTGCGGCCTCCCTGTGGCTGTATGGCCACCTCCCAAGCCCGCCCACATCATGCCCAAATCCCGCCCCTCCCTCCCTCCCTCCCTCCCTCCAATCCCCGTGCTGCCTCGGCACGGAGCCTCCCTCATGCCGATTGGCTTTGGTCGGCCCGAGAGAGGCTCAGCGTGGGCACAGCAGGGCCAGTGCTGCCTGCAGTGCCGGTCCTGTTGCCTTAGCGCCGACGCAGGGGTGCTGATTGGCGCTCCCACATCGGCGCTAAGGGCGCGGCGTCAGCGCAACCCCGTTGTGCTGAGGCTGCGTGGGGTTTAGGATTGTGCTGTCAATCGTATTTTGTACCTGTTAGAGCTCTTGCAACTGAATTTTGTACCAGCTGAAGCTTCCAAAGAGTCTTCAAAGGCAGCCTTGTGCAAAGGACATTACACTAGTTCAAGTGAGAGGTACCAAGGTATGGATAACCAAAGCTATAGCTGATTTAGACGGAAAAGGTCACAAGAGTTGTGCCAGCTGAAGCTGGGCAAAAGGACCCCGGGCCACAGCTGTCACCTAGACACCGTGTCCTGGCCTCCTGGATCCTGGAGTACTTCCAAAATGTGAACCTGGTCCTTCAAGGGGAGTACAACCAATGGTCCATGTACGAGGTCTGCACCACTGTCTGGGCCCCTTCTCCACATATTGCTGACTTTTCTCACCAAGCTCCCCAGATCTCCTCCAATAGTCCCATGAAATATGGAAGATAGAATAGAGCCCTGTGGAACACCTTTGGCTAGAAGCAGGGGCATATCTAGGATATGGCAAGCCAGGGCTTGCGGCCTGGGTGTTACTTGGAGGTCCAGCTGCGGCCTCTTCCAGACTGGGAAAGAAATTGGGGCGCATGTGTGCTGTCTGTGGCAACTGTGGCAAAATCGCCCCAGCCACTGCTGCATGCGCCTAGGTACTCCCCCCTGCTTCCTGACTCCACGGCTTCCCAATTTTCCCTCAGCCACCACAGCGTGTGAGAAGTGGCTGGAACACCTGCCACTCGGGTACTCAGCTACAGTTGGGGCGATTTTGCCCCAGCTGCCATTGTGAGTGGCCAGGATCTCCAGCTGCTTCCTGACTCACACGTGTCATGACGTCACTTCAATGAAGTTGCTGCCCTGGATTCCACAGCGCCTGGGCACACTCTGGCCAGCTATCATGGTGGAGTCCCCCACCATGAATAGGAGTTCCCCAGCACCATCTTACGGACCTTCCAGGATGGTCTAAATCCACTGCAAAGCAGTGCTCCCAGTAATCAACTGAGCCAGGCAGTTCAGGAGGATATCATGGCCTCTGAGAGATCCTGAAGAATCAACAGGGTTGTCTTCCCTCTTTCTACCACCCAGCATAAGTCATTCCCTAGAATGACTGAAAATGTTTCTGTCCCCAAAGCAGATTGAAATCAGGCCTGAAAAGGATCAAGATAATGAATCTCAACCAGGAAGCAAAACCAATTCACATTTGGTCCATTGTTGACATTCCTTCCCCATGGTGAATATATGGGGAAGCCCCACCCTTGTGCCCCATGTGTACAGCATTTGTCTGCAGTAACAAACACTATGCCTGAGGAAGGACCCTCCCTATCATTAGGAATACTGGGAGCCCAGCTTCCCTAATGAGGGGTTAGGATCTCTCCCCAGGAAAAGTATTCATTGCTGCAGACAAACGCTGCACTCGTGGTGTGCCGGGTTTTGGATTGTAGTGGCGGCAGCGGCAGGGCTGGTAGACAGGCTCTTGCTGAAGTCCCCATGCATTTCTTCTCCATGGAGGGGGCATGTCTGGGAAGGCTTTCTGTGTTTTGAGAACGTTACTTAGGACTTAAGTTTGAAACGAAAGTATGTCTACTTATTTGGAAGTAAGTTAATTGAACTCCGTAGCACTTATTAGAAACCTGTATGTACAAGAACAGGCTGAATGGGTCACATTCAGAGAGTCTCGCATACACCGTGGGTCGTCATTCTCTTGCATTTACATAAATGGGCGACAAACACTGTCAGCTCATTCAAGATCCCCACCATGCACAGACACACAGACCCAGGGCACAATTCTTAACCAGGAGTTAGGCCAGCAAAGTTTGGCCAGCACAAGAGCCACAGTAAAGTGTGTTTGAATGTAATTTGTAGTGTTGGGTGAAAGGAAAACCCCACCTATTTTCCAGGTATGGAGAACCTTGCCTGCCCAGGTTAAATATTCTTCTAGTTTGCCTATAATCTTGTTTTTCTCTCAGCGTTAGCTTAGAAATTTGCATGGGTTAATTACTGATGGATATAGGCTATCCTGTTATCACTTTCTAATGAAAGTTTCCCGTTCAAAAATCCACATATGGTACTTAACCACTGTTTACCCAGGGGAATTCATAGGAAATCTGGAAACAAGCACTTGTCATTTTCATCTTCAAGCAGAGAAAGATGCAAAGATCACCTTGAATTTCAAAAGCAGTTAGAAGGGTACAGTGCATGAATGAACTATTAATAGATATTCAGCTCCCACACAGATAGGCAGACTCCTGTTTGGGAAGACCTTGTCAGGAAATCCATTTTGAGGACTTTGGGAATTTGTTCTCTACATGGATTTTTTTTAAAGAACTGAACTATAGCTTAAGGCACTGTGACCTGCAGTATTCTGTCTGGCAGAAGATATATACAGTAGTCCAATCATCGAAGTGGGCCACCACCGGAACTAGCATTCTGATGGTGGAACATGCTTTATGGTTGTGCAATGGCAAGGCTGGAGTACCTCCATATGTGGAGGTGGCACATAGAGCACGCACCAAACAAGATACGTGGACAGGATAGGTGGAACACGAGGCGTTTCTACAGGGAAGGCAAAGCTCTAAGTGTTGCAAGAAGCCTTACCTTGTCATGTAAATCCCTCCTCTACCTTTCTGCTGTAGCCAGTAAGCAATGCCAAGATGTTGCTGCTCCCTGTGAGGATTGGCTAAAATGGTGCAGGAGAGGAGTGATTTCCACTGCAAGGTAAGGCTTCTTGCAAAAGTTAGAGCTCTGCCCTCCCTGTAGAAACGCCATTGGTGGAACAGGGTGGGAGAGGGTTGAATAGGGGTGGGTGGAGCATGTCAGAGGAAAGGGGATGGTATGGTCAACTTGTCCAAAAGCAGCCGGCATGCCTCCTTTCTCTCCTTGGACTTGTGGAACTCCTTGCCACAGGATGGCATCTGTCCTGGATGCTTTTAAAAGGGAATTGGACAGATAAGATTCCTAGAAGAAAAGTCCATGATGGGTATGAATAACCTTCTGGTTTTAGAGGTCAGCTACCACAGAATGCCAGGTGTAGGGGAGAGGCTTACAGATATCAGGTTACAGATATCTAGTTGTCTTGTATGCTTTCTGAGGCATCTAGTGGGCCACTGTGAGATACAGGAAGCTGGATTAGATGGGCCTTTGATCCAGAAGGGCTGTTTTTGTATTATTATGTGCCATCTAAGGAGCTGCTGCAGTTCTGATGAGAGACCCATTGCCAGTGAAAGGGCTTATAGCGAGTAAGGAAAAATATTTTCCTTTCCCTCTCCCAAGCATTCCAATCTGCTCCCCCTCCCAAGGTGCTGCACAAGCCCTTTTGGTGCAGCTTCATCAGCTGGGGGGATGTGATTGCTTTATGTGACCATGATTCTATTGCTCCTTTCCCAATAAACTCTTTTGATAAGCTGAATGTATTTAGCTTTGGTATTCAAGACAGCACTTGAATACCATCTCTATGGAAGCTGCCAGCATCTCTATGGAGGCTGCCTGACTACCTTGCCTTTTTGAACACACTCCAAAGGTAATTGAATAGCTAAAAGACTTGAGGCTGAAAAGTAAACACCATTATTTTTCATGGGCTTCAATAACTGTCTCTACTATGTACCTCATAGGACTGTGCAGGGGGGGAAAAACAGTCACTGTAGGATCTCACTGGCTTTCATTATTGTCATTTTTATACTTCCTGTTACTCACACATGAAACTTCCTTTCATTTTGGGACCTATCCCCCATCTGTTTTCTTATTTCTTTTACCAGTATTTTGGTGCCACGTGAGTGGGTCTGCAGCACGGCTGCCTTATGGTGGACATCATGATGAACACCAGGCTGGTCCAGGATGTAGCAGTGTCCTGGGGCCATGTGGATCAAAAATGGTGTCTGTCATAAAAATATGGCAGTCATCATTGGTGGCTACCTCTTTTTTTAAAAAAAAAATCTGAGATTACCTCTGAGGAAGTAGGGAATTCAACATGGCACCTGCCAGGTGCAGAAGGAGAGGTCCTACTGGTACTGTAAGGACTGTAGGATTTATGAATAGGCTGAATTCACGTGTTGTTCCTTTGGAGCAAGTGTCCATTTGTAATGAAGGATGTATACAGAGAATGGGCTCCCTTTGGCTTATTTTTCAGTTCTGAAACGAATGTACGCACTCTCTAGAGTTCCTCAGTTGTAAAAAAAGACTGTAGTGGTTGCAGTGAAACTTAGCTTAGGGCCAAGCTACATATTACATTCAGCACATAGTTTTGCTTGGCATTTACATCTTTTCCCTTCTAATTAGCAGCTATGGGGCAGATCAGGATTGGGACGACAGCAAGGGAGGAGGGTTTTTTTTTAAACCTTTTTAGCCTGTACTGCAGTCCCAGCAAAAATTGCTCGCCCCCAAGCTGCTGTTTGTCCCAGAAGAGATTGAGAGCTTGTGCTGGCGTAGGTGGTGTCTCTAATCCACAAGGACAATCGTGTGACAAGCAGAGGCAGTGAAGAGACGCGCAAATGTGTGACCCTGTGAATACAGGGCAGGACATGAGCCTAGGGAAACTTGGGTTCAAACCCCACCTTTCCCATCTATGCCCTTGGAAACGTTTGTCTTTCACCTTCATCTGAGAGTGCATTTCATGCCCCATAGAAAGGCCAGCAAAATTACTGGGGGAGAGAATGCTTCCTTTACAATGGTCTTTTGTGGGGCCAAAACTTCATTAGGTTTTCATGAACTTGGAGAATAAAAACCCCTCCTCAAGACTCATTTCTTCATTAAATGCTTTTCTAAACAAGCCTCACTCACCTGTACCTCCACAGCTAGTCATTTTCCCCTAAACCAGCCTCACTATTCACTGGTCATCTTAGAAATTGACCCCATACAGTAGTGGCAAGATTAGTAACAGCCCTTTCAGAAAAGGTTTTCAGTGCCAAAATTATGTTAAACCAGGGGTGTCAAATTAGTTTCACACAGTGGGCTGTTTAGCAGTCATGGTGCCTGCTGGGCGCCGGAAGCGACATTTTGGGCAGGAAGTGACATCATTAAGCAAATGATGGCCAGAAATAAACACTTTGTTTTCATGTAGGAACTCAATAGCTGCAAGCAACAGAAGAGAATATAGGTAACAGAATATAATATGGGAGAGCCCAGGTTGGCCTTAAACCAATGTAGCCTATGCCATCACATTGGGCCCCACGCTTTGTGGGGGGACGCACTGATGCAGCAAGTGGATTGCTTGCTGCTGCAGCCAGGATCTCTGTGGGGTGTACGTCAGTGGGGCAAGTGGGGCAGCTGCTCATTGGGCCATCCCACCTGGCCCTGCCTTCAAACAGCCCGAAATGGGCCTCCTGGAAGCAGTTGGTGGTGATGCCCTGCTCACTGGGCAAGAGGCACTTTTCCCAAGTGGTGCTCCTCTTATATTTAGCAGGGGGAGAGTAATTGTCCCTCTTCACCCCGTGTAGTGTCTTTTCTAGTGGCTGTTGCTGGTGGTGTTTTGCATTTTTTTTTAAGATTGTGAGCCCTTTTGGGACAGGGAGCCATTTAACTTTGTTATTATTTGCCTGTAAACCGCTTTGGGAACTTCATGTTGAAAAGTGGTATATAAATACTTTTTGATTGATTGATTGATTGATTGATTGATTGATTGATGTCATCACATCAGCACCAATTTCCAGGTGCTGTACTTCGTGCGTTGCACCACAAGCACTATTCTCGCCATGGCTGTATGGTGAGTTGGGGGGGGGCAATGGGAAGAGTGGAGGGCCTCACGGGAATGCCAACTCCTTGGGCCCTGCTGCTCCCGGGGCTGGCGCTGAGAGGGTCCAATTTTCACACTGTGAGTGGCCAGTTATCACATGCTCTGCACTGTCAGCTGAAGTATCTTTTTGCAGCTCAGCCGCTGAGAAGTGCTGCTGAGGTGTCACTTCACCAAGAAGTGGCCCTGCTGAGTGGCCTATGTGATTACTGGGCTCTCCCAGCACCTCAGCAGTGTCTCCCTCTCTCACCCTTCTTGGTCTGCCCCTTCCCATACAGCGCTCCTTGCCTTCTGGGGCATCCTTCATTCTCTCCCTTCCAGAGCAGCCCTTTCTGGCTGGCCCCAGGAACAGTAGGGCCCAATGCAGGGCATTCCTGTGGGTCCCCCACTCTCCCCGTGACTCCCCACTCGCCAGGCAGCCATGCTGATGGCCACTGAGGTGAAAAGAGCATTTGGGGTGCTGTGTGTGACGCAAAGCACCCAAAAATAGTTGGCGGTGACATGATGATGGGCTATACAGTTCTTAAATTTCCAGTCTATTCACCCCTCATCTCCAGTTGAATCCCTTACTTGCTGCAGCTTAAGTTTGACTTAAGTTGTCCAATCACGATGATCTTTCTGGCTTTGTATGCCTGCCTGCCTGCCTGCCTGCCTGCCTGTGCACTTGGCAACCTCAACCTGACATGGTGTGTTGGGGGTGAGCCTGAGTGAATGGGGGAGCCTCTGTACAACCAGGAAGAGACTGCAAGGAGCTCCAAAGACTGTTTGGAGCCCTTAAAACACAGCTGTTTCATTGCACAATGGAAGGGAAGGCTATTGGGGGCTTTCTAGATATTTTTAAAGTGGGTCCTCAGTATCCACAAGAACTGTGGATAACTGAAACCACGGATACTGAATCTGCAGATACCGGGGCTCACTGGTACAAACCTTTTTGTTGGCATAAGCGAAGAAGCATCTGAGTTTCACCGAGTTCTTATTCTGTCTAAAGTGTGAAGAACGTGGTTCAGCCTCATGGGCAAATTTGGCAGAATCAAAGGGATTGCTTGGCTTGCTACATGCCTTTCATTATCACGGGCCCGCATAGCAAAATCACTTTCTACAAAACAGGAAGGAGGTTCCTGTGTGAGCGTGATTCAGTGGAGCTGGCTGTTCTCTCTGAGTCAGTGCTGAACCAACATCCCTGCACTTTTGGAGGTGCTGCTCTGGGCATTTTTCATATGCATACATAGCCCTAGACAAACAGGCAGTTCAATTAGTTTCACCTTACAGTTTCAGTTGGAAGGATTAGTCCCCTTTGAGCATGTCCTGAATTGCTGCCTCCTAAGCAGCTACAGCCCTACTTATGCTTGCTGGGTGAATTGACGCACATGCTCTCCTATATTTATTATATGTGGAACCTATAAAAATCAGAGCCAGGCAAATCTGACTTGGATGTCCTTCGTGTACACACATCAAAAGAACTTTTCATATGAAATTCTTATCCAGCCTGCCATTTGTGAGTTGAGACTTTGGTCTGTGCTGCTAACTGACATTTACGCCCATGAACAGTTGTCGCAGTCGTTGCTGAGTTTTATGACCCTTGCAGAGCTAAGCGAAAATGCACCATCCGCATTGAGGCAAAAAGGCAAAATGTCAGCAATGAAAAGGTTGTCAGGGCCTGTGCATAAAACAAAGAGGCTGCATGTGTGAATCAGCGTACAAGGAAGCAGTCTGGCCATATGAACATGTAAAAAGTTGTCTTCTACTGAGGGTGCAATCCTATCCAACTTTCCAGCACTGGGGTAAGGGCAACGCAGCTCTGAGGTAAGGGAACAAACACTCCCTTACCTTGAGGAGGCCTCCGTGACTACTACTCCACAGCAGAATGCAGCACATGCACCATTGGCACAGCTATGTCAGTGCTGGAAAGTTGGTTACGATTGCGCCCTAAGTCAGATTTTGGTCTAAGTAGCTCAATATAGTCAACACTGGCTGGCAATGAATGGCTCTTCAGGAGTCTGCCTCACCTGGAGATGCCAAGGATTGAAATTGGGATGACCTGCATAGAGGTGCTCTACCACTGAGGGTGCATTCCTAACCAAGGTTGGTCTCAGATTTTGCCCAATGCCTCACACAGGGGAAGGGCTGCCACTCAGAGTGCAATCCTAACCTGAAGTTAGGCTGGCACAGTTAGGCCAGCACATTTTGGCTGATACAAGGGGCACCTGAAAGTATGTTTGGACTACTCTTGGAGTCAGAGTGGCCAGCACACAGATGTCGTCCATTTATTTAAATGGAAGAGAATGACTACCCACTGTGTATAATCTTCTTATGGATTCAGAATTGGTTGAGGGCCAGGAAACAGAGAGTGGGGGTCAATGGGAAATTTTCGCAATGGAGAGAAGTGAAAAGCGGAGTCCCCCAGGGATCTGTCTTGGGGCCGGTGCTTTTCAACTTCTTCATAAATGACCTGGAGATAGGGATAAACAGTGAGGTGGCTAAGTTTGTGGATGACACAATACTTTTCCGGGTGGTGAAAAACAGAAGGGATTGTGAAGAGCTCCAGAAGGATCTCTCCAAGTTGGGGGAATGGGCAGCAAACTGGCAGATGCGTTTCAACGTAAACAAGTGTAAAGTGATGCACATTGGGGCAAAAAAACAAAACTTCACCTATAGGCTTATGGGTTCTGAGCTGTCTGTGACAGCTCAAGAGAGAGATCTTGGGGTGCTGGTGGACAATTCAATGAAGGTATCGACCCAGTGTGTGTCAGCAATTAAGAAGGCCAATTCCATGCTTGGGGTAATTAAAAAAGGGGTTGAGAATAAAACAGCCAATATTATCATGCCATTGTACAAATCGATGGTAAGGCTGCACCTGGAATGTTGCGTACAGTTCTGGTCACCGCACCTCAAAAAGGACATAGTGGAGCTGGAAAAGGTGCAGAAGACAGCGACAAAAATGATTATGGGGCTGGGGCACCTCCCTTATGAAGATAGATTGCAGCGTTTGGGGTTCTTCAGCCTAGAAAAAAGGTGCCTGAGGGGGGACATGCAGTGATGTCATCTGGTAATGAAGATCGGGAACCCTCGGCGGGGCGCCTGCTTGCCAGGGGGGGATGGGGGGGCGCACTGGGTGCCTGGGCGAGCAGCGGTGGGGCGCGCCAACTGGGGCAGCCCCCCCGAAGGCCAGGGCAGCCGCTGAACGGAATGGACGGGCTGCCAATCACGCGTAAGTCCCGCCCAGCGTTCCCGATCTTCATTACCAGATGACATCACTGAGGACATGATTGTGACATATAAAATTACGCATGGAAGGAATAGAGTTGATAGAGGGATGTTCTTTTCTCTCTCTCAAAACCCCAGAACCAGGGGACATCCGCTAAAACTGAGGGTTGGCAGAGTTAAAACAGATAAAAGGAAATACTTTTTTACCCAGTGGGTAGTTAATCTGTGGAACTCTTTGCCACAGGAGGTGGTGATGACATCTGGCCTAGATGCTTTAAGAGGGGATTGGACAGTGATGTCATCTGAGCAAGATGGTCCGGAACACCATACCGCTTGTTCCGAGGATGGGCTGCGATGGGGCAGCACACCTTTTGGCCCTCCCGCCCTCCCCTGCGCTTGATTCGCTCCGATATGGAACTATTCTGGGCACAGGGAGGCGTGGCCGGCTACGCACGGGGGTGGGGAGCTGCCACTCAACCGTCTGTTCCGGTTGTTGGCACTGACGGATGATATCACTGGGACTGGACAGATTTCTGGAAGAAAAGTCCATCGTGGGCTATAGGCCATGATAGACTGTGCAACCTCCTTATATTAGTAGGCTATTTCAGAGTACCAGGTGCAAGAAAGTGGCAACAGGATGCAAGCATCTTGTTGTCTCGTGCCTCCCTGGGGCACCTGGTGGGGCCGCTGTGAGATACAGGAAGCTGGACTAGATGGGCCTTTGGCCTGATCCAGCAGGGCTCTTCTTATGTTCTTATAAAGACTCTTTGAATGTGACCCATTTACATACAGTTTTTCTAGTTAAGTGCTACGTAGTTCAATTAACTTACTCCCAAACAAGTAGGCCAGCACACAGATGTGCTTCATCCCCCCTGACTCTGAGAGTGGTCCAAATGCACTGGCCCTTGTGCTGGCTCAACTTTGCTGGTCTAACTTTGCCGGCTTAACTCCAGGTTAGAATTGCACTCTGAGTGACAGCCCGCCCCCTGTGTGGAGCATTGCCAAAATTTGAGACCAGTCTTGGTTCAATTTCCCACCGAGCCACACATTATTTAGGGATTCTTAAAAATCAACTCACCAAATATGCTTGGGATACTTGCCAAGCATATTTGGCCAATGTGACCAAATTTGCCTTTGCAAGGTGTCCAATATTCCCCAAATGGGAAAGTACAGCTCCCTCCGAAAGCCCCCCCAAATATCTCAAAACAAGGAAGCAAGGTTACAGCTTAACAAGAAATATTTTAAAAGGAAAGTCTACAGATTTTAATTTTTTTTAAAGAAATGCATAAAAAATTAATAATCTTGGCTGGTATCCAATGAAATACGGTAAGCAACTAATTCCACATATCCAATATGCTATCTTTGGGCTTGTGTTTCTCCAATAGCAGCCCTCCCAGTCATGGGGCCAAGTATTTGAAGCAATGAGGATTTTTGAAAACTTTTAGTGATATGGCACTGGAGTGTGTGTGCGTGCGCGTGCATATGCTGTTAAAAATATTCAATGAAATCTCTGTTGGTATGTTCAAACTCTTGGGCATGCCTAAAGTAATTTTTTTGAATCCTGGCCCTTGGAATTACTGTACTTTGAGGTAACAGATTGATCTGTTGCCATTGGCCCTGCAAAAACAGTTGGAGTCTCATGATGAAATACAGGAGAAGTATGTATTATTTATTAATTCCAGTTGCAGCCTCCCTCCAAGTCAATGAGGGATAATGCATATGCAGATTTTTCCAGCTGACCTCACAACAACCCTGCGAAGTAGGTTAGGATGAGATATGGTAGCTGGACCAAGGTTGAACTAAATGGTAGAGCTCAGGTTGGATCCCTGGCCTCCTTGATCCAGTTCCAACCCCCTAACCACAACACATAGACTTCTTCATATAAGACGTACATAAGAGTTGTGGTGGTTCAGTGGTTACACACTAGTGATTCGTTGCCTTTCATAGATACCGTGGATGAGACTTCTGTGGCAAACCTGTAATCTTGGCAGCAAAGCTTTCTTTGCAGAAGGAGTTCTGCTATACTTCATTTTTATTTTGATTTCATTTTCATTTGATTTTATTTGGAGCAAATTGTGATTGTCCTATGAAGCTTGACACCATGATGCAAAGTTTTGATGCAACAATAGATAGCATAAAGTTGAGTCTCAGAAAGCAAAGTTTGGCTGGCACAAGGGCCACTGTAAAGTATATTTGGACCATTCTCGTAGTCAGAGAGGTCAGCAAACTCCGAGAATGGTCCAAACGAGCTTTATGGTGGCCCTTGTGCTGGCCAAACTTTGCTGGCTTAACTGTGCCAGCCTAACTCCAGGTTAGGATTACGTCTTTCTGGTATCTTTTGTGACTTTTTGTGTTCTTTATTTGAAATAACCAAAAGGCCTCGATTCAGGCCAATCATTACAATCCAGGATTTGGATCGGGATTAAAATTTCCACTAAGCCATGAACTCAGTGGATGGCCTTGGGCCAGTCACCGTTTCTCAACCTTTGTCGCCTTCTATCAAATGGTGATTGTGGCTTCCCTCACGGGGGTTATGTGCAGTGGTGTAAACTAGATTCCAATGCATTTTGCACATTCCACAAATGGTTAATGGTATAGGTCAATCCCGAGCAGTGCCTTTGAAAGTGTGGCCTAGAGAAGACATTGCAACAGGACCGTTTGTCTTTGAGACCGCCTGGAGTCGCACACTGGAATATTCCAGACCAAGCAGGCTTCTGTTTTGCGAAGGACGGCCATCTCTGAAGATAGTTCCACGCTACTAGTTGTGCCTCGTGAGTTCCTCCCGTCTCCTTCCCCCAGCTCCGACTCCGCACACCACTGCCTTTTGTTACCTGCTTCAGAAAGCAGCGAAACAGGATTGCTCAATTAACATATATGTACTTTGGCAAGGCACCAAGCCGAACCGCTGGCTGCACCCTGCCCTTCCTTCCCTGCAGCCCTGTGGCTCCCCCTCCCTCCCTTGCATACCATTCCTCCTCCCTATCTAGACTAATCTTCATCAGTCATTGCTCTGACGCTCTCCTGCTCTGACATGCTCGGAGTTTCAGTACAATTCCTGTGGCAGGTTGTGTCATGTCCTCTCATGCCGGCTGCTCTGCACTGACCCAGCGGACCCAGCCAAACGCTGTGCCTGAAGTCAGGCTCCCCTTTCACGGGCAGCCCTTTCCTTTCTTGTCGAGGGGCAGGCTCTGCCCTGGAAGGAGCTGGCATTGCTGCTTTGCCATGGAGAACTGCTGAATGCAGGAGATACGGCCGGCATCTGGCAAGCAGCAGCTTGAACACGGAGAGCCTGTGACTTATTCGCATTGCTGTGCTATTTCTGGAATGTCAGATGTTAGCTGCTCTTGAGAAGCCCCAAAGGGATGGTTAGCCAGATTTGCAACCAGTCAGCATTTCCGAACCCCTTTCTGAATCACGGTGTTGACATGGCTGATTGTCTAGCCCGGCATCAGCAGGAGAAATGGGTGGGCTTTCCTTCCAGAGCCCTCTTTCCGGTGTCTTCTATATTCTCAAGACTGGGAATGGCCAAATGGTGGCTGGCAGGCTGGATAATGGTCCAGATCCCGAGGCCGCATTATCCGCCCTCCCACAGAAACCCTCTCAAATTGGAATCAACAAATGTTCCTTTATTGCAAGGAGCCTGCTCAAATCCAATGCCGGATACAGAACAGGCCCTGTGGCCCCGCTGCACCTGTGTTGAATAGGCAGGGCCGGCCTTAAGCCAATGTGACCAATGTCGTCACATTGGGCCCCGTAAATGGGGGGTGGGTGCACCAGCACAGCAAACATACTGCCTGCTACAGCAGCTGGGTTCTTCATGGGCTGTAAGTCAGTGGGGCAAGCAGAGCAGTTTCACCTTGGGCCGTCCCACCTACCCCTGCCTCCAAATGGCCCCAAATGGGCCACCTAGAAGCAATTAGCCGTGACATAATAATTCCAGGTGCCAACTATTTCCAAGTGCCACTAACCCAAGTGCCCTAACCCACGGGAATGCCCCGCATTGGCCCCACCTCTCCTGGAGACGGCCCTGTGGATAGGCTTGGGCTGCCCAGATTAGGAGCTGACAAATTGCCAAATGCTGCCATTTTCAGAGGCATCGCAGTGGCAATTATAAATTGTTCTCCAATTCTGAGTTACAAACTGGGGGGGAGGCAGTTATTCCAAATTGTTTCGCTAATCCAGACCGTAAGTTTGTAAGTTACATTAATTCCTTCCATCATGCTTTTTGTCAGTCTCTTTCCCTCAGAAAGCGAATGTCCTAATTCTCTGAATTCTTTCCCCATTAGTAGGTTTCTGTTTCTGTCACTCACGTAAGTCAATTTCCTGCTTGCTTTTTCCTTTTGTCCTGTCTTCAGGGACTCCCCACATCTCTCCTGTCATAGAGTATCATAGCAAGCGAGGAGAGTACCTCTAAGTGCTTCATTGACAAATCTGTAAAGAAGACTCTGACCTTTGGTTTGTTTTTCAAGCAGAGCTTTTTCCCATCCTGCCTCTTCTGATACTAGGTGTGTTTACAATAAATTAATGGCCTCTTATGTTATTAAAAAGTGTACCCCAGTGCATTTTATCCTTATTACAGTACTCCTTCAATCTTCAGTTGTGCCCAATGGCATTCTTAGAGGGGGGGAAATGCTAAGGTTTGCAGGAGCCTGAGCTCCTGTGTTAAGCGGCCCCTCCCACTTCACCTTGAGAGCCAGGCGGGAGGGAGGAGCTCAAGCGCCTGCAGAACATAGCATTTTGCCCCCCCTCTAGGGATGCTACTGGTTGTGCCAATAGTATGGTATTTTTGGAATTTGTTAGGAATTTGGGAATTATGGCTAACTCTGTTGCTGTTTGTCAATTTATGTTTAAATGTAGGTAGATGTACTCTCCAGCACAGGGAGGGAGCACATAAAAAGAGAAAAGAAGGAGAAAAAATGTAAAAGGCAGGGTGGGAGGGAAGAGTACCAAACCCTTATTGCCTATCCTACCCTTTCCTCACCCACTGGTGCAGCCATGCTGAAAATACAACTACAGATACAGCCACGCTGTATCCAATGGGGTGGGGTGGGGGAGAATGGAAGGCTTCGAAGGAGAAAGAAGATTTAAATCCCCTTCCTCCTCCTTAAGCCTCTCATTCTGCATTGGGACTCCTCTTTAGCTGTGGCAAATCTGAGGAGGACAAGTGGGCGTGGAGGCTGCTGATGAAGGGGATAGGATTCAGTGCACTTCATTGCTACCAGGTTCATCCTGCAGCCTCCCTGCCCCTGTTCCACCCCTACCCACCCAGTTTCAACCCATCCCTACCCCTTCTCTGCCTTACTTGCTCCAGTGGCCATGGTGGGGTGGCCCAGATGGCCATGACATCTGGGGAGTACCACAGCTTCTTGGGGCAGCGCTCCCAAAATGGCTGCCCACAGAGCACTCTGTGTGTTGTTGTCAGCAGCCATTTTGTGACTGTGCAATTCCATTCTGCCGTCACAAAGCACTCCAGCTGGCAGCTCAATCCTGTACAGGACTGGGCTGCCTGTGTCCAAGTTTCCAGAGAACAGATTTGTGGGGGTCTAAAAACAGAATTTTTTTCACTGAAAAGCCCCCTAGTTTTCATAGAAAAGTAGTAATGGCAAGGAGTTCAGGCAGTGGTGTCATCTAAATGATTTAAGAATAGGTACTCACTTTTGATTGGCACGTGTCGGGACCCGCCCACCAGAAGTGACGTCATAAGCCAGAAGTGATGTCGTGGCAGGAAGTGACATGAAAAAAGCCCTTTTTGAGGCCTCAGATGATTTTAAACTGACCCAACAGTTGCAACAGTATTCCACAGCACCCCCAGAACATGTGAAGGAGGCCTGGCATCATGTTAAAACCCCAGAGCAACTCATTTTTCAGTGGCAAGGAAAGGAAAGGCTCCGCTTGCTGCCTGCCTGCCTGCCTGGCTCTGAGAACATGCAGGCAACTCAAACATGCAGGAAATTCAAACGTTGCAGAGGGCGGAGTTGATGAGTGGGCGGGAGAATGGGCGGGGCCAGCTGTAATCCGCGTACCCCCTGCATGACATCACTGAGTTCAGGGCAGGAATAGTGGATTGGCATCTTTGGACAGGTGCTGAGGGCCTCCTCAGGTCCACTGCCAAGCACTCATCACCATTGCTTTCAAGCAGTGGCAACAGAAGACCCCTTCAGCATTGGTTTGGGCCAATTCCTTCCATTGTTTCTTGCAAACATTTTACGGGCTTGCTGTCCCCCCTAAATCAAAAATCTACTTCTGTTAATATTTGTTTTTGGAAGAGATTATGGTGGTGATTGAATCCCCCAAGGCTGGTATTTCAGCCTTGGGTCATGCTGGGAAATAGTCTAGTGTAGTGTTTCTCAAATTGTGGGTCAGGAGCCACTTTGTGGGTCATGACCTGATATCAGTTGGGTTGCAGGAACCTGTGGGAGCCACCATCTTGGAAACTGCAGACTTTACTCTTGCTGTATTCTTTTTGTGAGTATTGACAGTTTGAATTTTCAAGTGAGATTTTTTTTAAGTTTTGTTTTTAGTTCCATGTTTTTACATAATATTTTATCCTAATCTCAGGGATGCTTCATGGTTGTGCAATTGCTGCAGTCCAAGAATGACAGTTTGCATTCCAGGAGTATCATTTGATTACATCACAACGACGGCATGTGCTGTTTGATGATCGCACTTCTGGACATATCACTACCAGATTAATGACATCACTTCCGGTGGGTCCCAACATGACAGCCATTCTAAAAAGTGGGTCCCAGTGCTAAAATGCCATACAGCTGCATCCTAAGCCCATTCAGGAGGCCACGTGGCTCTGATTTGGGCCGCGCAGTCTCCTCGGATCTGCGCCTGCTGTTTTGCAGGCGCAGATCTGAGGAGCCCATAGGAGAGGCTGGAGCCTCCCCTACAGTAAGGGAGCACACACTCCCTTGCCGCGGGGAGGCTCCAGCCTCTCCTAAGCAGTGTCAGATATGGTGTTGGCCCATCAGCCTCGCCAGTCCAACGCTGCTTAGGATTGCGCGCTCAGTGAAACAGGTTACCT
Source organism: Lerista edwardsae (assembly GCA_029204185.1). Lineage (NCBI taxonomy): Eukaryota > Metazoa > Chordata > Lepidosauria > Squamata > Scincidae > Lerista > Lerista edwardsae. The sequence goes on along the minus strand of JAJKFI010000016.1, from coordinate 6,522,356 downwards.
TTTTCTGAACATGTACAGTATTGAGAATTCTCATATCAAGATGATAGGGAATCTTGCCTGGGGAGTGTGTCTGTGATGACTACTGATCAGCCTCTTTGTTCTGTTGTCACTGTTTCCTTCCTTTGAAATCTTGTTTCAGTAATTTATATGGAGTCCAGGGCCACAACAGGGACTTCCAAGGGCCAGGGAAGGTCCCCCACCTTATGTTTAATGGCCCTAATCTCAGGCACATCGTCAATAGTCAATGAAACATGTATGTGTTTATTTAAACGATTTACCCCCTACTATTTTCAACTCGAAGTGTCCTCCCAAAGCAACAGGCAAGTGAAAGAAACAATAAAAAAGAACTACATACTGTTTATATAACAATTCAAAACTAAATAGAATAAGCCAACAGACACTACAGGAATAAAATATAAAATCATTGAGACCCAAATGCCCTCTGAAATCAAGCAGTTTTTAAACCCAGTGTATGAAAACTGATAAAATGGAGAAACGATTAGCTCCCTTGAAAGGTGAATTCTACGGACTTGGTGCCACCACAAAGAAAGCCCTGTCCTTGTCACCACCCATGGCACCACCCACAGAAAAGAGACACAGAGAAGGCAATACCCCTGAGATACTCAGTTACCATTCTACTGAGGGCTTTAAACATGCCTAATTACACTTAGTGCTGATTCAAGGATGCTGGGGGCCTGGGCAAAGCCCTGTGCTGAATTTCCCCTGATGACATCTATTCATCATGATGGTGCATTGGGACCATCTACTTAGGGTGCAGAGATTAGCCTTGCCATGTGGGCCTTCTGGTGGGCCTTTGGCTAGTGTCTGGCCTGGCCACCCATGACACGGCTCCTGACTGATCCAGGTTTTTTTCCCTGCCATTGCTGAGGTCAGATTCAAATGACACCCCTGCATGAAGGTCACCAAAACCAAGACAGTGCTAAAATACATATGGGCAATTACACGTAATAACCATACACATACATATACATATTATATGTAAAATACAAATCCAGAAGAGAAGCATGTGACTCTCTTGCTACAAGAACAACAGAGCCCTTCAGCACAGACCAGAACAGAGTGCTGAAAGATGGGCAAATGTCTTGCTGCATGACTTTTTGTATCCAAAGTTCTACTCCATCAAACTTCAATTGACTGAGTCATGTCTTTGTGTGCTTATATGTTACTGTTTCATATATCTGATGAAGAAAGCTTATGCCATTATTTATACTCCTGAATCTGTTTCTGCTGGAGTGGTATTTTTTTGTACAACGCAGACTAGCATTTTAGGTTTGAATTTATTTTTATTGTAAATTGCTTTTTAAACATCACTTGTTCTTTGTTCGCCATCATGGAATTGTCCGGCAAAACATGGGATACACGTGAATGAATAAGTTCATGGCATAGCATTTATCTGCCACTTTTCTCGTAAAAATATCCAAAGCAGTTTGTGATACAAGTGCACAATTAAAACTAACAAAGGAACAGCAGCAGCCAGAGTTACTAGCAATGCAACCCAAACTGACCATCCGGTTCCAAATACGCTGTCAAGCATGTTTGCACCATTTTCGGGGGGGGGATAGGCCAGTGTGCAGACATGCGCTGGCATTGAGGCGCCAGCTCCTTGGCCTGGAGGCCAGAAAGTAAGGTTGGTCATACGAGCCTGACACAGGAACGTGGGGAGGGTGGTGTGAGGTGGAACGGGGCAGGGGGACAGGCAGAATGGGGTGAGGGGATGGGTAACAGGTGGGTCCATGGATGGCTCGGCCCAGGGAGGGGGGTGGAGACAAGACCTAGCCTTTGGGGGCAGATCCTAAGCTCCATCCCTGGCCTGGGCAGCCCTGATTTGGCTGCTCGGAGTTGCAGCAGAGCTCTGAGTAGCCCTATCTGGACCGCTGTGCATCACATGGGGAATATTTTCCCTTTTCCCTGGGTAACGTGGCAGCACATCCAAGCCCCAAGCTGGAAATGGGGCAGGCGTGCCAGCCTGCCTATTCCAGTCTGGGTTTTGGGTTGCACTGGAGAGCAGTTGAGACGTCAGTACGATACAAGCAGCAAAACCATCCATCACAGATTAAAAATGTATTCCAATATAATTCAACTAATGCTGCTGTTATATAAAGAAGAAAAAAACCTCTACAATTAAGTTTTCCTTAGGAACAAAAGTGAAAGTGCACCATACCTCCAGGTCAACATATGCTGGTTGCTTACCATCAACGGCCATTCTAAGAGATAAGAAAACTTGTAGTCCCCAAAGATATGATTAATTTTTCCTTACAAAATGAAAAAAAAATCATTATCTCTGGGTTGCTACAAGACTCCATCCCCCTCCATATAATTCTAATTTTTTATTTCAATGCCATTGAACAATGAGACGCAACATAAACATGATTGAGTATTCTATCTTGCTGCTTCTAAGTTTCTAGCAGTGCAATCCTATATTTTGAAACACCAATCTGAGTGGCACAGAAAATGACATGTGCCCTTGGACACTGGAGCAACGACCGCCCTCCCACTGTAGCCCCAGTTCTGCTGACAGAGTTGCACCGTGGACACTGGTGCAACTCTACCTCTACTGCCAGCAAAACAACTGGTGTAGTAAACCCCCAATTGGGGTGGAGACATGGGCAGGATGTGGCAGAGACATGGGTGGGATAAGGCGGCGTTTTGGCATATCCTAACCCCCCTTCAGATGACAAAACATTATGCTGATGTCAGAGCTGATATGAAAAAGCCATAAGAGAGAATGGGGATGTTAATTGTTTAATGACATGCCCTTTGCATATTCCCTAGTGTGCCTATGTGGTTAGAGGACTGGCCACCGTGGGTTTAAGACCTGCCTCTACCTTCTCTTGTGTTTCTTGCCAGTCATGCCAATAGGCATGTAGGCTGTTCGCTGCTTAGGACAAGTAGCTTTGCTGGGCCTGAATCAGCCTTGCAGACCTCAGCAGTCTCTGTGCAGTGGGATACCAGCACATTTTTTGCCTGAGAGCTGTTGAGCCTTTCCTTGTAGGACTTGTCCCTCCCCTGCCAAAAGGGTTCCTTCCAGCTGGTAGACTCAGACCCTTGCCACAGAGGTATTTGTGTAGGGGTTCTCACAGTTAGCATGCAAGCAGGTGCAACAGTATTTGGAAAGTGGATCAGAAAATTTTCTTTTTATTATTTATGATTCCATAGAACCATGTCCGTACATTGTAATTTAACATAGTATGTAGCTGGACCCCCGCAATAGGGCAATGTCAAGCGTAGAACTATGTGGTTTGAAGGTAACTAATGCATCCCTTGATACGACAACAGAGCTCAAAGAGATAAAGGCCGTCAGGTCACCTGCTTTGTCTGATAGGGGCACACAGGTACTGTACAAGACAGGGCAAAAATGGGGGACGAGGAACACAAGCAGATGTCTTCACATCTTAAGATTCCTGCTTAATGTGCACATTTACTGAGAATGGCAATTTGCACAGCATATCAGTAATCTTATCAGACTTGGCCTGGTGTTGCCACCTGCAATCGGAGATATCAGCAGAGTCATAAACCAGTTTGTTTTAAGTGCCTCCACATAAACAGGAGGAGAACCAGTTTCAAAGTGAGCTTATCATTTTAAGTTGTCATAAAAACAAGGGGATAAAACATAGACCGACTCTCCTTTATGATTTGACGATTGCACACGTTTCCTGTCGAAAAGTGGCGGCACCCTGCCCAGCACTGTAAACAGAGGGCAGGAGGCCAGAGCTGGGCACGTGTCAAGCCACCTCTGAGCCTGCCCTACAACTACTTGCTTTCCCCAAGGAGCTTTCCCCTACTTTCTGGCACTTTCCCCTGTACAGTACATCACTGTACCTATTTTGTCTTAGGGATGCCTCTCAATTTTTGGAAGTGATGTGTTCAGATCTCTGGGTCTCTAGAAGTGAAGTTCAGGGATGGTATGGAGACAGGATTAGTGCAAATGTGTCTAAACACACTCACATGAATACAAAATGCTAGTGCATTGATTTCATCACCACCTGGCAATCACTTATCCAGATACTGAATGTTGGTGAATGAGTTTGAGAGCACAATCCTAACCTGGAGTTAGGCTGGCACGGTTAGGCCAGCAAAGTTTGACTGGCACAAGGGCCACTATAAAGCATGTTTGGACCACTCTTGGAGTCAGGGAGAATGGCACACAACTATATGGTGTCACATACTTTATGGTCTCCATTGTGCCAGTCAAACTTTGCTGGCCTAACTATGCCAGCTTAACTCCAGGTTAGGATTGTGCTCTGAGTTGCAGATATTCTACAATATGTACAGGCATATCCCTTGGGCGAGATTAAACAGTCTATTGTGGTTTCTTTTTCTTAACGGGAATTTTTTACAATCAATAGGCTGCCCTACTCCAGAAACCAAAGCAAAATGGCAAAATATATGAATACACTAGAGTAATCATGACTTAACAGTTATGAAGTCAGCCAAGGCACCACCCCAGGGCAGAGAAAGGGGAGTGCCGCTCCCTCCACAACCTTCCCACCCCTTGCGCTGCCCCACCATGCCCCTATGCCATGCCAGGCTCCATTTTGAAACTGTACGGGGTAAGGGAGGGCGGGCAGGCCGAACACCACTCACCTGGCTTGCCTCTGCGCCCCTACTACTCCACCAGCCTGTCACCTGGGGCATTTACCCCCCCCCCTTTCATAATGGTGGGACCACCACTGTGACTCGACTCAAGTCACAAAAGTGCCAGTTTTTCACAACTCATGCTAACTCAAATCATGGACATCACTGACTTGAACCCAACTCAAGTCTCAGGACCAGAGACTCAGAAAAGAGTCATCACTCAAGTTTGACTCGAGTCCTGACGCTCTGTAGAGTGTGAGTGCTTCCTTCCTTCCTTTTTTATCCTGTCATTTCCACATTACCCCGAAAGACCTTGTGGGCAATCCATAAGCTATCCTTCAAACTAATGGCAGCAGAAGATGTGGCGGGAAGAGGGGTTGGTTCCAGGTGGCAGGGCTAGGGAGGGTTGAGGGGAGGAGGACAGCTTAAGGTTTGTTTGGTTTTTTTTGTATATGTGCAAGAACTTGACCCATTTCTCAAAATGACTTGAGACTCAAGTCAAAATGACTCAAAGGTTTCTGCGAGTCACAACGGCGCATGCTAGTTGATTTACGCTAGTTGATTTACAGGGTTGGTGTCTCATGATTTGACTCATGACTCAGCTTTAGTGACTGGAGCATATCCTTGTCTGTCTGTCTTTTGTGGTCTGGCAGGGGGTTGCAGCCGTGTTTCCCATAGCCAAACCAAACGTATAAATTTGTTAGCCAAACCAAATATATGGGAAACGTGAGTTAAATTGATTTTTTTTTCTTTAAGCTAGCAAGATATAAATCAATCCATGTTGTGACATCACCTCGTATTGCAGTGCCTCAGGATGGGAGAGATGAGAGCTCACTTGTTATTCTGACTTACTTTATGACAGCTCCGTAAAGCAGTAGGCCAAAATACATATATCCTGAGGCAAGTTGAGATCTCCATTCCCTAACATACAATCTCTGGTTTTTGTTTGTTTGTGTTTTAAAGGAATGTGCAGTACTTTTATGAAGTCATATTTCCACTCACAAACTCACTTTCAATGAGAACGACATGCACAAATATAAGGCTTTAAGGCTTTTCTCTCCTTCCAGTGTGCCAGAAAGAAGCTGGGTAGCCAGAGGCTTAGCTTACTCGGAGTCTGTCAGCTCCTTGGCCCTACCCTGCACTTTTACAAACTGGATGGACACGTTTTGATGACATGAAAGTTTCCAAACCAGGTGGGGGCAGGAAGGCGGAAGGGAAAAGACCCTTACCCAGAAGAGGTTAATGCAAGGGCAATCTACGTTCAGGGCAAGGGTATGGATGCATGCACACATAATACTGTACAGGCAGAGGGTTCCAGTATCTGGGAAAGCAAGCAGCTGGCTTCAAAGACCCATCGTTTCTCTCCCCAAACATAATAGAAATTCTGCATTGTGTTTGCTAAACGGCTCCTTGTTAACAGTAACCTGTACCTAGATCTCGTTCCGAAATCTCATTGCCCCTGGCTAGTTTCCTCTCATGCTGTAGTCTGAATGATCTTGGCTGGAGTTTAATCCAGGTTTAGAAGGATTTGTGTTCTCAGGTTTGAGGACATGAAAAACCTCACCCTGGTGCCCGGTTTCATACTTCTTGCCCACAAACGCTTACAGGAGCTGCACACCAGCTGGGTCCTGAGGGCAACGAGAAAGCAAGGGCCAAATTTGATACGATGCCGGAGATTTGTGGTCATGATCGCCAACGTTTGGTTTTTTTCAGTTTTAAAGAAAAATGGATGGCTCCTGAATCAAATTAGGCCCACAGTGCCGGGGGAGGGGAAATCTAACCTTTCCCCCTTTTCCTGATCGGCAACCAATCCTAAGTAAGGCCAACATACAGTGGTGGGATTCAGGGGGTTCGCCCAGGTTCTATAGAACCGGTTGTTAAATGGCGGGGCCCCGCCCTGCCCACTTGCTTACCTCGGCTGGCTTCGGGGTTTTTTTTGCTCCGGCTATGACGTCATAGAACCGGTTGTTAATTTATTTGAATCCCACCACTGCCGACATAACAGGGCTGTATCCTAAAGCCCATTAGGAGGCGGCAGCAGCAATGTGCAGGACAAGGGGAGGTTTTCCCCTTGCACCCACGTAATCCCCAGTCACCCCAATGGGCCTGCTGGGATCTGTGCCTGCAGTTTTGCAGGCACAGAGGAACGTGGGCAGGAGCAGCCCGAATCGGGGCCGCCCTGGCTGGGGACGGGCTTTAGGATATGGCTGTACGGCCGTCCTGCATCACTGCCCCCATCGCCGCCCTCATGGAGACCCTGTGCCGACTGAGCACTGCTGACGCTTGACCGGTGCACGGCCGGCACTGCTGACAGTCGCATAGGCACCCAAGTTTTGGTGCTGCTGCTTGCGCTGGTCCAGCACCATAGCGCCGACGTGGACGCGCTTGATGGCACATTTCTGACAGCGTTCGGCTGGCGCAAGAGCGTAGTGCCGGCACAATGGGGTATAGGATTGCGCTCTAAAATTTATCTATTTGATTCAATCAATTTGAAATTTGATTCATTTTTGGCCCATGGGAGAAAATATAGGTACTATTCACTATCACACTCCTTGTTTTTTGGTCCTACAGAGGGAAACAGAGGTACAGGTGTTCCTTGCTTATTGGATGGGTTAGGGACTCGAGTACTATCAAAACCCAGACATTGTTGAAAAGCAGAATCCACTTTTGGCTTGGGGAAAAAACCACGTGCTTTTTGCACCCCCTCCCCGTGTTCAGATAGCTCCTAAATGGAGCCATTTGGGGTGCGTGGAGGTGTGGCTGGGCAATGCACAGGGGTGGGGCAGGAGCACTGAGGGCATAGTGACATCACCCTGCCCCCAAGCGTGCTAGGGGTTCAATACGGCTCTGGCTGCCATATGGCTATTTACAACAGCAGACCCTCTGTTCCACTGTTGCAATCCTTAGGACTAGGCTGATAGTGTGTTTCCTACACAATTGCGCTAGTATTAGAAGGCTTGCCTGAGATGATGAGACACAAGGCAATGTAACATGCTAATGTGCTATGCTTACCAATTCTGAAGGGCCATTGGCTTTGTAGAAGAAAAGAGTGCTGTGACACAATTGCAATTATTTTTTGTTTGTAAACCGCTTTGTAAATATTTTGTTGAAAAGCAGTTTATAAATAATGTTTGACTGATTAAAGTATTCAAAGTTAGCTAGCTATGACCTCACTTCCTGCTTAATAATGTCACTTCCATCCCTCAACAGGTGTCATGAATATTGTTCAGCCCACTGTATGCAACGAATTTGATACTCCTGGCCTAAAGGGGAGATAATGGGAAGGTTAAAAATGAGAATGGAGAAAAGAAAGGAACTCTTGCTAGTGGCTGCTGCAGCAAGAAGGATAAAGGAGGGAGGGTAGAATTGAATAAGAATAACATTTTTCAGCCAGTCTTGCTAAACATTTTCTGTAGGAAGATCACTCAATCAATCGATCAATCAATTGATCGATCAACAGTATTTATATACCACTTCTCAACACAAAGTTCACAAAGCAGTTTACAGGTGGTTGTTACTACGACTACGACTACGACTACGACTACTACTACTACTACTACTACTACTACTATTAATAATAATAATAATAATAATAATAATGGTTCCCTGTCCCCAAAGGGCTCACAATAAAAAAAAAATGCAGACCACCACCAGCAACAGCCACTAGGGAAGACACTGCATAGGGGTAAAGAGGGACAGTTACTCTCCCTTTGCTAAAACTAAGAGGAACACCACTTGAAAAGGTGTCTCTTGCCCAGTTAGCAGGGGTAAGAACATCAGGCAGAACTCCTCTCCTGAATTTGGCCTTTCTATACCCATTGAGGTCTTATTTTGGCCTTAGCTAGCAGCAGGATGAAACCATTGTAGAGAGAGGATATCTGAGAAACTGGAAAGAATGGGGAACTTGGAAAGTTGACAGGTTCTTTTGCTGTCTCCAGGCAGAAGTTGTGAGATGCAACTCAATACTCTTCAATAAAGCATTAAGGCATTAAAAAAGTGTTACTAAGCTAAAAAAAAATGCAAGGGGAGTTGGGGAAAACCCCACTAGCACTTCTGCTTGTCTTCAGCACTCCTTGTTCTGCACTATAAGGATACAGATAACTGATTTAGGACAGGCAACATAAAATCTCACCAGGATATTTCCTGCAGTCATTGAGTTATGAAAGATTGAAAACTGTTACCTAATCTAGCCTTTTTCATGTAAAACAGTGCCGAGTAAGCATCTAAGGCTTTGTGGTTTTTGTGTAATATAACATGAAGGTATGTTCTTTGGGCAGCAGCTGGCGAAATCAGGCAGAGCACAAAGGCTACACATGCCAGCACCACCAAACTCTCCAAGATCCACAGTTAGTGACCTGCTCCTTGTATTGGGTCGGGTAATTTGTTGCATGAATAAGCAGCACTTCTACTGCCTCTGTCGGTGGGCTGCCTCTGGGTGAACCTCTGTTAAATGCAGCCCACATATAATTCGGATGCTTCTAGCTAGGAAGAGCCAAATCATAAGTAGATTCCTCCTTGCATTTTCGAGATTGGATTGCCAGATCAAAACCCAACCTCAAATGTATTGTGTGCCTTTAAATGTGGTGGCACAGTGGGTTAAACCACTGCTGCTGAGCTTTCTGACTGGAAGGTTGGGAGTTTGAGACTGCGTGATGGAGTGAGCTCCCGTTGCTTGTCCCAGCTCCTGCCAACCTAGCAGTTTAAAAGCATGTCAAAATGCAAGTAGATAAATAGGGACCACTTCGGTGGGAAGGTAATGGTGTTCCGTGCGCTATGGCATATAGTCATGCTGGCCACATGACCACGGAAGCTTGTCCTTGGGCGAACACCAGTTCTGCAGGCTTTGAAACGGAGATGAGCACCGCCCCCTACAGTCAGTCACGACTAGACCATTTGGTCATGGGGAAACCTTTACCTTACCTTTAAATTATTGGACAAAGCATGAAAAAGTAGCACCAGTCCCCTTAATCTGTTCATCTCCTTAGTCATTTCATTTGCATTTTCTCCCTGCAAACACTCCGGATAACAGAGTCCTCTTTGGTCCTGCATGATGCAAGCACCAGGGTGAGCAGCCTCATTCACTCACCCACCTACCCCGCTTCATCAGACTGTTTAAAAGGACATACTCTATTCTGGGATGCAGCTGGACAAGCCTACCTGCACAAGCCACATCCTATTTTAATTGTTGGCCTTAGATCTGGAAGATTTCAAATCCCTGCTTAGCCATGACACTTCCTGGATAACCTTGAGATTCACTCTCTCTCAGCCTCACCTACCCCACAGGGTTGTTGTAAGGACAAAAGGAGGAAATGAACTAAGCACATACCGAGAGCTTCTTGGAGGAAGCGTGGTATAAAATGTGAATGAATGAATGAATGAATGAATGAATGGTCAAGGGCTTGTTTGTCCTCTGGACTTGTCCTATGAAAAGTTAAACAAATCTGAATCTTGTCTTAGTTTGTCGTACACCTTTTTAGCCATATTAGGTTCAAAACCTACAGGCTACCAATGCTAGACAAGATCTCACAGAAAATGGATGACATGCTATTAGTGTCACTGTCATCATTCATAGTTTACCCGACAGACAGACAGACAGATATGCAGTGCTGGGAAGGAGCAAAATTTATAGCTCAATGACCCAATCCTACCTGGGCCTTGTGCTACTTGGAACTCATTCATGCTCTGGCAGGGCAAAGCCCTGCTGTCCCCCCCCCCCCCGCACAAATTGGCAATGGGGATGGCAGAGCTGTAACAGGCTCAAATTGCACCAGGGGCAGGATGACATCACCGTGCCCCTAGCGCCCCCTCCCCTCCCCTCCCCCTGTGCTGCCCAGCTACACACCCCAGCGTCTGGAATCGCTCCATTTAGGAGCATACCAGACACGAAGGAGGGTGGGAAGGCGAAAAAGTGCTCCACTTTTTCCCCGCTCACTGTGCTCTGCCACCAATGGCACCTGCCGCATCTGCCTCCCTTCGCAGCACTCTTTATACACCCCTGGGTGTTGGGGAGGGGAGGTTGGGGGCATTCCAGGGATGGGAGGGGGTAGGAAGCATGCTGGAGAGGGTAGATCTCAGCAGCAGATGTGCACCCCGGATCCTAGTCCCTATTTTTCAGCCTGTCCAGTCCCCTTTCTCTCCTTGGACTTACACCACCTCATAGCTAGCATGGCTGTGAGGAGACCCATAGGCAGCCTGGAGGCCTTCCCAGATGGAAGTAAAGCATTACCTCCGGTTGGCCCTTCAGATGCAGCACATGCTCTGCCACTGCAGCTGCTTCATCATCAATGGTGGGGGATAGGACTGGGCTTAGGGTTGGCTTTACGCCAATTGGACCAACTGCTCCCAATTGGGCTCTGTGCCTAAGGGGCCCCTGCTCTAAGGTAATATTCTTTGTATGCAATTTTATATTAAAATGTGCTTATATCCATTCGGTCCATTGACTCACATACATTTTAAAAGTCCAAATTCTGATTATTTTCCATTCTACCATAGAGATATAACTTCTATCATACATTTTATTTTTATATCTAAGGGTGCAATCCTAACCTGGAGTTAGACTGGCACAGTTAGGCCAACAAAGTTTGAGGGTTTGAACCAGTCTGAGTCAGAGAGGTCAGTACACAGACATGAGCCATCCTCCCTGACTCCGAGAGTGGTCTAAATGTGCTTTATGGTGACCTTGTGTCAGCCAAACTTTGCTGGCCTAACTGTGCCGGCCTAACCCCAACAGTGCACTCTAAGGGTCTTCAGAACTTGGCTGTGAACCTTGCCCCCCCCCAAATGTTTCCAGTTGGGCCCCCCTGCTCCAGATGTTATCTCTGACTGGGCTGTTAGGGTAATGTTAATAAAAGCTATGCTAATAATGCTAATAAAATTTACAGCCATTCCTTCCTGATTCAGAAACCCATATGCAGGTCTACGTTAGTGTGGCATTTCATTTCTTTACATTCAACAGTCTGCAAAGAATATGGTTCTTCCTTGTACTAAGCGTATCATGAATGCGTATCAGGCAGCTTTCAGGGAAATCAGGAAAAGAAACCCAAACGATCCCTAGCCCAAGCCCAAGGAATGAAGGGCGGAAACTGATATTACCATATCTCTGCAGGAGGTTTTGTTTGTTCCAGAGGACAAGGTGTGGACTCTCAGTCATGCCAGCTCAGATGCCCGTAAAGGGGCATACGTCCAAACTTGCTCTCAATTAGGGCAATTAAAAGATGAAGAAAAAAATTACAGGTTAATAAACTGTCAAGCTGCCAACTGTCCTTCTGTTTCTGGAATATTTTTTACAAAAAAATGATAAACTGTACTGGAGTAAAGACCCTGAGCAAAAGGTTTACACTCAAGAGCACACAATATGCACCACCTGAGCATACAACCAATACACAGCACACACCCTATTACGAGAGGATGAGGTGGAAGAGGATGGAATTCTAACCTGGAGGAAATGTGAAATAAGAATAAAGCTATTATTATGTTGATCTGATAATATTTATATGTGGATGGAATGTTGGGTCTGGAGGTGAACATTCTACTTGTACAGTAAAAGTCTTTGGAAGAAAGTGCCCCTAAACAATGAGAAATTTCGTTCAGCTTCTTGATTTCTGAGTGAGTTCTGAAAGATGGGGTAAATGTTCCGCTTCTCCTTTTTGCCTTGGAGTGCAGGCCAATCCCTTTCGTTTTGGCCAAATCTCTCATCTCCTGATCTCTACCCTAACTATGTGTGAGTCCAGATTCTTCAGGCACTCCCTTGTGATCCTCTTATTTGGAGAAAGGTCCCCAGATCCACTCCCTGATTGCAAGTTGCTACAACTCACTGAACCAAATCTGGCCCTGAGAGATCCTAAATTTATTCTACATGCTCTTGAACCTGATCCAGAAAATCATTAAATGTGTCTGTAACTCTGAGTATGATTCTCTAAGGGCAATGACATGTTCTGAAAATGCTTGACTTCAAAAATCCAAAGTTAAGCATTTTGTTCTTCAGAAACAGGGTGTCTCCACCTTAAAAGTCTAGTCCTTAAAGGAAAAACTAGATGTGCACCTCAATATACTACATCATGGCCTGATGGTAAGGAGAAGGTTATTTGATGGGCAGCGCAATCCTATACCCCCCTTAGCGCTGGTGCTGCGCTCTTGTGCCGGCCGAACACTGTCGCAAGCATGCGTCCCATTGGCGCTGTGGTGCTCGGCCTGCACAAGCGGCAGCGCCAATGCTCTGGCACTGCCATGACCAGAGTCCGATGTTGCTCGGTCGGTGCAGGGCCTCTGCAAGCGTGTTCCAGGGGCGTTCCGGGGGCGTAACTGGGTGGCGCAGCGGGTGGAGACGGCGGTTATGATGTGGTTGTGACGCAGGATGGCCGTAGTGCCGTATCCTAATGCCAGTTCCTGGCCATGGCGGCCCCGATTCGGGCCGCTCCCTTGCATGTTCCTCTGCGCCTGCTTTTTTGCTGGTGCAGCTCTGAGCAGGCCCATAGGGGTGACTGGGGCTTACGCAGGTGCCAGAGGAAAACCTCCCCTTGTCCTGCATGTTGCTGCTGCTGCCTCCAAATGGGCCTTTGGATATGGCCCTGCTATGTCAGCCTTACTAGGTTGGCATAAGGTAGGATTGCAAGTTCATGCAGAGAGCGCAGATGGCGGTAGGAGGACTTTTGTCCCCTGGTCTTGATCCTAATCCTAGTCCCCCATGCACATTGTTTTTAGATTTTAAAAGATTCTATTGAAAGCCAATGGAAAGATACTTTTTAATGGCTTTAAAGGTGACTACTTCCTGCAGTAATGGAAGGATCAAACAGGAAATGGGGTCCCCAAAAAGGAAGTAGGAGAAACAGCACCTATGTTAGCCCAACTGATCAATAGCCATGCTAGCAAAATTGATCTTGCTGGTCCGTTTGGACTAGCAGTAATCAATACAGCAAGTGTTGAAGTCCCCATGTGGACAGCTGGTGCCCATCACATTAAATCACACTGATTCAACTTGTCTGTCACTCAAAAAAAAGCCTTGACCAGAAGCATCTTTAGGAAAGAAAAATGTAGGTTTTCAGACGCTGACACATCACCTCTCATCTCTCTGAAGGCCATTGAATGAGCAAAGAATTTGTGAAACTCTGATAGTGTATTGTCACAGAAAAGCTTTACTATTACCAAAGTAAAATAATTTGCCTAGTTTTGTAAAATAATTTGCCTAGAATATGAAATTCCACTTTTTTTTACATCTTTTTCAGTACATGATTATTTTCAATTTGATGGATACTCTTTAGTATTGAGTTCCAAAAGCACCTTATTGCATTGTTGTAGTACCTGCATTAGTAATTATTAATAATTTGGAGCAATATTTCCACAATAATCTAAACAACAAGGGTTGTAACATCAAATTGTTAAAAGGTGTGTTTTGAAGAGGTTTGAAGTTAACATGTTAGATTACTTTAGCATAGCCGTTCCCAAAGTGGTGAGTCACAACTCACCATAGGGAATAGAACAAAAAATGGGACATTCCTCCTTAACTTTTTGCAAACCACCCAAAATGGGCTCATGGCCCACTGGTGGGTCCAGACCACAGGTTGGGAAACAGTGATCTAGTACTACTAAGGAACTTGCTGAACAGAATCCCATGTATAAATCCAAAGACACTCTCACAAATTACAGCCTGAGATTCTGATAATATGCAAGTGGTTGTCACAGTAAGAAGTGACAGCCCACCCAGCCAAATACCTTGAGGTTCCCTTTACAAACTGATTTTTTTTAAAGCATTCCAGGAATAGAATCTGTGAGGTCAAATATAAAGGAAGGGAACAGCAGACTTGCTTGGCCTTTGGTTTGTGTATTCTAGTGTTATGGACATGGCTTTGTCTGTCGTACTGACAGTCTATTCCCTCACCAAGGCCTACGTTGCAAAGGCTTCTGTGATTTGTCAAACTGATTTAGCCTCAGTTTTTTCCTCGAGCAAATCAAGATGCACATTGAGGCTTATGCTGCTTTTTTTTGGCTTGATGATTACAGTGACATGCATACAGCTTAATAAATCCACAGGATGCTTGGATATATATGTGTGCATGTAAAACAGAAGGCACACCTCATTTCAGAATGGTTCTGAACTGATTATTATTCATCATTTTGGCCACAACCCTGCACATGATTAAACAAGTTTTAGAGTGTAATCTTATGCAAACATATTAGGAAGTGAGATCCATTGAACTCGGTAGGGTTTATTCCCCAGTAAACATATGAAGGGCTGGACTGTATGTCACTTAGATTTCAAAATGACTTCAGTGGAGGTGTGCACTGCACCAAGGTTTTCAATAGCACGTAAAAAGCTTTATGGCAGTTTCTCATATGTCAACTTTTCTCATTTTGCCTTGGACCTGCAAATGCATTTGGTGCGTGTTTCACTGCCAAGGCTTTAAAACAATAAGGAACACCCCACATAACTAGTGTGGGGTGTATATTGTATAAGTGTAATAATATGGCATATTATTATTATTAAGAAGAATACTTATATACTTTCAACAAAAAGTAGTTCACAAAGTGGTGTACATAATGAAATCAATCAATAAATACTCCCGTTTCCAAAGGGCTCACAATCTAAAAAAGATGGCAAAGAGATAGCAGCCACAGCCACGGGAAAAGATACCATGCTGGGGTGAATAGGGACAATTGCTCCCCCCTCCCGCTAAATATAAAGAGGATACCATTTGAAAAGGTGCCTCTTTGCCCAGTTAGCAGGGAGCATAGAGTAAATAAGTGTATAGTGTTCTGCTGAATCTTATCTTGCATGAGGGCTACCTTCCAAGGTCAGAGCATTAAGCCAAAATTGCATGGAGTTGGGGTGCCACACCCTCATAGGGATTTAGTACTGAATGGAACTCAACTATTTTCATAACAAGATCACTGCCTGCAACCCTTCCCGAGACACTTCTACAGACTGCTGAATGTTATAGTGCTGCCAGTTTGCAAACAGTGATACTGTTCCTATTTTGTGTCTTTTTTCCCAGGTGGATGGGTCAGAGAAATGCGCTGAGACCCAGGTGGGTGGGTCTCAGTGCATTTAGAACTGGTGTTGGGCTCCATTGTTTTGCCAGTGGACTCTGTCCCTTACTGGTGGGTTCCACCCGTTTGCCAATGGGTTCTTCCCTGGATCCTATTCCTCCTCCTATCCTATTTCCTGCCTCAGTCCAGGCAGCCTGCATGGGGCTGCTCTAGTTACTGACATGGGGCTGCAGAATAGCTAACAGAGACTAAAAAAGTCCCATTGTGGGGGCAGGGCTTTTCCTGGGAGAAGGGACAAATGTCCCCTTCTCCCGAGGAGACCCCGGTGGCTGCCATGGATCCTGTGAGATGCAGCAGTAGCCAATAGGCTACCACTGTTCCTACAAGAGCTGGGCAGTTTAAGATTGAGCTGTCATTCATTTAAATTTCATTCATTCATTCATTTATAAAACTGATTTATTTTGTCCTGCAAAATATATGATGTTGCCATCATACTGAAAAGTCTGGAGACCCCCGGGTTAAAGCTACACTAAAGATGAATCATTGTGCTACCACATTTGTTACTGACAATTCAAAATACTACCGAGATGCTCCAGTGTGCAAAATGGCAGGTTGTGTACTGAATGGGGTGCCTTAGTGTTTATATGTAGATGCATTTACATAGATGTGCCCTGGAGGAAAAATGTAATGACATTCTAGCAGAAGGAGGAGCTGGGGGAGGAGGAGCTGGACCCAGAAGAATGACAGCTGTAACAATGCTCACGAACATCATTTTAACAAAGCACCCCCATGGGCAAAAATAGAAGTAAAGAACTGTACTTAGCCAACAGAGTACCAGAAAATGGGGGCTAGGTGCAGATCCAAGGGTTTTGGTCCTGGTTCAGTCAATTATGCAAGGATGCGATGGGGAGGGTGTGGCTTTCTCCTCGTTAAAGAATGGCCCAAATTTTGATGATGGGGGGGGGGGTTAAGTGTCAAGAGTGCTCTCCACAGTGAACAGCCTGTGCCGAACCTGAGATTCCCTTCTAAGAACAAGGAATGAGCCTTTGGGATTGTTTTATAGGCTGCTGCAGACATGAAAAGAGCAAGTCAAGGGATAGCTACACCTTAGCTTGGGCTCGGTGCCTCTGCCCTGCTCCCTGAAGGAGTAAGCTGTGCCTTCTGATTAGGTTCAGGGAGGCTGACGGACCCTCCAGCTCATCAGGGGTGACGTGGTGACATTTTTGCTCTTTCTTCCCCTTCCAAGTGTCATTTCAAAGTATAGTCAGAAAGCTGCTGGAGCTCTAGCTTCCCCTCTGGTATTTAAGAGGGCACCAGTCACAGTACTTGCTTTCAGAGCCTGCAGGAAGAGTCTTTCAAGCACAGATGACATTCAGAGCAAGGCGACGGGGTGAAGGTGGAGGATGGGCAGGATACACACACACACACACACACACACACACACACACACACACACACACA
>JAJKFI010000016.1:6481068-6505306 GCA_029204185.1 Lerista edwardsae | reverse complement strand
ACACACACACACACACACACACACACACACACACACACACACACACAGAGTTATTTGGGAAGGATGCTCTTAGATCTTCACTTTGGCTGGAAATTTGTATTTTATGTTATGTTATGAAGCCCTCCGGCAAGCTGTCCTTTTTATTTAGGCTGCAATCATAGACATGCTTACCTGGGTGTAGGTCCCACTGAACTCAATAGCATGCACTTTTCAGTAGAAATGCCTAGGATTAGATTGTTAATCTTATGCTGCCTGCACATTGCAATAAAAACAACATTTTTGGACTTTTAACAGAACTTTGAGATTTAACCATGCTGGACAATTCTTTAGACTGAAAGAAATCACCAAAGTTTATCCATACTTAGAACAAAGTAGACAAAGGTATTAAAAAGGCATATTTTAAAATTAGAAATAGACTGCTCTGTTTACTAATATATTCTATAAACGAGCTTTGATGCACATTTGGAAGACGGACAAATATGAGATGTACACACAATCAGGTTGCAATCCTAACCTGCAGTTAGGCCAGCAAAGTTTGGCCAGCATAAGGATCACCATAAAGTATGTTGGGACACAGATGTGCACCATCCTCCCTGAGTCTGAGAGTGGTCCAAATACGCTTTACGGTGGCCCTTGCTGGCCTAACTTTGCTGGCCTAACTGGGCCAGCCTAACTCCAGGTTAGGATTGTGTCCTCAATATCCTATGGCCCAGTTCTAAGCCTGAAATAGATGTGGTGCCATGCAGAAGATCTACGATTGGATGTTTGGACCACTCTCGATGTCCGGAAGGATGGTGCAAGTCCATGCGTTGGCCTCTCTGACTCCAAGAGTGACTCCAAACATATTTTACAAATTAAAAATTCCCAACAAATAGTAGGTGGGCTGAAGCCCCACTGGGATAGAGTTGTGAACACCCTGGCTATAGCCCTGAGTACATTATTGCTATATGGCAGTATTTGATAGATATGCTATAGCAATATTATTTGACAACTGATACAGACATGTTTTCCTCCTGCATCAAATGGTAGGAGGTATGGACTGATGGTTGAGCTGCTGGTAGTACATGAAGCTAAGCAGGAGAATCCATGGTCTATTTTTGGATGGGAGACAGAATGCCAGGCTGTGACAAGCTGCAGAACCTGTTGTGACAGAATGGAGTCACTGAGGAGCTGGTTAGCCAATGTGGGAATGTGGGTGGTGGTCATCAGCAAAAGAACAGGGTATGACCATGAGGACCTGTCCAGGCTTGACTTATGATTGGCAATGGAAGCTTGATGGGATGCAGCCAGAGGAGGGAACCACACTGTGAAGGCTACACCTGGGACTGAGGTTTAGTGAATCACAAGAATACTGTATATTTGTAAAAACCCCACTGAGGACTAGCTTGCCCTTCTAAGCCACCTTGGGCATTTGCTTTGACATGGGAAAGGTGGGATGTAAGTTCTTCAAATATATACATAAAATCAATTGTTGAGGTAAAGATATCACATTCAAATGGCAGATTCAAATTTCCTTCAGACGCTTGAATGGCACAATGAGAAAAGTTACCAGATTTCAATATTTGCTTCAGCGTTGGTTAGCATAAAGCACTTTTTGGAATATTCTGCTTATTTTTCATCTATGAGGGCCCACTCTGGGCAGATATTGTTGTCCTGCTTGGCTATTGTGCCTTTGGGGGAGTTTGCCTGAGCAAGCATTGTGAGGTGGGACATATATCCCCTCCTTGCCTAACAGAAGAGCTAAAAAATGTGTTGGGATCCAAGGAACAGGTTTACCAATTCTGCCATTCCGCTGAGAGGAGTGAAGCCAGTCCTTCTGTTCTGTACTTCTTGGTTGCTAAGCAAATCTTAGGCTCACAGAGAGTCTGGAAGACAGACAATAGATCAAGGCCTAGGGCTTTCTATGGTCTGTTAGGACTAGTCATTCAAAGCAAGTCTGCCATTGAGGCTTAAAGGTCACTGAGTTTACCTTTCCACTCCTCCCTCTTTAAGGAGGCTAAGGGGAAGGGCAAATGCAGGGTCTGCCCCTGGAAAGCTCGGCCCTTGCCTGCTTACATGGCTTGAAGCTGTATAACCCAAAGGATGGATTTTGAAGATCCTTCGTCAAGCTGGGATTTGCCTTCTCTGAACATGAAAAAATGAAAGAGGGGTGTAAAAAAGGAGGCACCACTCTGGGGGCACAGAATGGAGTATTAGACTTCCACCAAGGTGGGCTACATGCTAATCTCACCTTAGCCAAGAAGGTTCCTGGATGACTTTGGCCTGGTAACTGGCCTAACCTTCCTCATGGGACTGCTGTGAGGATAAAACCAACTAGTTGTGGAAGAGTCTACACATGGCACCATGATCTCCTTGTGGATATAAAATGGAAGGCAAAGACAACCCAGCCTGTTTGAAGAGCATAGTTGAGATAGGTATGCAGGACTGTATTTAATACTGGGGTTCCTTACTCTCGGCAAGGGAATTCTGCGTAACTACAGGGATGCACGGTAGGCTTTGTGAGGCACCCAGCCCAGTGACCTGGAAATAACTGTGGTGATGTCATCACATCACTTCAGGAATGTTCAGGTGGCCAAAGGCTGCCCTGAGAGTTCTTTTTCTTTTTTTTCTTTTAAACAACTGCGGGTGGCAGCAATGCCAATTGCTTTCACTTTAAAAAAAATAAAGGGACTGCATTTGGTGATCATCCATCCACCACCCCTGTCTTTTAGGGTTTTTTTTTTGAAGTTTGTTTTTTTTGAGGTGCTCTCCCCCCCCAAAAAAAAAACCCTGAATGCTTGGCACAGTGCATGTTCACCCTGATTAGGAGCAGTGTGGGGAGAGGTCTCTACAGCATAGAAACCTCCCTCCCCCAGCGCTGCCACTCGAAGTGGTCATGTGCAGCCCTGAGCATTTGGGGGTTTTAAACCTGCCCCAGTGACTCACCTGCCCCAGTCCCACCAGATGGGACTGGAGCTGTGCTCTGGTCCTGTCTGGAGGGTCTTCTGAGGCCCAGGGAGGCCCAGCTTGGCTTCCCCAGGCTTCAGAATGCTGTCTAAAGGCATAATGCATCACTTCCGGTTTTCTCCAAGAAACTGGAAGTGTGTACTTTAAGCCTTTAGGAAGCATTTTGAAGCTTGGGGAAGCCATGTGCAGCTTCCCCGGGCCTCAGAAGATGCTCCAAATGGGACCAGAGCACAGCTCCGGTTCCATCTGGAGGGCCTGGGGCAGGTGAGTCACTGGAGCAAGTGAAGAACTGCCTCTCCTGCCTCTAATGACTGCATGCCCCTACTACTGTTGTGATTCAGGGCGCAATCCTATGCAGTGCTGGAATGGTGAGGCCAACTTGTCAGCGCCATATCTGACACTGCATAGGAGAGGCTGAAGCCCCCCCCCACGGCAAGGGAGCATGGGTTCCCTTACCATAGGGGAGGCTCCAGACTCCCCTATGGGCTCCTCGGATCTGCGCCTGCTAAAGAGTGGGCGCAGATCTGAGGAGACCGTGTGGCCTGAATTGGGGCTGCGCAGCTGTGCGGCCTTGCGAACGGGCTTAGGAAGTGGCTGTATAGCAACCTCCCAACCCCGCCCACCTCCCGCCCCCACCTCCCTCTCTCCCTCCAAGCCCTGTTGCCTTAGTGCCAATGCGGGGGGGGGCTGCCAGATGCCCCCACATCGGCACTAAAGCTTTAGCGCTGATGCAATGATGTTGCATCAGCACTAAGTGCCAGATAGGACGGCGCTGCTCCTGAGGCACCATGGCCCAACATGTAAAAATGAAGGAATGTGCAGCTAACCTACCCTCCATTATTGGATTCTTTTGGGGTGAATGTGATAGATGTAGCACGCTGACACAGTCCAAGAAAGGGTAGTTGCTCCCATCAAAGAGGGGAAATAACAAAGGACCCTTCCTCCCATCTGGTCAGAGCTCAATTATCAAGGTTCCTTCAGCTGGGAAGCAGAATGCTATAGAAGCAAGCCAGGGAGCCAACTGATTTGGCCCAACTCAGCTCCTCCCCCCACCCCACACACTTTATAACATTAGCCACAAGTAATCTATAAGAAAGAGTGCGGAAACAATTCTCTTCTCTTGTTTGATACAGGAAAGAGACATTCTAGAAAGATAGCAAGGTTATTATAAAGGGTAAAAAAGGGAAATTAGGAAGCTTCAGATATTCTAAATCAGGCACTTGAATTTAGACAAAAACAGGTCTTGATATTAGAAGCAAATGAAACAAAATCCTCACCTAGCTTACCTAGATTTTTCCTTAGCTAGCATTGCATTGTTAGTTGTAGCTCCTTTGTTTGTCTCCGGAGTCCAGAGGTGCATGACAGGTGTCTCAGCAAGCGTTAGATCAAAATGTGTACCTTCCTAAATAAGCCCTCCCTTTGGATGGGGTTCAGGAGAATCCAAATACTACGTATATTTCCCAGTTGCTTTTCCAATGGCAGGAAACATAGTCCAATGTTCAGGATGTCCCCAAAGGTAAATGGTCAGGTGGATGAACTTGACCAGGTGGGAGCAAATGTCAGCGGAACGCCTGTGTTTTCCTCCAGGCCCATTTTCCAAACACAGCTAAGTGTCAGCAAATGACCACTGTCAATACGTGCCCCAGTGTTAGCTTTTTATGCTGTTAACACAGGTCATGGTGGCAAAGCTGCACTGTCTGTCTATACTAAGATAAGCCAACTCTTTATTACGCAATCAGAGACTTCCCAATCTGGCGAAGAGAGCCTATTAACCTCAGCTACCATCTTTCCTAAATCTTGAAATGTGCTTCTAAATTATGGGGAAATCCTTCTCACAGGACTCTCAGACGCCGTTTCATTGTGTAAGACAACCCTGCCTAAATGCAACCTTCTTCCTCAAGGTACCTTGCTTCAGTCCTACCCATGTACGTCAAATCAAATTCACATCTGGCTGTAACTTAGCTTTGCCCACCCAGCTCAGGCAAAGTATTTAAATTGTTACATTTTCCTGAATGGAAGATGTGAATTTTGAGCTTGACATACATGAGGAAGAGAGGAGCAGGATCTCTTGAATCAGAAGGTTACATTGGGCAGTTACCTTTTAGAAAGGAATGGCATGTGGGAAAAGCAGTCCTATAAACTTCAAGCAGAGCCCACATGCGAAAATAGCAGTGAAGAAGGAAGAAGAAGCACCAGAATAATACTATGTTCTTGGAAGACCAGTAATATTATTTTGCTCCAGGATAGCTTGGATTGGGTGTTATACAGCAAAGTAAATTAACTTGAGTGGTGGGCTCCCTAGATGTTCTATCCATTTGACCTAGTCTTCCTCCCAAGTGTGAACATTCCTTTGAAGAGCTTTACATTAAACCTGAGTGTTTGAATTAATTAGAAGCCCAGCCTGAACACATCAGCATCCATTTTAAACTTTAGCAAGGTTTGCATCATTGACACTTTCGGGAACTGAATCCTTGAAACATAAAGGGGTAATTTGCACACAGTTCATTTTCTGTAAAGGTGAGCAAGTCCCCCCCAACGTTCCTAAGGTCATGTGCTAAAATGGACAAGCATGAAGTGCCAATCAGGCAACCAGCCAGTATATGTCAGATAGCACTTCATATGATTACAAGGGCCCTTTTTCTGGAATTGATAACAGGAGTCGCTGCCAGCCATATTTGCGATTGCTTGGCTCAGACGTTAGCTTTGACCACAAAAATCTGCACTAAGGGGGACAGCCTAGGCTGACAGAGAACATCTTGGGTGAACCAGCCCAAGGAATGTACTTGAAAGCAGAACAAACAGAAAACAAAGCCATTGTTCCAAAGTCACACTAATGATTTAGGGCAGGGGTCGCCAAACTTTTCATTATGAGGGCGACATTGTATATTTTACACATTTTCACAGGCAAAAAAGAAAAATCAGTTTTATAAATGAATGACATTTTAATGAATGAATAAATTTTACTTGGGTCTTATTGTAGTCGCCATGTTATGATTCAGAACAAAACAGACAAAGAAACAATGCTGTGCTTAAACTGAGACATGATATATAATAAGTAAAAAATGGCAAATGTTAGCAAATGCTCTGACAAAAAACAAGTTGCTGCGGGCTGGATAAAATTTTGCGGTGGGCTAGATATGTCCCCTGGGCTCTAGTTTGGAGACCCCTGATTTCGGGAGACTGAGCTTCTAACTGTTGAATATTTAGGCTTTCTGGAACTTAACATAGCAATAGCGGTAGAACTATGGAAGTCACAATTTGTTCTAGAGGCAACGTTTTGCTCTGCAGAAAATCTTTCTTTTATGAGTTGAGCTGCTCAAAGATCCAGTCCATAGCGTTTGTCCGGAGCAGTTGAATTCTTTGTTCTCCCATGAGTTGTGGTTGAACCCGTGAAAGAAAGTGAAGTGCGGGGGTAGGCAGGGACATGGAAGGGGGAAAGGGTGTGCATCATCGTCAGCATAGGAGCAGCTGGATGTGGCAGGCATGAAATCACAGCAGGAACTTCATCATCTATCCAGATCAGGGGATGACTGAATCAAAGCAGGAAGAAAAGGGGGGGGGAGGAGAAGGCGATGTCACCTACCGGCCTCCTTACCCTGGTCCTTCGCTGAACACTGTAGGAGCAGATGCATTTTAATTTCCTTTTATTGTCAGTGACCCAAATGGTTATGGTGTAGCGCAGACCCCTGCCTACGCCTCCCTGGGGAACAGAACGTTTATCAGCCAGAGTCAATGTTAGCGGTGACCATTTATCACTCCTTCCCAGTGTGTGATAATGGAGCTGTGTGCTTTCCTCCAAGAGCCTTTGGTCTGCAAAAAGACCATGACACTGTTGCATTCATAACAAACTTTAAGTACTTTCCCCTTCTTTGGTCTCCTCCCTTTTTGCTTTCACTTCCTTTTGTTCCATTGTTTTGGGCTTTGTTGGTGGTGATGGTGCCTGCGTTCTATTCACCGTTTTATACCATTTCAGCCTCAAATTTAGAAGAGTTTCTCTCCGTCTTTCTAAAGCATATGAAAAAAGCACAACAATATACAGCATTTGAATCTAGACCAGTTTTTTTTTAAATGGGACCTAATTTTAAATGTATACAAAGTTGTACACACACAAAGACAACATAAATGCGTGTGGGGTTGTGAACTTTTCGATTCACATAATCTTTTTCCCAAGCTGCAGCTGCCTAATGAAAAAGAAGCCCGCAGCATGATCTGAAGCACACTTAACTCAGAAGTAAGTCCCACTAATGTCAATGGAATTTCCTCCCTAATAATTGTGTTATGAATTGGAGCCTGGCTTTTTATTTAGAAATATTATATTCCCAGTTCTGATAGTTTAGAGAAAAGTTTGAAAACTGGATTGCGGTGTAACAAAGAAACCAAAAGCAGAATTATGTGTGCACACCCTCCACTATTGTGGAAAATAAATTCATACTTTGAAGTGGTCTAAATCTGAGTATTAAAAATTTAGGTTTAGGTTTAAAGGATTTAGGTCTGGTTAAAATAATACCTTTTTAAGCATAGCTGGAACCTGAAATTAACACATAGTATTTGAAATGAGAACTGAATACAGAGATGCTTGTCTTCTACCCACATTTACCTTGCTGAGTGCACAGATGAATACACTGTATAAAAGAGGATTTCACAGGATTGTGTCCTGTGCATGGGATGATGTTGGAAAGATCCTTTAGAAGGACATCAGCTTTGGAATGGGAACAACATAATACTCTTGGTACCACTTCCAAGAATTCATCATGATTCATAGTACAAAATAGCATGCTTTGGGCCCATTCACATGATCACTTTGTACCTGAATGATAAAAGAAGATAAAAGAATGATAAAAAAAGAAAATCATCTCATAGTTAAAGGAAAAAGTCATGTGAATTAGTTCACCTGAAGTCTCTGGAATTCAAGCCTGTTCTGTAATTCAAGTGAACTGTAGTTCACGCCTCTTAATTAAGCTGAGAGAAGTGCAAACCCTAAAGGTGCAGCCAAACTGATGAAATATTATGTCACATCTCCTATATATATGCAGTCTGGAAGATTTAAAGAAGAGATTTTGGGATACCAAAAGCATCTGATTCTAGTTAAAACGGTCACCTCCATTTTTGATGGAGCTGAGCCTGCCCTGACAACATTCTGAATCTATACCTTTCTTTATAGCCTGTTTGTATTGAAAGAAAATGCTGTCACCTTCATTTCTGGGCAGAGACAAAGTGGTTTCTAAATCTTTCACAAAGGGAGCCTGCCCGTTAACCTCAACTTCTGACTTTGAATCCCCATCAGACCAATGTGCTAAATTGTTCCCGACAATTTTTCACGTAGCGACCCCTCCGCCCACACACAAGCACCCTGAGTCCTCCTGGCCCACCGTTTGGGGAACGTTGGCCCAACGCTTTAATCCTCAGTCCATTCACCAGTGTATAGGCCTTGCAGGCAGCCAGGCCTCACTTCCTGAGGCTGTTTGGGATAATGCGTTTTGTTTGAATGCAAGTGAAAGATTGCAAGGACTAGGACATCAGCATGATGTAAGCAGCTGCAGCTTTGTCTAGCAGTCAAAAGAAAGATGGAGCCAAGCAAGGCACACAAGAGACTCCGTTCCCCCACACCCTCCCTTTTGAGAGTGGTTTAAACAAACTCATTGGTTTCAGGGGCCAGTGATGTGGGAATTCTGTCCCAGCATGGCACTATTTGAAACTTGAAGCAAAGGGCCTGAAATTAACAGGACAGTCCAGAGCAGTTGCTCTCTCTGGAACTAGTTCTCCAAAACAACGGACAAGGTGCTGAACCCGTGTCTCCACTAGAGCTTTTCTGATTGCATGATGGAGTGTGCTCCTTCAAGAAAAGATTCCTATGCAAAAAAACTAGCATCCCAAGGAAAAAGCTAGATTAGAATGTTTTCCCTGAAATGCTTGTATTCTATGTGCAATGATTTCTATTTTTGTATGAAAGGAACTTCAATCATCTGTAGCCCAAAGCATTAAAGTCGAGGCATACCTGCTATTTGTGAGACCTAGGATAATCTTACTAATCAGGGTAGTAGTACCTAATGGGTGGAGCAGTGTTTGGAATGAGGAAGGGAAGGCATTTCCATATCTGATAGGCAAAACAAATATCACCATTCACCCCTCCCCCAGCAAAGTTCCTTTTCTTTAACCAACTCCAGGCAGAAATTCAACATGTGCAGCAACCTTTCCCCCTCATGCAGATGCAGGAATAGAAAAAAGCTGCTTGCTGTGCACAGGAGCCTTGCCTGAAAAAAGGCAATTCTAAATGTGGTGATTGCTCATAGCTGCAGATATTGTGAGAGGAAAAATGGTGAGAGTCTTTTTTAAAAAAAAAAAAACCTGTGAAAGCAGTTTTAAGAAGCTGGAAAGGAAGAAAAACAGATTGGTCTGTTTTAAGGGCTTGGTGGCCGTGTCTAGTTGGTGATCTTGGAGGCTGGGCTTTGAAAAGGCAGAATGAAGAGCTTCCCCATCTCCCTCGACAGGCCATGCAGAGACGAAGGCGAGACAGAATGGGAGTGCTGAGGCATTCTCCGCCTCCTCTGTTTCACACTTATTCCCCTGCTGGGAGACCATCTGTTGACTGTCAGGCTGCCACCCCTTCTGAGTAGCTTCTGAAAGACAACGAGGGAAAGCCAGAGTCCAGGGAAGCAGCCACTGGGGGAGTGATGAAAAGAACATCGTTCTTTTCAGCGCTAATTTAGGGGTCAGAGAGTGTATGCGGGTGGAGGGCTGGGAGGGGGCGGGGACGTTAAAGACCCTGACCATGTCGGCCTGATAAATCTCCTTTCGGAACAGGCGCAGGACCGAGGCTCTCCTGGCCACTCAAGAGACACTTGTATGCTGTCCCGTTTCCTTTTCAAGTCTCTGAGTCCTTGTGCATAATTAGGGACAAACAAATGCGATAGATTGTGCTGTGGCATGGCATCCAATGGGATGCAGCCTCCTTGTCTGAGGTGTGCGCTGCCATTTGTACCAGAGCCTACTTGGTTGCATTCGACAAACACGCAGGAGGAGAGCGTCCCTTTCGAGCATTTGGAATGCTACCATTAGAAAAGGAATGGTCTTGGCACTGTCCCTTCATCCAAGGCTGTAACTTAAGCCAACGTAGCAAGCTGCTTAAGGGTGCAATCCTAACCCATGTTCCAGCACCCGGGTAAGGGCAGTGCAGCTCTGAGGTAAAGGAACAAATGCTCTGTTACCTTGAGGATGCCTCTGTGACTGCTGCCCCCCAACGTCTGGATGCAGCACATGGTCCATTGGCACCACTATGTCAGGGCTGGGAAGTTGGTTAGGATTGTGCCCTAAGCAGGGGCGTAGCTTGCCTTGCCCGCGCTCAGGGCAAGGCACGCATTGCGCCCGCGCCGTGATGTCATGACGCCTTGCGTCATGACGTCAGTGACAGGCGAGGCTTCCATGCATGTCCCTCGGCTTCAATTGAAGCCGGGAGAGATGCATGGATGCTCTCCCAGCCGGGGACTCCCCCAGAGCACAGAGAGCTCGCGGCAGAGCGGCCTGCACAGAAAGGGTGCGCGCCAACTCGGAGCCGCTCTGGCATGAGCTCTCTGTGCTCTGGGTGACTCGAGCGGCTCGGAGCGCGGCGGGGGGGGGGCGCGGGGGGCATGCCAACAGTGCCCCCCGCCTTATGGCGCCCCAGGGCTAGTGCCCTATGCTGCCATACCCTCCCTCCGCCTCTGGCCCTAAGGCCCAGTTTATACCTGACAGTTTCTGTCTGCTTCCATGGCTCCTCTTGTGATCCCAAAATGCATGCTCACGTCTATACATGGAGTTGGAGCCAAAGAATGTCTTCCATTCATGGAAGAAGTTCCATTTTTATATGAGAAGAGGGCCAACTTTTATCACATTCCCTTCTCTCTGCAGCCCCCAGCACACTCTCAAATCACTTCCGGTGCAGGGAGCTGCAAAGAAAGGGAGGAATCACATATGACCATTGCCTTTCTTTTGTGCAAATGGAATTTCGTTCACAAAAGATCTTCTTAGGCATAGCTTAGGGACCCATAATTAGCTGCTTGCTTGTTCAATGTGACCTTGTGGTTTGGGATAACCATGGTTAGGAAATGCTTCATTTTTCAACAGTTTCCTGGGTGCTTTTGAACCCACTTGTGAGTGCACATTTCATACAAGCAGCTAGCCATATTGGTGTGCTGTAATGTGGTTTGGAATCACGGTTGCATTTTAAATATTTTGGAACACTGAAACATTAAATTGGCTATTAGACTATGATTATAACCAATGCAGAAATATAAGTCACAAAGCACAATAATAGTATTCATTCTCCAGCTCTGGGGGATGTGTTCATTCAGGTTTGAGGGATGTATGCATGCATAACTTTTGTCATCACATATTGAGACAGATAATAACTCCACCCAGAATATCAAGAGACATAACATGATGCTGGGATATTGTTCTTCACAATGTAAAACTTAGTGTTTATCAGGGATGAGAACACAAGTTAGGTGACTCAAGTCAGAGTCGCAAAAACACATTTATTGCTGACTTACGTACACTTGAGTCATGTGTGTCAATGACTCAGGCATGACTTGAGACTTGACTCCACTGACTCTGATATGAGTCATGAATCTGAAAAACTCAAGTTCGTGAATATTTACTTTTTTGCCCTGTGAAAGACTTCATGGGGCTGTCTGAAAGCAAGCCAGCATCATTGAGACCAGGCGAGCAGCAGAAGAGTTCCACCCATGGGGCAGAAAAGGGTTAATATATTTGTTTTAGGTAGTTGCATTAATCAAGAAGCGAGGGGGGAGAGAGGGGGAGTGGCTTCTATTGTCCATACCTGAAGGAACAGATGATTGATTGGATGAAGGATGGGTGGTCTGATTTATTTTCTCTGGACGAGGGTGGGGAGAAGGAGGAGCCCAAGGGATGGGGAAGGCGGTTCTTGCCATAGGAAAAAGTGGCTGGAGTAGCCAGGGAGGGGGAAAAGGAGAAGGTAGGCAAGCCAGGAGGCATTTCCTAGTGATTGAAGAGAAATGCCTTCCAACCTCATGGCTTTGGCAGGCAATGTGCAGTCCTCCGTTCTTACCTGGGAGGAAGCCTCATTGAATGACTGGCTGCAATGTGACTACTTCTGAGTAGAGCTGCAAAGGATTGGGGTGTACTTGTAAGCAGTGGTGGTATTCAAATAAATTAACAACCGGTTCTATGACGTCATAGCCGGAGCAAAAAAACCCCCAAAGCCAGCTGAGGTAAGCAAGTGGGCAGGGCCCGGCCGTTTAACAACCGGTTCTATAGAACCTGGGAGAACCCCCTGAATAACACCACTGCTTGTAAGCCTCCAAGCTGTTGCACACAACCCTCCTCCCACTTGCCGCTTCTGTCCCCTCACACTGTCTGTCTGCCCCCTCCCGCCTTGCCAAGCTTGGACCCTTCCCGGTCCCTGTTGGCTTGTGCCTTCTGAAGTCAGACTTGGGGGTAGTGATGGGGCTGAGTTGCCATGGGAGTGTGCTGTGACTCATGCATGACTCGTGTCATGGGAGGTGGAGACTCAGGTCTCAACTCGAGACTTGCCACAGTGGCTCCTGCACATCCCTGCCATTTAACCGCCGCCAATTCTTAAGCCTCTTCATTCTTAGTGACACTCTTTGTAAAATGGGCAGAACTTTTTTTGGTTTTAGAAGGGAAAAATGTTTCTGGCCACTAGAAAAAAAGGCATCATAAGAACAGTATAACTGCAGTCATAGCTAAGGGGCTAATCAGCTAATTTAGACACTGATTTCACCTGGGAGTTATTGACCATATCGTTTTGATACTAGCATTTTCAGATTTCAATAAACTTGGGCCAATAAACGCATATCACACATGTTTTATGTCCCCTTCCAGGAGGATGGCAATTGAGATGCTGCTGCTCTTCAGTCTACCTCCTGTTTCTCTTTACTTCCACGTGAACTGTACTTGGATCCAGTGGTGTCATTCAAATGATTTAGGAACAGGAACTCACTTTTGATTGGCACTTGTTGGGAACCCGGAACCAGCCATGGAGCCCGTTAGGATCCGGAACGCCCGTTCTGGTCCGATCCCCCTGAATGACATCACTGCTTGGATCCCAAAGCATCTGAATAGGCAACATTTTATCTTGCAAAACCACAGCATGTATGGTGACCAGTGCATGAAGGTGCATGCATATGCTTAATACCAGTGCTAGAAAAATGAATTTTTAGATAGCTTTTTGTAACCTTGACCAAAACACGGGGACTAGTAAAATATGAGAAAACCCTATGTTGCAAAAGTTCTGACCAGTGTAGTATACACCAACGATTAATGCAACATTTTTTTTTTTTTTACAAAAACTGAGTTTTCTACGTACAGTTTTTTTTTAAACATAGGAGTGATTCTGCAGCTTGGACCCAACTCAGATCAGGTTTAAGCCATTTCAGTTTCTTTGCACCTAAGAACTTCATGAGGCATGTAAGCTTTCATCCTCTTTCATCAACCGGGAACTGGTCCAGTGAAAGGTATCGTTTTACCTTCTTTTTGTTTCTGCAAACTCCAGCCATGGCAACAAAGATCCATTTTCATGCAAATACTCAAGTAATCAAAGTTCAAAGGACTCTTTGGATTACTATTACAGAGACTGTAAACTTTTTTTTTACAGATGGGACTTGCTCCTAGTCAGCAATAAATCAGTTAAATGTCTTATCGGTTCTGTAAAGCTTGCTCAGGAGGAAAACACCCATGCTTTGATACTCTTCTTTAATTCAAGGATTGTCGGTTTACATGCCTGGGACTAGCTCTGGTCTACAATATGCTCTAGCAGGGCACCCCTCTCTTTTCCTCCACTTCCCTGACATTCTCCTTTTCCGTTTCAAATGCAGACAGTATAGTTCAGGTGCAGCAGGGGAGGGAGATGTGGTCAGCGATGGTGGTGGCAAATCTCGCCGCAGAGAGGACAGCCCTGCATCGTATCCAGGAAAGTTTGTTTTTCCGAATGACTGAGGGCACAATCCTAACCTGGAGTTAGGCCGGTACAAGTTCCTTGTGCTGGCCCAGGAGGGTGCAAATGCACCGTAAAGCGCATTTGGACCACTCTTGGAGTCAGGGAGGATGGCGCACGTCCATGCACCAGCCTTCCTGCCCCCAAGAGTGTTGCAAATGTGCTTTTCAGTTTGCAAAAGAGCACCAAACAAAATAGGAAAAACCTACTCAGTGTGCAAGCGTAACCTGGAGTTAGCCCAGCACATGTCTCTTGTGCCGACTCTGGAATGCTGCAGATGCAAATTCCTCGGCCGGCACAAGAGACTTGGGCCTGAGTAGGCTTTTCCTATTTTATTTGATGCTCTTTTGGATAAGCATGTGGGAAGTTCAACCACTCCCCACTACCCTTGAAGCTCTGTGAGGGGCCTTGGGCAATTCACCATTTCTGAAATGTACCCTGAGCAGTGGAATAACCAGGGCATTTATCACCCCATTACTGCCCTCCCCAATGCAGGCCTCAGGAGGTCTTCTGGGGGCCTCTGAAAGGCACTTCCAGTTTTCAGCAAAGACCGGAAGTGCCTTTCTATGGACTCTGAAAGGCACCCCTTAACACCCCATCAAGGAATGGTAGCCAGGGCAATGAACCCGCTGCCCCCTTAGCTATGCCACTGACCCTCAGAATTGGAAGGTCTTTTTTATAGAAGAAATTGATCAATAACTTTATCTTCAAGAGACATTCCTCTCTCAGACAAACAACTGAAAGGGACTTGCAAGAAGTACTGAGTAACGGCATTCTCAAGACCTGGATTATTATTTCATGCCTCCCAAATTGAGTGAAGATTTCCAAAATTGTAAATGCTCAGTGGTGATTCCAGGCATGCCAGTGATTTGTGAAAAAGCTATCCTCACAGCCCCATCTTGTGGTCAGCTCTGTGTGTTACCCAAGTGTGCTCATCCTTCTAATTTGAGACATCTGATCATTTGTTGCACGGGTAAATCCAAACTGGAAGAGATGACACCATTCACGGGACTAATATCTGTGGTAAACATCAACACACCAGAGGTTCACAAATGGTACAAATGGATGTATTGATCAAGGGTATTCTTGGCTGCAGTTGCAGATCTGGCCAATTCTCCGCCCTGGGACCAGGTCCGCAGATCACTGCCTCTAGCACTGCCTCCCTGCCCTCTGCTTTCTCCGCCACAACCCCACCCCACTCCACGCTATGCTACCCTCCATTTTGGAGCCATTCAGAAGCAGGAGTGGGTGGGAGGGCTGAACTCTGCTCCTGCTACTTGCCTCGGCGAGAGGTGTGTGCTTCTGTTTGTAGCAGGGCCTACACATTTGCATTCGACAAACACACAGGAGGAGAGCTTCCCTTTCAAACTTTTGAAATGCTACCATTAGAAAAGAAATGGTCTTGGCACTGTCCCTTCATCCAAGGATGTAACTTAGGGCGCAATCCTTCCCAACTTTCCAGCAGCAGGGTAAGAGCGACGCAGCTCTGATGTAAGGGAACAGACATTCCCTACCTTGAGGAGGCCGCTGTGGCTGCCCCCCCCCCGCCACAACTGCAGGATGCAGCACATGCCCCACTGGCACAGCTATGTCAGTGCTGGAAAGCTGGCTAGGATTGCGCCCATTTGCTTCATGCTGACTGCTGCTATGGTGTTTGTTGTGGTCACAAAATGCATGCTCACTTCTATACATGGGGTTGTAGCCAAAGAATAATAATAATAATGCTCATATTTATATACCGCCTTTCTTAGGTCATTAGATTGCTCCTCTGATTTTAACTCAAGGCGGTTTACATAGGCAGGCTTTATTCATAAACACAAAGGTTTTTACAAATTACAAGAAGGTTCTGTCTTTCAAGAACAACATACAACATACAGATGATACTTTCATGGTGTAGTCTTCTTTCTGGCCACACAATTTGCCTTCCTGCTGGCTGATAAGCAGCTTCTGCTCCCACCAAGAAGCGGCTGGCCCAGCACACTCCCCTCTCACAGGCAGCTGTAGCTCAGCTCTAATCAGTCGCAGTTTACAAGGTCTGCCGCTCACGGAGACTTCCAGTGATCCCGAACTGGTGACCTTCAGATGTTATCTTCAGGCAAACGGAGGCTTTAACCCTCTCGACTACAACCTTCCATTCATGCCTCTGCACTCCCCCCTCCACTCTACCAGCATGGCATGGGGGACATTCCCCACCACCACCTTAAAGGTAGGACAGATGTACTCCAGTGGATGCTGATGGATCATCTTTTTGGTCTCTACAGATAGACACAAGGGGGCGCTAAAACCACACTTACCAGAGGAAGGGCTCTTCTAAAACTGAAAGGCCTATGCCAGGTTCCCTTACTTTATTTGCTAGTTGTAAGGTTCCAGGGTGGATAGTAACCAATTCCTTGATAGTTTGTCCATGCTCCATTTGGGAGGGCATGAGCGAGGGATGTGAGTTAATGTGTTTTTACTTCTGCTGGCTCCCTCCCTCCACTCCAGCTAAGCTAATACAGGAATGCCCCGTTATCCACTGGAGTTCTGAAACCGTGGATACTGGGGATGCCTGTTTAATGAGAGGGGAACATCAGTGGTTTTGCTGCAATAAGGTAAAAAAAGAGATTGTTTAATGTTCACCTATCTTTTTGATAGGTGTCCCAGTATCCCTGGTATCCGTGGATAACTGACACCGTGGATACTGAATCGGTGGCTACCAGGGCATGCCTGTATTTCAGTACAGCTCCATAAAGCGGACTATTAAGGCTGGTGCCAGAGGCAGCAAATTGTGATTGTACAAATGTCATGAATGCTCTCAGGTAACCAACCTACAGCAGAGTAGTAGACCAGGCAGGGGCCCCATTTCATACTGCAGGAGAGGGAGATGCAAAGAGACTTTGGTGTTTGCAGAGGTGGAGAAATTCTCAGCAAGGTTAGGTCTGCAATCCTAGCCACACTTACATGGCAGTAAGTCCCACTGAACTCAGAAGGCCTTATTTCGGCACTTTTCAAAGCATGGGGGGGCATGACAGTGAGGAGCCTCCACAGAGCTTTTGTCCCAGCCTCCCCCCCCCACCAAAAAAATAAATAAAAAATCAGGAGCCATCACTATATGATTGATTGTATGTGTCTAGTTTCAGCCAGGACCAGCCGAAGGGAAATGGTGTCTGAAGATACCTTTCACAGCAGTTGCCCTTAAACGTTTTCACAGGGCTGCCCCCTGCCTCCTGGAGGAGAAGCAATGATAGGGTAGTGGTGGCCTCCTCAGCTCGCTCACTACCTCCTTCTCTGCAGGTGAGGTGACCGGCCCTTTTAGCCTGTGCCACCTCCTTCTTCTCCTGAACAGAGGTGGGCTGGCAGGCTAAGAGGACCTCGGCTACCTCTCTCCTCCACAAGCAAGGATGAGGTGGGTGAGGAAGGCTGATGTCAAACTGATGGAATGATGGAGCAAACATCCAAACTATGGCATCCAAACTAAGAGGGCATCCAAACAAAGAGGGCATCCAAACTAACATTTCTGTGAATGGGACTCTCCCTCCCCAAACAGGCATGTTCTCATTATGGAAAAAGTTCCTGCATAATGGGAGGAAGGGCAGCACATTCGTGCCTTACTTAGAGGGAGACTGACCAGGGAACACACATTTCTCTCCCATACTCAGGGCCGGATTAACTGTAGCAAAAGTAGCATATGCTCTTTGAAATACGGTTATATTACTTCAGTGGTCTGGGAACAGGGGTAAATTACCCCAAATGGGGTAAAAATGAAATTCCTGGGGGTAATGGACGGTTGCGCTGCCGAGACACAGCTGGGCATGCATATGAATCTATATGCATGCCCGGCTGTGTCTTGGCAGCGCAACCATCCATTACCCCCAGGAATTTCATTTCATTGCACCTTGGGGTGTTCATGAGGTCGGTGGGAGGTCAGATGAGTGGCATGCACATTCCTCCCCCATTACCTCACACTCGGAGAAGGGGCCGCTGGGATAGTGGAGGACCTTATTTGTGCTGGCGTATTCATTTCCTTTAGAGCAATGGTCGGGGAACCGGGGTAACGTCGGCGTATCTAAATATATTTTGGGGTAAAAGGTAAAAAAGTTCCCTGACCCCTGTATTACTTCTTCTTGCAATTTACAATTTAATTCAGCAGTTTCACGTTTTGTGCATTTCATTTTTTTTCTCCAAGATTTGTTTTTGAAAATTGAAATTGGCAATTTTTTGGGGTGGGTGGGGGGTGCATGTAGTTAGCCTTGCAGACTGGCATTGGCCCTGGGTGTTCTTCACTAAACAGCCTGAAGATCGGATGGATGGCAGATTTGCTCTTCCTTGGAATATGACTCAGAGGCTGGGCACCCACAAGTCTTTGAAATGCTTCTTTCTCATATTTAATTTGACCCACCATGGTGTTGGGTTATGGCTTTACAGCAAATCTTCTTTAGTTCAGCTCCAGGGGGTCTGGGAATGTGCCTCAGACATCCAGCCGCATCGTCCATTGGGGCAACAGATGGTGGCCTTATAGGCTCGGGATTTCATTGTGTGCCAAAGTGCTGCTCAAAGAGGAGAGCACATCCAAGGATATTGTTGACAAATGAGGTTGACCTCTAGTGGACACAAAGATATACCAGGCATTAGAACTTTGACGATGAGCAGAAATGAAGGAGAGCTGAGCAGGGCCATGTGGCTTCTTCTAGGGGCATACAGCACCCCCACCCCAAGAAGACATAATCCTATGTCATGAGCCATGAAATGGAGGGCAGCTCTTCAGATGTAGGAAGTGATGTCAGGGCTGATGTAGCCACAGAAAGGACTAAAACCTGGCAAGTATAATGGCATATGATGACATACCCCCCCATGCCTACAAGGAAAAGGTCTAAGGTTGATGCTGTTGGGTAATGGCTCTCTGTGAGTGCAGTGAAAGAGGATGCTGGCTGCCACTTACTTCCCTCTTGTGGCCTTCTTCCTGCAGTATATCTGGCAGAACATGTTGCTGTAGTTCAGGATGGAGTAGTAGATCAATAATACTGCAAAGAAGAGACAAAGGACCATGTGAAAGCAGAGAAATTGAGGACCCTCCACTTCCCATGAGGTCTCGGATTTAAAGAAAGGTCACTCACGAGTCCACATCTTCTTTGTTGAGCACCTGGTTGTGGGGCCATGAGCCTGTTACACAAATGGGAAAAGAATGAAATATTGAGGGTGAGTGGGGAGTCAGGAAACTCGGTCTTTTGAATTTGTAGGTTGCTATTTTTCAGTTATAGACTGCCACACACATTCCACTGCTGCTTGATTCTTAGGGGACTTCCCAGATTTGGGAGTTACTTTCACTAGGGGGCAGGTTTCCCAGGGAGCCTTCCTTGTTTCTAGGCTTTCCAATGTTGGGTGGTGGCAGTGAGAGCTGCCCTTTCCCTGTTCACTCCCAGTGAAAAGGGTGAGTGAAGCAATTAGGTGTTAGGCACTGACTGGCAGGTGCTCCCTCTACCTGCCAGTGTGAACAGTCTCAGGGTCTGAATCCGAGGAGTTCTGGCAACCCTCTTTCATAGTCCTCAGGTCTGGGCCAAAGAACTTATTCTTACAATCAGAACACTAGTGAACAGGTTCAGTTCTTCCTCCTTGGAAACCCCAAAGTCAGACCAGGACTCATATTTCCTCCCACACAATTTTTCCCTTACTCAATCAACCAGAAACCCCAGAAGATGGTGAAGAGAAACCGAACAAGAGCTGCTGCAGCCCTGCAATGAAGTCATGGTAGGGCATGTCCATCACAAGCACGAACACGATGCTGTCTTGCAACCCAAGAGCAGGAGCTGCTCTGGCAGCTTCTGGACCAGATGTAGACTCTCCTTGGAAACATGTCTGACATCACGAAGAGCCTAGCCCTGATTGGCTCAGGGGCCATTTGTGATGAACACACAGCAGGCTTCAAAATTAGGCAGGAGCATCACATCCAGCTATCATCTCTTCCCTATTCTGAGAACGGTGTGGGTAGGATTAGTGGAGGCCCAGACATACTTACTCCCCATAGAAAAAGTAGGCTTTTTCTTCCAAGGTTAATGGATTGAAGAAGGCAGAGCAACTGTAGGTTTAAACAGCATTGGGTAGTTCTAGTACATCATCACGTTAGCCAGTTGTAACAAATAAGATGATAAAACTATGGTGCTTTTGGTGGGAAGATCATTACAGAGCTAACCTGTCTTTCTCTCCCGGCTTTAAAGAGCCAGGATGGGTGCCCAGAAAAGAGTGCTATGGTAGTGACAAAGGGGAGTGGGGAATAGTTGCCTTGGGCTGCAATTGTATATGAATTTACCTGTGAGCAAATTCAATTCAACTCGATGGGGCTTACTTCTGAGTAGACATGTGTATAGGATCGTGCTAGTGGCGTAGTTAAGGGGGATGTGGGGCGAATTGTACAGGGCAACAAGCTTTGAGGGGAAACAAGCTGTGCTTGTCACTGGTGCCCAAAACTGTGAAAACCTTGGTAAGTACGAATAATACCATCATGTTTTACTACTAATGCGTGTTTGTGGTTAATTTAGGCCCCTTTATAATATATGCTACAGGCCCTCGATAGTTTCATCCAGCCCTGCCCTTAAGGATTGCTTTGTGGAGCCAGGAGGAGTCCACAACCCAGAGAATGCTCTGTTCCAGATTTTTTTTTTAAAAAGCATGCACACAATGCTGAACTTTCTTTGAGAAGAGCAGTGATATCACAATCTTCCTCTTACTTGGGAGGGCTGGCAGATTCTAGAAGATTCTAGATTTTTATCATGAGCACATCAACAAGTAATGCATCACCTATCATCATCTTTCAAGGCAGCTATTGTGACACCCATCAAATAACTAATAAGAGCTATAGACCACTTGGAAAAAATGAATCAATACCCTTGCCTGCCTTTGGCTGCAGGTGCACAGCATACTGAAATACTGTCTGGAAGCTCAGTTACATACTTTTCTCCACTTCTTGCTTGCTGACAGTTTCCCAAGTTAAATTCCTTTTACTTTTCCTAGTGCATTTCCAATGTCCTGTTTATAAAGGTAAAGGTTTCCCCACGACCAAATGGTCTAGTTGTGGCCAACTGTAGGGGGCGGTGCTCATCTCCGTTTCTAAGCCTGTAGAGCCGCGTTTTGTCCAAGGACAAGCTTCTGTGGTCATGTGGCCGGCATGACTCTACGCCGTAGCGCACGGAACGCCGTTACCTTCCCACCGAAGTGGTCCCTATTTATCTACTTGCATTTAGGTGCTTTTGAACTGCTAAGTTCAAAAGATTTAGTCGAGAGGGTTAATGCCTCTGTTTGCCTGAAGATAAGAGCTGAAGATCTGAAGGTCGCCAGTTCGGGACAGCCGGAAGTCTCTGTGAGCGGCAGACCTCGTTAATTGAGACTGATTAACAGCTGAGCTTTGGCTGCCTTGTGTGAGGGGGAGTTGTGCCGAAGTTCAGCCGCTTCTCTGGTGGGAGCAGGGAAGCTGTTTATCAGCCAGCAAGAAGACAAACGGGTGGCCAGAAAGAAGGACTAAATCCAGAAAGATCCATCTGTATGTGTGTAGTTCTTGAAAGATAGAACATTTTCTGTAAAAATTGTAAAAACCTTCAGGTTTCTGAATAAAGTCTGCCTGTGTAAACTGCCTTGAGTTATAGTCATTAGAGAAACCTGGTGACCTAAGAAAGGCGGTATATAAATCCAAGTATTATTATTATTAAGTTGGCAGGAACTGGGACAAGCGACGGGAGCTCACTCCGTCACGCAGCCTTGAACTCCCAACCTTCCGGTCGGAAAGCCCAGCAGCAGCAAATTAACCCGCTGCGCCACCACGTCCCCATCATCCTGTTTATAAACTATTGTTATTGCTTTACTGACCTCTTGGAACCTGAAAGCCCCTCCCCCTGAAAGAATAGCTAGGTTCTTATACGTAGCAAGTGAGGAAATGTAGCCCTAAATGTAGGTTTTGTAAAGCAGTAACTCTCAAGCAATACAAATATATTATTCCATGTTTGGTTGATACAAGAGAAAGCTCTGGGATAATTGTCCAAAACACTTAAATAATAGTCTCAGAATAAACAAGAAGCATCAGTACAACCGAATGTTTAGTGAGTAGATGCATTCATCCAGATGCTAGATATTACTGGGCAAGCCTTTCTAATATGTGGACATTTGAAAAGATTTATGCATGAGTTATACAGAGTATAAACATCTGTGGAGCCCCAAAGAGAATCCTCTGGTTGCTGAATAGAAACACATGGAGGTAGGACCATTTCACATATGACACCGTTTGCCACCAAGTGCACTCAACAGGGCTATTCACATGAGCAGGTCTCTGTATGTGTGTCCACATTTTCATGCACATGATTGTACATGCAATCATTTCAAAAGGCAACATGCAGCCTGGACTCCTCAAAAGTATAGATTGCTTGTACTCCTCTACATAGAGGTTAGCAACAATGTGTATACTATGTACAGATTGTGTGTGCATTTGCAATGCAAGGTTATAAGAAACATTAAAAGATCTCTGTTCCAACTGCCACTTGTAATGCAGCTTATCTCATCTCCCGATGCCATTATAGTGTGCATTTCCAGAACAGGTTCCACACTATTGGATGCTGCTGGGGGTAGGGTTGGAAGCTACACAATATTACGAGATCCAAACATGAGATAAAGTGTACTATATGTTACAAAGGACATGGTAAAAATTAGACCTGGGCTACCATCAGGGCTGGCTCTAGGAATGGCAGGGCCCAAGGCATTCCCACGGGAACCCTCCATCTTCCCCATGGGGCCCCCACTCACCAAGAGGAGCATTTGTGGTGCCATGCGCAAAGCATGGCACCTGGAAATAGTTGGTGGTGACATGATGACATCACCACCAACTGCTTCCAGGAAGCCCATTTTGGACCTTTCAGAGGCAGGGTCAGATGGGGTCCAAAGTAAAGCTGTTCTGCTCACGCTATCGGCCTACAGCCAATATACTTGCTGCGCTGGTATGGGGGGGCAGAGCACAGGGCCCAATGTGACGACATTGGTCACATTGGCTTAAGGCCATCTCTGGCTGCCATTTCTAATGGCAGCCCTGTATTTCTTTTCTTTTTCTGCTGTCCTTGACTATACACCAATGATGTCATGCACCTACTACGCACCACTACGCGAGTACCGGTTCCTAGAAGTTGAGCAGGCCCCGCCCACTTGAAGCTGGCCCCGTCAGCTGGTTGGCTCAGCAGCTGCGCATGTGTACTGCACGCCCGCAGCCGTTGCCTGCACTTTCTGTGAGGAGGCAGGCAGGCAGGCAGCATGGTGGTGGCGGCAGCAGCGGCAGCAGCGGAGCGAGAGGACCGGAGGCGGCGGCAGCGGCAGCGGCAGCAGCAGCAGTGAATAAGGCAGCAAGCGTGAGAAGGTATGCTGCCTGGGGCTCCCGCTCCCTCCAGCCGCGCAGATCCAGCGTCCCGGTTCCTCCTACAGCCTCCCCCTAGCCCCAGCCCCCACACAGTCTTTTTTTGGTCGCCCGTTCCCCCTCCTGCTCCTTGCCAGCTCCTTGCATTTAACATTAACGTTAAATGGCTCCCTGTCCCAAAAGGGCTCCCAATCTAGTACAATTAAATAGCCTGCTATTTAAGCAGGGAACAGTTGAAGCAAAATATGTATATACAGATCTCTAGAAAGCAAAGCCATAGAAGTTAAATCAACACTAACCACAAGCTGAAGTTATTACAAACACGATCATATCCATGGCAACCATCATGACCTCACTTCCGGCTATGGCTTCACTTCCTGTCAAGACATCACTTCCGGCTATGACCTCACTTCCAGTCATGACATCACTTCCGGCTTATGACGTCACTTCCGGTGGGCGGACCCCAACCAGAGCCAATCAAAAGTGAGTACCTGTTCCTAAATCATTTGGATGACACCACTGCTATACACCCAACAAATCTAAGCATCTCTGAGCATTGAATGGAAGAAGCTGAGAGCCTTAGAGCACAATGCTAACCTGGAGTTAGGCCAACAAAGTTTGGCTGGCACAAGGGCCACCGTAAAGCACGTTTGGGCCACTCTCAGAGTCAGAGAGGATGACGCATGTCTGTGTGCTGGCCTCTGACTCCGAGAGAGGTCCACTCCATACATACTTCACGGTGTCCCTTGTGCTGGCCAAATTTTGCTGGCCTAACTGTCCAGGTTAGGATTGCGTTCTTAGGCTATTGAGAATGAATGTTATCTTCTACCATCAGTGCAACAGGAGACATCCTCAAGCCTGGGATTCAAGAGGCAGGGCCTGGTAATTGAATGTGGTTACCAAGTACCGGCTGGCAAATAAATAAATAAATAAATAAATAAATAAATAAATAAATAAATAAA
>JAJKFI010000016.1:6444258-6481058 GCA_029204185.1 Lerista edwardsae | reverse complement strand
AAATAAATAAATAAATAAATAAATAAATAAATAAATAAATAAATAAATAAATAAATAAAAAATCTGCCTTATTTCCTTTCAGGTAAATTGGAAGAAACCAAGTGTGGTACCAGCAGTGTACAATTTGAAGGAAGGAGAGGAGGGAATAGGTTTTGGTTGTCAGCTGAAGACTGGGGGTCTTGCATGGAGGGCCAAATTGATTTCCCATCAGATCACCCCTAATCAAAAACCCAAACCAAAAATGTGGCAGACCTAGTGGCCCAATCCTAATGGGCCACTGCATCATCTGAACTCATGTTCCGGCAGCGCAGCTTGCTTTACGGCTGTCACAAAAGACGACACACCATACAGCGTGGCCTGGCTGCCCCCACAAGCAGCAAGCGACTAGATCGGCATCACTGGTTCCCCAATGAGGCCTGTGGAAGGTAAGTCAGTGTAGGCGTGTAGCTAATGAAAGTGTAGCCCACTGCAGAGGTCGAAATGTTGCCCTGGAAGTGACATCACAACAGGAATCACAGTTGTATTTTTGTTTTATCTGGTTTTTTGGCCATAACCTTTGATAGAGGAAATATATTTCACTCTGGTTTTTGTCATTGCATTCTGTATTTAATTACCTTTCCAATGATACATAACATTATGGTATTATTCAGACATACCAAGGTTTTCACAATTTTGGCCACTAGTGTCAAGCTCAGCTTCTTGCCCCTCTGAAGCTTGTTGCCCAGGGCAATTGCACCCCCTGCACTTCTTTAGCTATGCCCCTGTGTCAGTGCAACAAGCAGGTGGGAGATGGGGAGAATGGGGAGGGG
Organism: Lerista edwardsae; assembly: GCA_029204185.1. NCBI lineage: Eukaryota > Metazoa > Chordata > Lepidosauria > Squamata > Scincidae > Lerista > Lerista edwardsae. The sequence goes on along the minus strand of JAJKFI010000016.1, from coordinate 6,480,249 downwards.
GAGGAATGGGCTGTTGTGGAGAGGAAGGTGGATTGAGGTCAGGAACGGGGGTGTTGGCAAGGGTATATTGCAAGGGTGCTGCCAGTATCCTATCCCCTTTCCTGGCCTTGATCTCGTGACCCAAATCCACTTCAACGTGTACCACCTATATAGCCAAAGCTGGCACAGGTCTAAGTAGACCCAGCAGGGCTCTGAGGGCTTGCCCCAATCCAAGGAACAAATGTTCCCTTACCTAGAGGAGGCCTTTGTGCCTTGAAACTCCCCCATGGGATGCAGCACATGCCCCATTGGCATGATTGCATTGGTGCGCAGGGAGTTAGGTAGTATTGGGTTGCAAGTGTGATACCCGCTGCCCAGAACTGAAAGCAAATGTAACAAAAAACATTGTATATTTTATCACCCTGCCCTCTCCATATTTGCAGAAAGATAAGCACACACCCCATCCTTTCCATTCTCTTCTCCCGCTTGCTATTGCTCCCTCTTCTTAATCCCTCACACACACCACAGTCACAGGGACAAAGATGGAATTTGTTTTCCACCCACACTTCCCCCCCCAGCTTTCCTGACCACTCCCTCCCATCCTGCCGAGAAGCCATCGTTTGCCAAAGGGCACAAGAGCAGAAGGTGGCTGGTAGCTGAGCCTGTGTACATTATCATGTGCACACGCTCAGGTAGCAAAGGTCAGAAGTGCAAAAAAAAAAAAAAAAAAAGCTAAATACCAGATCCTGAGGGGAGAGCTTATGAGGACTGGCCAGCCCCGCCAATGAAACAGCCTCTGCTCTTCCACCAGGGACTGTGTCAGCTGCACAGAAAGCCCCTGATAAGAGCTGACCTGATGTGGAAGCAAACAAAGGGGAGTGCCTGGAGCTCTGTGACACCCGGCCAGTTCCTAAACGAGGAGCCCGGAGGAGACTGAGCATGTTGCTGCTGTGTGCCGTGTTCCGCATCACTGTCTGTGACATATTCCAGGGCAGCAGGTGGACGAGATAGATCTGGATAGGGAGAGGCTGCTAGATCACTAGTAGGGCTGATACAGTAAATCGCTTCAGGCCAAAACATGATCCAAATTCAATGGAAAGAGAGTGTATTTTCATTAGCAGGAGAGGGTCCAGGAGGCTACTGCAGCAGGCTTGATCGCTCGACTCCTGACATCCAGTTTTAGTTAGAGATGCTTCATTTTGCGTAATTTCATTGAGCAAACAATGCAACCGTAAGCAGGCTACAAATTCTCTCGACCCATTAAGCGAATTAGCGTTTACTGAAAGAACCTGATGCCTGCCCCTTATGACTCCAGGAAGCCAGGCCATGCTTCAGGTTCTGAGAACCACATCGCCAGAGGCGTCTCTACAGGGAGGGCAAAGCTCTAAGTGTTGCAAGAAGCCTTACCCTATCATGTAAATCCCTCCTCTCCCTTGCTGCTGTAGCCAGTAAGCAACGCCAAGATGTTGCTGTTCCCTGTGCGGATTGGCTAAAACGGTGCAGGAGAGGAGTGATTTCCACTGCAAGGTGAGGCTTCTTGCAAAACCTAGAGCTTTGCCCTCCCTGTAGATACGCCACTGCACATCACCTCCCACAGTTTTCAGATGCTAAAACTGGTGCATTTGTTTTATGTTACTTGAGAGTGGCAGCTCTTCACAGTGATATGGTCTCTGCTCTACAGTCAGTGCCACTGAGTTGATCTGTATATTTTTCAGCATGTTGTACACAAAAACTGTCAAAAGACTTCCGGCAACACAGCAATTAGATTTAGTACCAAAATATGAACATTGACTTGCTTCCAACAAGCTAGGGACATTTACAGGATGCAGAATGTTAGATATGGAACTCCTTGCCACAGGAGGTAGTGATGGCGTCTGGCCCATGTGCAAATAAAAGAGGATTGGATACGTTTATGAAGGAAAAGTCCATTGCAGGCTACAGGCCATGATAGGTGGTGCAACCTTCTAAGTTTAGAAGCAGGCTACTGTACCTCATGAAGCTGAAGCTCAAATACTTTGGCCATCTCATAAGAAGAGAGGACTCTTTAGAAAAGACCCTTATGCTGGGAAAGATTGAAGGCAAAAGGAGAAGGGAGCGGCAGAGGATGAGATGGTTAGATAGTGTCACCGAAGCAATGAACAGGGAGTTGGGCAAACTCCGGAAGCTAGTGGAGGACAGGGAGGACTGGTGTGCTGTGGTCTATGGGGTCGCAAAGAGTCAGGCACAACTTAGCGACTGAACAACAACAACTGTACCTCAAAATGCCAGGTGCAAGGGAGTGGCAACAGGATGCAAGCATCTTGTTGTCTTGCGTGCTCTCTGAAGCATCTGGTGGGCCACTGAGATACAGGAAGCTGGACTGGATGGGCCCTTGGCCTGATCCAGCAGGGCTGTTCTTATGTTCTTATGAATTGTAAGCCCAAAAGAAACAAGAGCATGTACTGCTGCCAGAATGATATCTGGTAGCAAGCATGGCTGCTGCTGTGCAAAGTGGTGGTGGGTGAGTGGTGGAATTGCCGGGGGAGATGGAGTGACTGTTCATTCTTTTCTCTCTACTTCTGCAAGCTCTTTGCCCTTTCCTCCCTGCTGGCATTTCAAGATGTGTTTGCTGATCAGGTGATGAAATGATGCTGGAGAAGCATCAGAAAAAGAGGCAGGCAAGGCGAGTCAAGTTGGCCTCTACCGCTTCTCCTCTGCAACTCAGCTGCAAACCTGGGATTGGGACTCCCCTGGTTCATGTTGTTTCAGAATGAGTATTTCGTACTGTACATGAAGTATAGCGCGTGTGGGAAACAATCACCATTTCCTACATGCATTATGGGCAGCCATTTATTTTTTGTTTCTTTCCCAGCTTTCTTGAGAGAGGGAACAGAAAAATGAAAGGCTTTGGTGACTGAATCCTTGGCATGCCCTATTCAAAATAAGCAAACCTAAGGACATTAGCAAACGAGGCACAGCTCAGTCTGCAATGTCACACTGTTGGTGCAGCCTCTTGCTTGCCCGAACGCTCTCCCCTCTGCAGCTTAAGAGCAGCTTCAGGGGCACAACCTGGATCAAGGCAATCACACAGGTGGGAGAGGTTACACGCCCTGTCCTCCAGCTCGGATCCCAGGTGGGACCTCATACAGCTGCTTTCCACAAAAGCAAAATATTTTTTGAGGTTCAGTAACAGATCTCCCCAGTCATGCCCAATGTGGTGGTCCTAATTCTAGGGTTTCAAAATGGCAGCGCATAGGCGATGTCATTCTTCTCAGTTTCTCTTGGCCAACATTCTGGAGTCCTGTTATAATGATATTTGGTGTTTTGGCCAGTGGTGGACCCAGTCAAGTCTCCACCTCGGGGCCAGGTGCAATGATCACCGCCCCCTGCCTCTATTTCCTGCCCCCTGTGCCACCCTGCCCCCAGCATTTGCAAATGTTCCATTTTGGAGTGATCTGGGCACAGGTGCGGGCGGGTAGATGAAATGCTGCTCATTGCCAGCAGCACCATGCGCCTCCGTGATACCCCATTCCCTCCACTGGTGCATCATCTGAGGACACTTGACCCACAAAACAAACAGGTTGTTTCACCACTGGTTTTGGCATCAGGTATGAGAGTGTGGAAGAGTTGTCATATCAGTCAACCAAAACATTATTATTTCACAATGGCCAGAGAAATCAGGGGAAAAAAAATTCAAACTCATGCATAAAATGCATACTAATCAACAAAGGTCATGAACTATATGGCATATGAACACCATTCCTTCTCAAAAAAAGAGTCAGTGTCTGTTTTTTGCTGCTGCCACACCAAACGATGCAATCCTCACGGTGATGAATGTCTCAGTACTCCATAACAAGAAAGATGATGTATGGGATATACTTATACAAACAAACATTATTCTTAGAATTGCTGAGACCCAAGTTTAGAGAGTATCCCAGTATACTAGGGAGTAGGTAATCATTCACAAGGTGTGGACAATCACAAAGCATAGATGGGTTTGCAAAGTTCTCTGCTTCTTATGCACCGCCATGATTTGCCCCTATCTGGGATCATGCTACAGAATAAACAGCTGAGGTGCACCAAATGCAAAAAAGGCTCTGTTGTGGTGGTTCATGATGTGGGACAGTGAATGGGGTTAAGGCTCAGCTCAAGAGGTGCATCCTAGCACAGGGAGGCTCCATGGGAGCAGGTCTGGCATCAGAGGTTGGCCAAATTGGGCACTGGCCAAGGGCCCACATTTTCTGAGGGCCTACCCAGTCAACCCCTGAAGCCCTCCCCCGAGAAGCTACTTTTGTGGTGAGCAATGAAGGAATCTTGTGCTTGGTTGAAAGAATCTCTCCATTGCTGCCTTCCAACTTCCAAGCAGGATTGGCAGGGGGAAAGATGAGGCTTTCTCTTACCTCCCAGCCAATTGGCCTGCTCCACAGAATAAGTATGACAGGGCATAGGGGAAGCAAGGATAAACCATCATGTGACTCAGGCTGGGCCTCCTTTCTTCGCCTGCCCCTTGGTCAACTTTCTTCCTCTGCTGGGAACACTTACCAGGCCAGCAGCCAACTAGACAGGTAAGCTCAGGGGGAGGAGTTTCATGTGTGTGCACAGGAGCCCTCATAATGTACCACATGGCCTAGGATGGCCTGAATGCCACCACTCCTTGGGATTATGCTGCAGAAACAATGGAAGGTTTTGAGGCCCAGATTAGGCCCCCAGGCCCTAGTTACCTAGCCCTAGTGGCAAACCACAAAGACATGACTGAAAGCCCAAGGGGGTTAGCACATGTCCCATTTCTTCACTTGCTTTTTCCTTCCCCCATCCCCACCTCCCTGAATGTTTTGTATAGATGATCATCAAGCATTTTATGTCACAGAAATAACAGATGTGTGAGTGAGTCGGAAATTACAGAGCCCAGTTTAGCGAGAAAACATTTGTGGAAAGCCATAATTGGCATGATGATGTTGATCCATTAACAGACCTGGTGACTAATGCCAATTAGGAGAGGGGGGGGTACTGCTGTGTCATCAACAGCAACATGTCCTTTGATCAAAGAGTGACTAAAAACTCTGAAAAAACCAATGAGAGAATGCAAATTACAGGCACGTTCTCCTCTGCTGACATTTTCAAGCCAATCCTTAAAAATTACCAATATCAATATTGTTGTCATTCAACTATATACTCCAGCAATGACTTGCAGACAATGTGCTTCAGAAAAGAGGTTGATGATTAAATCATTATTATAGAAAGGTTTTTTTCAAAAATGTTTCAAAAAATAGGGATGGTCAGTTCTTTTGTTTTAGTCGATCTAGTCTAGAAGTGCTTTGCATTAACATTTTATAGGGGAACACCTAAGATATTCTAAGAAGTGTACACGAGTAAGCATAGCCAGAGGGGTGGGGGTGTGCTAAGTTTTGCAGGTGCCTCAATGAGCCGTGTAAGCAGCACCTCCTCCTCACCATCAGAGCCATTCCAGGTGATAAGAGCAACACCCCACATTGCTCTCGCCACTCAGAATGGCTCTGATGGCAAGGGAGCACCTACACAGCAGGTTGAGGCGCTTGCAAAACTTAGCGTGCTGCCCCCTTCTGGCTATGCTACAGGTGTACACCTAAAATACTTCATTGTGTCAGGTATACGGTACATGTCAGGGGGCTCTGTGTTGACTGGGAAGGAAGCAGACGCAGTAGTCAGGGCTGTGAACAGCAGCAAACTAATTCAAAAAACTGGAAGATTTAGGAGTCTTTGGAGAAGCTTTCTACTCACACAAAAATTGAAGGCCTGATAAAATCTAATGCTGCACGAATGGAAACTTGTAAATTCTCTGCTTCCTTTTCTCACTCTTCATTCACAAACCAGAACACTCTGGCACACCTGCTGAGGGCATAATCCTGTAGGTGTCGTTGGGCCTACACTAGCTTGCACCAGCCCAATGGCATAGTGTGATACTTTGGTGCTTAGTGCTGTTGGGCTGATGCTAGCAGCAGCAGCAGCATCGACCCAATGGCGCCAGCCCACAGCTGCGCTGCGGCCCTCATGTGCCAGCCGAACTTGGCTGGTGCAAGAGAGGCTTTGGGTGGAGGGGGGCGAGGCTGGGAAGCGGTTGTTAGGGTATACAGCAGGCGCAGATCCAAGGAACCCATACGGGAAGCTGGAGCCTCCCCTGGGGCAAGGGCGCGAATGTGCCCTTGCCCTGGGAAGACTCCGGAGCAGCCTTGCTGTTCCAGTGCAGCTTAGGATGTCACCCTGAGTCTCTTCTTGCCTATCTGGCCATTGTAGATGTATGGTTGGAGCTAGCGGAAAAGAGGAGCAAGGAAATTGAAGGCAGGGGAGGGGGGAGGACCACAGTGGGGACATGGTTCCAGTAAAACCTCTGATGTCTGTCTAGTCTCTGATGACTCATGGACCCTTCCTCTTTGTCAGGACGGTCCAAATCAGCCCTGATTCTGATCAAACAAGGGCTTAATAGAGACCTCTGCCACTCGATGCCCTTGCTGAAAGCGGGAGGTGCGTCAAGGGCGGCATGAAACAACAGAGAGCTGTCTCTGCATTTGCCCTAAGCTGTTTATCAAGATGCCAGTGCAAACCTCTTCACTGAGGGCTGTGTTTGCTTAGACTGAATGTGGAAATGCGATAGGAACTGCAGTGAGATACAAGGTGGCTTCCGCTTCCTTTTCGATATGCCATGATGACGTGCACATTTATTCCCTCCACCTGCACAGGATTTAGCCTGCATTTTAGACCATTGTAATATTTTTAAGCTAGAAAAGATACTCCATAAGGCTGTGGTCCATAGTTCAGCCACTCCACATTCATCCTTCTGACTGAACTATTAAACTGAAGTGGTTTAAGGACTGAATTCCAGTACCACAATCCTAAACCGCATTTATTTAGAATTAGGGACTGGTTCATTTTAGATATTGAATTGTTTTCTTCATTGGTGTGGACCATTATCAAATTACAGGCATGCCCCAGTATCCACTGATTCAGTATCAATCAATCAATCAATCAATCAATCAATCAATCAATCAATCACTAGTATTTATATACTGCTTTTCAACACAAAGTTCACAAAGTGGTTTACAGACAAATAATAACATTAAAGTTAAATGGCTCCCTGTCCCAAAAGGGCTCACAATCTAAAAGAATGGAGAACACCACCAGCAACAGCCACGAGAAAGACACTGTGCTGGGGTGAAGAGGGACAATTGCTCTCCCCCTCCTAAATATAAGAGGACACCACTTGAAAAAGTGCCTCTTGCCCAGTTAGCAGGGGTTATCCAAGGTATCAATTATCCACGGATACCATGGATACTGGGACACCTATTAAAAAGATAGGGGAGCATTAAACAAATCTCATTTTTTTTGCCTTGTTGCAGCAAAAGCACTGATGTCCCACTATCTTTCAAAAGGTGTCCCAAGTATCCACAGTTCCAGGTATCCACGGTGGGGTCTGGAACGGAACCCGAGAGGATACTGAGGCATGCCTGTAGTCATATACATGCTGGTAATTCAGGTTTCAGCCTTAGTGGTTTCTAGAAGCATAGATGAGGTCAAGGTAAGGTCACACAGAACTGGAGAAGTCTTTGGTGTCTTCACCCAGTACATCCATTCAAGCACAAGCATCACTTGAATTGACTCTCAAGATGGTTACTGTATTAATTGTCCGGGATCTGGTCTGGAGCTCTGCTTACCAGCCAGGCACGAGGCGGTCAGGATCCTGGCCAGCACACTTTCCCATGGGGACTGTGGCAGCAGCCCAGGGCCTCCCTGCCCCATTGGCGGGTCAGGCCATGAAGAGAAACTGGCACTGCCACAGCAGACAGCAGCAAGGACAGGCAGCTCACCCCTTCCCCCTCAATAGCAGTCAGGCTGGTCCAGTTGCGATCGAGGGAGAAGCCCACCTGGCCTGGGGAAGCCAGGAGCAGGTGACGGAAGGCCCCTGGATGCAGTTGCCAGAGAAGGGAGGGGTGGTAAGTGCTGGCAGGATCAGGGACCTGGAGGGTTGTCAGCCTGGGCTTGTGCAGCCTGGCTGGGAGGAAGAGGTGGAGCAAGAGGGCGGGGCAGCTCTAAATAACCCCAGGCAAGTTGGTGATGAGGGCAGTCTGGAGGAGGTTGGCCAACCAGTGAACCCGAACAAGGCTGCTGGAGGGGAGGAGGAGGACCAGTGGGTGAAGGAACCCCCTCCCCCTTGCCTGTCTCTGAGGCCTCAACAGACTGGGAGGCTTGAAGGAGCCCAGCCACACTTGGTGTCTGCTCCCGTTGCTACCTCTCGCAACGCCCTAATGTGGGTTACTGCAAGGGCAGGTGCTGGCCCAACAACATTGACATTAATGAGCCACACAGTTGCACTGTATGGACACAAAAAGACAATGTATATGGTCAGATATTGTAGTCTAGTATCTCTGTTCTGATTGGCAAGCACCTTCCAAGATTATCATTCAAAGGAGTGGTGAGTGAACTTATGATGGTTCAATTTGGAATCACCCCAGTATTTTGTGTCCCATCATGGGACACAGTACATTCACCCAGAACGTTGTTGGTGAGCATTCAGGAAAACACTTTTCTGTTTACCCAAAACTCTCCTGGCTTGTATGCATGCTGTTGATGGCACAGATTAGAGCATCATTTGCCTCCTGGGAACTGAAGTTTGGTTTCAATGACCCTAAACCCACTCAAAAGCAGCAGCCATGGCAGTCATTTGGAATTCCAGCCTCCATCTCCTCCCAAATCACCCTGGGATAAAAGAGTGTCTTAGATCTAGATGTCAGACAGCAGCCATACAACAATTGCAAGAAACATTTAAGAGAATCATTTGATAGAAAAAATACTGTGAATCAGAAGGCTGCTTATTCAGTTAGTCACAGCCATTAATGTGACAATTCACAACCATTTCCAGCTGGGTATCAGGAAGAATTTCTTGACAATAAGAGCAGTTCGACAATGGAACAGATTGCCAAGGGAGGTGGTGGATTCTCCCTCACTGGAGACCTTCAAGTAGAGGCTTGACAGGCATCTGCTGGAGATGCTCTAGGAGGATTTTCTGCTACAAGCAAGGGATGGACTAGATGACCTTGTAGATCACTTCCAACACTGATTCTATGAATTAATGAGAGTTTATTTGAGATGATCTGGGTAACAGTAAATAAGTTCTGTGCACTTGCCTGCAAAACAAGTGATCTAGAATACCTGGTCTACTGGACATGCAGGGTCAAAATCTCAGCAGAATCTCACTTGCTCTGATTGTGGCTCCACAAAGTTTCAAGCAGGAATGTTTCCTTTCCCTGTATCCCTCTGTGGCTGGAGATGCTGAACTGGAGGCCTTGGGCATGTGAGGGAGTGCTTGCTGCCTGCGTGTCCCTGGGCAAGCTCCACTGAGATCTCCTCTGCTTTTGTTTGTCTTCCTCTCACCTCTCTTTTATATAAACTAGTACCAGGAAGCACTCAAAATATACTGTACAGGCCAGGGTTTCTCAAACTGCTGGGACCCACTAGGTGGGTCGTGAGTCAATTTCAGATGAGTTGCATAGCACCTAGGGCATCCATAATTGAAAATGTGGGCAAATGGGACACTGGAAAGGAGGAGGGCTATGTGTTTATTTTGCTCGTGTCATGGTTGTAAATAGGCTTTTTTTCCCTTTCTGAGTCACTTTGCTTCTGGAAAATGGCTGAGGAATAACCCAACTATTGCTGCATTCTCAGGAAAGCAGCAGGTTCTGGCATCACAATGATGGCATTTCTGGCCACTTCTAGTAGATCCCGGACAGACTGTCATTCTAAAAAGTGGGTCCTGGTCCTAAAATGTTTGAGAACCAATAGTATAGGCTATATTAGGTTAGCATGCATCTCTGGATCATGGCATATGTCCAAAGTGCTGAACAATTTATCATAATAACTTCTGCTAACTACCACAGTGTGACACATAGGGTGCAAGCCTAACCTGGAGTTAGGCTGGTACAGTTAAGTCAGCAATGTTTGGCTGGCACAAGGGACACCGTCAAGTATGTTTGGACCACTCTTGGAGTCAGAGAGGCCAGCACACAGATGTGCACCATCCTCCCTGACTCTGAGAGTGCTCCAAACGCACATTATAGTGGCCCTTGTGCTGGTCAAACTTTGCTGGCCTGACTGTACCAGCCTAATTCCAGGTGAGGATTGCACCCTCATTGTAACAACTCAAAAGTGCCAAACATCTAGCTATTGAGCGGCATATAAGTGTTTTCTTGACACACAATGGCTCTCAAAATCATTCTCTGTGTTTTACGTCTGCCCTCTCATACTGCTTAGCCATCCCTGACTGCAACTCCATCACAGAGTAGAGGCAGAAGAATCCCCTTCATGCATCTTAATCTCTTGATGGAAACAGAAAAGCGGGTGATTGTGTTGGGCTTGGTAATTTGCAAAAAACAAGCACTAGGCACACAAGGAGATATTGTTGGCATTACAAATCACACTGAGCACTGACCTGGATTTTGCTCCTCTCCACACCCCACCAGGCTGTTTCTCAGCCAATTTCCGAAACAAACGGTTCCCATTCGCTCTCTAATGAAGGGCCACTTCAAATGATGGTTTACTATGCCAAGAAGGAAGCAATATGGGGCCTAGTGTAATTGCATGTTATCGGATACAAATGACCACTTTTGCATTACCAAACACCAGCCTGAAAACTTGGTATGCGGCTGTAGCCCAAATAAACTCCACTGATTTGAATAGGCACAGCTAGCCACTGAGCACTACTCCAAGTCTGGTGCCTGAACTATGGATAGGTAAAGAAGAAGAGTGGAACTCGGATTCGGATTGGGTGGAAGGGGCAAATTAGAAATCTGTACTGAATGTGCAGCTATGGTGAGGACTTGAGATGTTCTCTATGTTTCATTGAGAAAACAAAGTAGGGACCAATAACTTGTTGAGACAAGAGGTGATCAGCAAATGGGCTTTACTTATTTATTCCTAATACTTAGACATTGCTTTTCTATCAAACTAAACTCAAAGGAGCTAACAAAAAACAGATACATATGCAATAAATAATTATATAAGAAGAGAGCTAGGCGACATTTGCTGCTCTAACACACACCATTGTGAAGACCATTATCCAGTGAATCTCTTCAAGGGACCTTACAGTTAAAAACATCTATTTCATATACTTGATCATATATTGGGCAGGAGCAAATGCTGATTAGATGCACCTTGAAGGAAGGAAACGATACTCTGATTTCCCCTGAATTCACTGTTCATCAATCTGAGCCATCTTAAATGCATTGCTACGCAGAAAGGTTGTGTGTTATTCATTAGGGCACAATCCTATCCAACTTTCCAGCACCGGGGCAAGGTCAATGGCGCTTCAAGGTGAGGGAACAAACATTCCCTTACCTTGAGGAGGCCTCCGTGACTCCACTGCAGAATGCAGAACATGCCCCACTGATAGAACTGCACCCTTAGTTTGGGGAAAGTGGTGCTTGGCAACCATGCTAGTGAGATGACCTTTAGTTGCATGTCCTATTACTAATAAACAAAAACAAAGCCACAAAAACACAACCACCCTGGAGCCAGACTTTTCAAAAAACAGGTTCTGTTTTTGTCAGTTGAATCCAATATTTCCCCACAGTCCTCTTCATGTGGAATGATGCCTGAATAGGAGTCCGTCTCTCTTCAAGGTTCTCCTCAAGGTTGCTTTCACTTCCAAATCACACTCAGATCAGTTCTTAAAATATCAGACAACCTTGTGTAGGCAGTGGCGTTTCTATAGGTATGGCAAAGCTCTAAGTTTTGCAAGAAGCCTTACCTTGCAGTAGAAATCACTCCTCTCCAGCACCGTTTTAGCCAATCCTCACAGGGAACAGCAACATCTTGGCCATTGCTTACTGGCTACAGCAGCAAGGGAGAGGAGGAATTTACACACAGGGTAAGGCTTCTTGCAACACTTAGAGATTTGCCATCCCTGTAGAAACGCCTCTGTGTGTAGGGCAAAAACACGGGCCCTTGGTGCTGCCATGGGTCAAGGCCACAGCTAGCTGCCCCCTATTAAACACTTTGGTTGAATTTGTCCTACCCTTGCCTTCTACAGCAACCGCAGCCAAGCCCTTTTGTTAGGTGAAGACTGTTGCTCCAGCCTTAAAGATTGATCCCTTGAATGGACAACAAGCTCGAACCTCATGAACTGAGAGTAAACAAGAGGCCCAGACTGAGGCCCAACCTGAAAAGACAATGGAAAGATAGAAGGAGCCTCAAGGGAAAAAAAGGACTACAGCTTAGCCTACGGGGGGGGCGGGGGGCGGGGGAGTCTATTAATAATTGGGCCAGAGTGTCACAAAACTGGAATTCCCTCTCACAATGCGCAGCGAGAGTACCCTATGGTACAGCACCCCACATTCTCAGCACCCTAGTGAGCCACAATGGTAACAATTCACTCCTACTACCTGCCACTTTCTTTGCTTCTCCCTTCCTCTGCTTCCTGGTCTTTTCCCTCCAGTTTTCCCCACAATCCCTTCTCCTCTTCCTTGAAGCCTTGCTCTGTGGCAGTGGAACCAATGGCAACCCTCCCTCTCCAGGCTTCTTTGGGCCAAGCTAACTTGCTTCTGAAGCACGACATGGCCTCCTTTCCTCAGTAAGTCACTGAAGCTGAAATCGCTCTCACAAAAGTGATAACTTGAGTGTGCTTGGCTGGTCACTTGCCTCTCCTAAACCCCTGCTGACTCCCTCTCCTTCTCTCTGATATTCCTGGCCATTGAACCAGGGCCCATCTCAGCTGAACAAGCCTGAGCAGCTCCAGATCATCTTACTTCACCAGCCTTTTCGCTCGAAGGTGTCTTACGGCGCTTTCCTATGTATGCCCACTCAGAAATAAGGTCCATTGAGTTCAATGTCTCCCAAATAAATTTGCATAGGATTCCATGGTGGTGCTGCAGGTTAAACCGCTGAGCTGCTGACCAGAAGGTTGGCAGTTTGAGACCACGCAATGGAATGAGCTCCCGTTGCTTGTCCCAGCTCCTGCCAACCTAGCAGTTCAAAAGCATGTAAAAATGTAAGATAAATAGGCACCACTTCGGTGGGAAGGTAATGGCGTTCCGTGCGCTACGGCGTAGAGTCATGTTGGCCACATGACCATGGAAACTTGTCCTTGGACAAATGCCGGCTCTTCGGCTTAGAAACAGAGATGGGCACCACCCCCCAGAGTTGGTCACGACTAGACCATTCAGTGGTGGGGAAACCTGACCTTTTACCAGTTAATGAAGTCCCACTTCCTGACTCCCCTCAGTTAAGTTATATAATCATACCTTCTCCTATAGCCTTCTACAGAAGTCAGAACAAAAGGTAAGGGGGCTGGGTACCCCTTGAGCCCCCTGTAAATTATGTACTGACAAGATGTTGTGGCCCCTTTAAGAGGGCATTAGACTAATTCATGGAGAACAGATCTCTCATCAGTGGCTGTCAGTCATGATGAAATGTCCAGATTTAGAGGCAATGTACTTTTGAATGCCCACTTCTGGGAAGCAACAGTGGGAAGGGGGTTGTCTTCATGACCTGCCACAGGGCTTCCTCGTGGCATCTGGTTGGCCACTGTCAGAGGTAGGATGCTGGGCTAGATGCCTTTGGCCTGATCCAGCAGGGCTCCTATGTTATGTGAGTCTACTCCATTTGAGGATCTGGGCCACTGACTGTTGCTTTTATGAACAGAGCAATGGTTTTACTTTAAGAACCATAAAATGGATGTTTTCACATCCTTGAGAGAGCTCACCCCAGGGCTTGAGGATTAGGTGAGGCTTGCAAAAGGTTTAGTGGAATATTATTTTTTCTTAAGTTGCTCTCAAAACACGGCAAATGTCACTTTTGGCCACATCCTAAATACCACTAAAAACTAATATAATTTGAAGTACAGTATGTAGAGAAAGGGGCCAGAGCTAAGGGAAAGGAGACAGCTTTAAAACTCAGAGCGAAAAGGGCTGAGAGAGAGCTGAGGATGGTGATTGGACCACACTGCTTGGTGGCCTTTGAGGGAATCTGCAAATCTGCAGTGCTCTCCAAGCTACAAATGGCTGCGAAGGTGAAGGGGGCACTTTACCCAGGAGCTCAGGCTCCTGCAAGCATTGTGCCCCCACTCTAAGAACAACATTTCAAATCAGAGACAAGTTGTGTGATTGTTGGAAAGTGTAGGAAATCAGAGTTTTACTAAGACGTGATGGCTTACAATCTCATAATAATTCATCACAGCATTAAAACAAAACAGAGCAGTGGTTTTCAAACTTTTTAGCATGAGGACTCACTTTTTAGAATGACAGTCTGTCTGGGACCCACTGGAAGTGATGTCATGGCCAGAAATGCCATCAATGTGATCCAGAACCTGCTGCTTTCCCGAGAATGCAGCAAGAAATTGGGTCATTTTCTAATAGCAAAGTGAATCAGAAAGGGAATAAAAAGCCTCTTTACAACCTTGACACAAGCAAAATAACCACACAGCCCTTCCCCTTTCCAGCCATCCCACCTTCCCATATTTTCAATTTGGCTGCTCTAGGTCCATCAGGACCCACCTGAAATTGGCTCGCAACCCACCGGTGAAGCACTGAAATAGTGGTATGACAAAAACAGGTCCAGTTCTTCTTTTGCCACCTCCAGTCCTTGTCTGAATGCACCCAGCCAAGCTTAGCCCAAACGAAATGAGCAGTTATTCTAGGGGAAACATACCTATGTTTCAAGTCTGTGAATTTCCACTCACATGGGATTTGTAACAGCTTGCTCACTGCAACCCAGGACTTTACTAGTTCTTCCTCCAGTTCTGCCAGTCATCTGCCTGCAGACTTCCTGTGTATGCATGTATCCCAGCAACACTTGTCAGCACTTGCAAACCTTCCCTTTGAGGGTTTGCCCTTCTGAGGGCAGTAAATGCCCTGCTCTTGCCAGTGACAGTGGGATAGATGCACTGTTTTCTGTGCCACTGTATACAGGGATGACCCACTTGGGCAAGGACAACCTGCTGGCCACTCCTTGGGATTTCTGAGAAAGTGGCAAGAGGAACCTCCTACCCCCACCCTCATTCATACCCACACTCAGCCAGGCAGACAAAGAAATTGCCATTGCATCCTTCCTCCCTGCCGCACTCTCATTCGCACTATGTGACTTGGGCTGCAATCCTATACCCACTTTCCTAGAAGTCATTGCATCACTGTCAGCAGCTTGTGGAGTGCCCCAATCTGGAGCCAATCATAGGCAAGGGTGGGCGGGGGGCCGCCCCTTCCAATGCATGGACATGCATCTGAGCATGGAGCTCCACTCACCACTCCAGGCCTCATTGACAACAGCATGGTAAGGGCTGAACACTTGGGTGGAGATGGTGCCACCCCTCTGGCCCATGTTGCATTGCTCCCTCCCAGAATGCTGCACGCAGGACAGCCTGCACCAGCCTTGACATACCTCTGATAGGATGCAATACAGTACACGTAACATAAGAGAGACCTAAAAAACAGATACAGCCGTGATAACAGATAAGCAGTGGCGTAGCTAGGTCATTTTGTACCTGGGGCCCATAAATTTTTGACACACACTCCCAACAAAATTTGTGGCTATATGCTTGACATCCCTGCAGAAGATACTTGTATTTTGGGTTGTTGTTGTTGTTGTTTGCTTTTTGGCCATAACTTTTGCTAGAATAAAGATATTACACTCTGGATTTTTTCATTGAATTTGTGGTGAAATTCCACATCCAATGGTATAAACCATGAAGGTATTGTTCCTTAAAACTGCAATTTTAAAAACCACAATTTTTACGAAAGTTTTATTTTCAGTTTTTTGGCACAACTTTTGCTACAATAGAGAGATTACACTCCGGTGTTTTCCATTGAATTCCAGGTAAAATTACGCATCCAGCATTATATAGCATGATGGTATTATTCCTTAAAACCACAATTTTAAAAACCGGGATTTTTACAAAAGAAGTTTTATTTTCATTTTGGGGGGCATAACTTTTGCTATAATAGAGATATTACACTCTGTTTTTTCCATTGAATTTTGGGTGAAATGTCACATCTAACGGTATACAGCATGATGGTAGTATTCCATAAACTCGCAATCTTCAAAATTTGGGGTTGAGTGGAGACACTCCCCTGAGGAGGGCACCTGGGGCACTGCCCTGGCCCCAGAGGTAGCTACTGCTTCAAAGTAGTTATGCAAGTGTGCATTTTAAAAGCATTTGAACCTTAAATGGCAAAGGTTCTAAGATGGGGAGGGAGGGAGGGAGGGAGGGAGGGAGGGAGAGAGAGAGAGAGAGAGAGAGAGAGAGAGAGAGAGAGAGAGAGACCAAATAGCCATGAAATCATGCTAGATTGCAACCTGATTTTATTTGTGGGGTGTACTTGTATACTAATATAATATTCCAGACCTTGTTAAGCCTTGGTATGTTTGAATGGCATCCAGGTTTAATCAATGCACTGATGAGTCAAAAATCATCTTAGCGTATCTTGGATGTGTTTGAAAAGTGGACTGCACTGAATATGGGAATATGTATAAATATCCTGTAAGGGACAGCAGCATCCATCATACCTCTTCTAATCATGTAGCTATTTATTGCTTACAATTCTCAGAAAAGTCTAGCACAAAAAACTCACATTGGTCTCTCTCTCTCTCTCTCTCTCTCTCTCTCTCTCTCTCTCTCTCTCTCTCTCTCTCTCCCTCCCTCCCTCCCCCCCCTCTCTCTCTCACACACACACACAAGCACATCATAGACTTGTCTCTGATTTTGAGTCTGTTTGGATCTAGGACTCAGGAGATCATAATGGCAGAATCATACACACAAATTGCTGCTACAAAACTGACAATATTTTTCCATTTCTCTCACATGGTCTTATCATTCTGATGCCTTCTGGATTTGTTTCTTTAGAAAGCAGTACACAATAAATTGAGCCAACTCATAGGGAGCGATGATCTTGAACTACATTAATATTTTTACAAAAACGGAGCACTGCCCCATAAGCTCCAATATAAGTTGGCGATCTTCTTGTGTTGTGGGAATCCGCTTTTATCATTCCCTTGCCCTTTCTAATGCTGAAGAAACTTGACAAAAGTCTGGTCAGATGTGTCTACAACGCCAAAGGAAGATTACAGGAAAGTGTTAAAATAACTTTTCTTACCTCATTATCAATAGAAAAAGAATCACAAACGAGATAATCCTTGTTTAAATATCACAAGTAGCAGCTGAGTCAGTGGGAGCCTTAGACTGGAAATGTCAGGGCGGAATTTAGATTCACTGAGCAGTTGAGAGGCTGCAATTATCATAAGTCACTTGTGTAGACCTCTTGACCTGCCTTGCCCCAAAACTACATATCCCCAGGAGAGAGGAAAAACAGAGGGAACAAAACACTGTGGTCCCAGCAGAGGCAGACAAAGTGAGTCAAACGTGACCCCTTGCATAAAAGTGCAATTCAGTCCTGTTCAGGCTACAAGCAATGTTTCTGCACTGATTTTTTAAAATACAATGCAGAAACCCACAAAAGCGTGAAAGGAGGACAGAAAAGGATGGGTAGTAATTGTGTAGCTGCATCACTAGGAGACAGGGTGAGCTGTACATAGCAGAGCATAATGGAGGCAGGAGCAGGTAGGAGGGCCCAACTCCATGCGACTTTCCTCTCTGGTACGCCCAGCTTCCTCGCCAGCGCCCATGTCAGGTGCTACACCACGGCCTGTGGGTGCAATGCCTCTGGTACATAGAGGCAGCCAACAGCCCAATCCTAACAGGACTGCCTGTGCCACATTACAGAGGCCCTGAACTGGCTGCTGCTGTATCCCATGAGGGCAAGGAGGCAGCCAGAAATCTCCTCAAAGCAAGGGAACATGAGTTCCCTTACCTTATGTCATACCCTGGCAACTGCTATGTGTCTACTCAAGTCTGCGCCTGCTCAACCACTGGTGCAGGCTGAGTAGCCCCATGTAAGGCATTCAGGCCTAAGAAGGGGGGAGGATGCAGCCTCCTCCCACCCCCACTTAGTTTTGCTCCCTCCCTGCCTTCCACAATCCTCCCTAGAACACCCCTGCCCTGCTCAGCAGCAGACTTATCGCTGATGGTGGAGGCGGCGCCCAGCTACGCTAGCCTCTGGGCTGGTGCCTCCTTCCTTCTGGCTGCTTATGGCACTTTTGCACAGGCTGTCTCCCGGGCAGTGCATGCAAGACTGGCGCTGGTCCCAGGTTGGATCTGCCCGTAAGGCTGCATTCCTATATACACACTCTCCTGGGAGAAAGTCACACTGAACTCAATGGGACTAACTTCTGAGTTGACCTGAATAAGATTGTACTCCCAGGGGACTTTCAGACCTTAGGGAAACAGCCTGGAAATGGTGATGTGGCAGAAACAGAGCTGGCAGGGAAGGATGGGGCTGGGTCAAAAATCTAGAAAGAAAAGATTTTTCTTTTCTTTCAGAGAGGGGAATGTCAATGGACAAAATGGTTAAAGAAAAATTGAGGTACTGGCTCTTTTGTTGGAAACAGCGGCTCTTGCGGGGTGCTGGTGTGGACTAATTTTCTCTCAGAGGCCACCTGCTTTCTTTTGGGGTACAGTAGAGAGGATGCATCTGGGGGGGGTCTTCTGAATTATGGGGAGGCTACGTGCAACTCCTGTTGCAATCAGGGGGGTACTCTGTGGGTTGGACTTGGATTGATGATCTATGGGTACCAAAGTTTGAATTGATCAGAATATTTTTTTTTGTTTTCTTCATATGTATGTTTGGTACTGAAGGGATATTTAACAATTTGCTGAATAAATTTTTTAAAATGGTTCTTTTCGCCAACTTTGGGAGAGAGAGACAGAGTTAGGGCCCAATCCTATCCTATTGTCCAATGCCGGTACAGCCTAGCCAATGGGATGTGTGCGGCATCCTGCAGTGGGGGAGTGGCCACGGAGGCCTCCTCAAGATACGTATGGGAATATTTATTTCCTTACCTCGGGGCTGCACTGTGGCAGCACTGGTGCAGGAAAATGGGATAGGATTGGGCCCTAAGGCTGCTAGAACAAACCATCCCCTAAAGCACTGGTTCCCAACCTGTGGTCTGTGAGATCCTAATGGTCCGCAGGGTCTCAGAAAAAGAAAGATTGACTTCAGTCCCTTCCAGTATCTCACTGAGCAAGTGCTTCCTCACAGACTACCAGAGGGCTGAGAACAGATCGCCCGCAGTAGCCACTGAAGTGTTGGCTGTGGCTATGGTCCATGGGGGAACATTTGCTTGGGAGACACTTCCCATGGACCACCAGAAAGGGCGGAAAATGGATCACCCTGCAGCCGCAGCCGGCAAAAAAAGCAGCAATTCACAAATCTTCTCTGTAAATAATACATCTAATAAACTTAACAAAGCTTCTCTAGTTATTACTAATTTAATTGTGCAATTGCAAAATATTATGTAAAAACACTGAACTAAAAACAAAATAAAAGTGGGTCCTGACCCACGATTTGAGAAACACTGCCCTGTAGCAATGTATATATTCCCTTATCTCTCAGCACATACATTAATTTAATGAATTATTGCATATAATTATTTATTTTGTTTAATTAAAACAATACATTAATTGAAATGACCCAGGAGGTTGCAAACTATTTAACAGATGCTCGTGCTTTTCAGTAGCATTTGCTCAATCAGAAATGGGAAAGTATTGAATATGGTTAAGGGAAGGAAGAGGCAGGGAGAAGCTGAAAGGAGAAAGCCTGCCAGCTGTAATCAGCCATGATTCCTTGTCACAATACAGCTGCTGATAGGCCTGTTGGATGAATGACTTTCTAAGAAGAAGGGGAACATCACATTGTTTGTCACATGGGTAATTTGTCCAAAACTCTCAACCATTGTAACTGGTTATTTCTTGTAAATACTGGAATCTAAAAAAAAGAGAATTCAGTATAGAAGAAGAGGCCAATGTAAGGAAAAAGTCTGCAGAACTCCTGCGCATAAAAATATTCCCGTCTTGGAAAATATATTATTTTACTTATCTTAAGCCTAAAAAAAGTGATTTGTAATTGCTAATGTACTCATCTCCTGAAGGAGGGTCTGAAAGTCATCACCAGATGACATTAGTGATTGGTAGGCTGCATTGAATGGATGTGAGTTCTTTGGGGAAGGATGGCTTCCATAGGACAATGCTAGTGGAGAAAGACTTCCTCCTCTTGGGATCCGAGGGACAAACCTGCCCAACCTCACCTGCTCCTGGGTGAGGTGCATCATTGCTAGTTCCAATATTTCTGCTCTTAGGAGGTCATGCCGATGGTTCTTCCTTGCACTTTACTGCAGCAAAATAAAGAGTATTATTATTTATTGCCAGAGCATTATTGGAGGGGGAGAGAGCTCAAAATTCAGTCTTCAGTGTCTAAACTGGGTCAATGGTGAGTTCAGACACCCCTAAAGTGCTGTTTCAGCTCAACCTTAAAGCTTAATCCTCACCTACGTTGGAGCAGGCAGACCAGCTGGCTTGCAGATACAATGCAGTTTGGGAGGCAGCTGACACTCATCTTGGGATATTTCCCCCTTACTCTGTGTGAGGGCCCAGCCAGCCCTATAGGGCTGCTCGGATCTGCACCAGCGAAATTGGTGGCACTAATCTGAGTAGCTGGATCGAGCCGAACTGGCCCAGGGATGGGGATTAGGATCCAGCCTAACCCCTATTCCTGGGCTGGCCCACCCACAAAGCCGCTCTTTCTCTGCCCTCCTCCTGCCCCATTCCTCCCCCTCCTGCCTTCCCCCTGCCCGCCCCAAAGCCACGCACTGTCTGAACTCCACCAGTGCAGGAATGGCTTACTTGGTGACCTCTGCAGTGTTGGTGGCTCCGCATAACTCCCCATGCCAGCCCAGCGCCCTCCTGGTTGGCATGGACTTGGCTTCCAGCATGTTTGTGACAGCACTGGACCGACGCAAGCAACATGTGTTGGCCCATGGGCACTTTTGGATTGCGCCCTTAGTTGGGTTCCACAACCAAGCCACAGGCAGTTGCTGCCACTGCTGATAGGCTCAGGAATGTCAGGATGGGCTCAGTCTACATGGCATCGTCTGATCGTATATGTCAGCAGCCATACAGGCTCCTTGCCATCAGTTCTTGTGGAATGATCTGCCTGGATATCATGCAGCATTTTTTTTTGCCTGCATGTATTTTATCCTCCTGTCCCCAGAATATTGATTATATGGCATATAAGATTATATGTTTACACTCTGACCTTTTGACAGTTGATCTTTTGATCCTTGTTTGTAACTGAGAAAAAGTTTAATTTTTTTTTTTTAAAAAGGTGGACTAAAAGCAGTGAGGAGTTTGCCTACTACAACTTTCTTTGAGCATCCACCTTCCTGCTGCTGCCTTTTTGCTGCCAGTGTTTTGAAAGACCAAATTATACTTAAGTGCTTCTGCATTGATTGGAAATCTCTGTTTTGGACAGGATACCAACGCTTGACTCATCAATATGACATTTCAAAATTCTTATTTTCTTGCTACCCGTTTTCTGTTCCTTGTTCATTTATTTATTTATTGGATTTTTATACCACTTTTCTAAAACTCGAAGTTGCATTTCCAGCACTGGGAAGAACTTACTCATGTTCTTACCTTGAAGTTAAAGCTGACGTTTCCTTACACTTCCAGTGAATGCTAAGTTGCCTTTGTGTGCCCATAGTTGGCATCAACAATTATGTGAAATACATACTGTAGATATTTCTATAAATATATAGAAATAGATTTCATAAATAGATTAAGCAATGGGTGCCGTTCAAGAGTATCAGCTTTTGTCAATCGTCCCTTAACCTCACCTGTTTGGAGGCTTGCTCTGGTTATGCAGTAACGGGCAAGCCCTGTACGCATTCCCAAGGACATGGTTTTCTTTCCTGCTTTTCCATGCCCAGGGGCAAAATGGGATAAGCCATTCCTTCCGAAACTTACTGGGCTTTTGACACCCTTCATGCTATGGAGGCTTTGCCTAGAACCCAAAAGTCACAGCCAGTCCTATGCTGCCCATCCACGCCATGGTCCAGAGATGCTGAAATGGCCACCAGTGCATCATGTCAAGCAGGAGAAGCAGCTGCAGTTCTGTTACCCTAAGGGGCTTCTCGGATCTGCACCACTGAAAACCAGCAGGTGCAGATTTAAGTAGCCCGTGTAGGGCTTTCACACACGGGAGGGGGGATTGGATCCAGAGGCAGCCTCTTTGCCACCCTATCCCCTCCTGGGCCTGAACCACCCTCTGGGCCACCTTCCCCTTCCTAGTTTAGCCCCTTCCTTGCTTTCCACGGCCCCCCTCTCAGAAATGCCTTTCCACTGAGCAGCAGGGTACTCACCACTTGCGGGCATCCAGAATCATCCCACCAGCACAGAGAGCTAGCATCAACTGGTGCCCCCCTCCCCAGCAGTGCCTCTCCTCTCCCAGCCACTGCAGCATGCCTTATGGCACATTTCCAACAGATGTTGCCTGCGCAGCGTGCACATGAGGATTGGGGACTAAGTAAAGATGACATGAAACACAATGCGTGATGACATCAATCCCACCTACTGCTGGGTGTGGAGGCCGACTGTGACCTTACAAACAATGGTCAGAGATTCAGGGCAGGTGGAAGAGCACACAAACCAGGCACAGTAGCTTTCTGTTTTGCGCTGAGGCTTCTGCTGCTGCTTGCAGATCCACTGCAGGTCTGTTGCCCAAGGGCCCACAGAACCCTGGAGATGATGTTGTGTGTATCCCCTGCAAAAGTGCAGGAGCCGTTCTCATTCAAAGACATTTGTATAGATCAATCAGGCAACTCTGGAATTTTCCCCTTCCAGCCAGTTGCCTGTTCTACCCTCTCCCATTTCTGGTCACCAGTCCTACCTACCAAGAACAGGAGTATGGAAAGTATGGAAAGAACAGGAGAGGAAAACTCCCTGGGACTGGAGCCAGGAAACACACCTCAATCAATCAATCACTAGTATTTATATACCGCTTTTCAACACAAAGTTCACAAAGCGGTTTACAGGCAAATAATAACATTAAAGTTAAATGGCTCCCTGTCCCAAAAGGGCTCACAATCTAAAAGTATGGAGAACACCACCAGCAACAGCCACAAGAAAGACATTGTGCTGGGGTGAAGAGGGATAATTGCTGTCCCCCTGTTAAATATAAGAGGACACCACTTGAAAAAGTGCACCTCTATCAACCTTTCCCATCTCTCTGCTGGCCCAGTGGGCACTACCCTTTAACAGGCTACCTTTGGGCCCAGTTAACTTTGTTAGCACTATGGTTCCATTAACTTTAATGAGACAACTCCAGAACACTCAGCTTGCAGATTGCAGAGAGCTTCTGAGTCCCTATGTTGTGATGCTGCAAAGTTTGTGGAGTGAGGTGGATTTTAATTCTGTTTTTTCCTGTTGTTGTTCACGTCTCAGAGAGGTTGCCAGTGATGCCAAGGTGTGAGGTATCATTATGGGTTATTAAACTCTATTGCTTTTGGTGCTGCTGATTGGAGCGGCAAAAGTGGAACGGCACTAAACGGTGCTGTAATTGTTGTGGGTGACAGACTGTAATCATTCAAGATTATAGGAGAGGGGGGGAGAGGAGAAACTGCATGCAGCTTGGATGTCACGTATGAACATTCGTGAAGTCTTGTGCTGGTTTCCTCCCTGCTTCAAGTAGTTGCCATGTTCTCAAAAGTACAGCTGCTGCTGTCTGACAGGCACCAACCCTGGATCCAAAACCCACCAACGTTATCTGTGAACCAACCAGTTGCAAATTCTTGCTCCAGCTCTAGTTTGGGCTCAAAGGCTCTAGCTAAAGCCATCCCCAAACCCCAAACTGTTGCCACTACTCCCTTTCTCATGAGAGCTGCCACCACATTAATGACCTCAACCTCCAAATTCACCTGTTTTTGCTTGTCTTGGAAGCCGACAGGCCTAACAAGAGACTACAGAATGCTGAAGATGAGCTCTTCTAGCCACCTTTAGAGACTGATTGCTCACAGAGGGTTCAGGGCTTAAAGCAGACTTCAGGGCTACAGTATATGGAGCTTTATTCTTGTTGTTGTCTGCCTGGGAGCTGTCCATAGTCCTGCTAGTCTTGCACCTGGGGCCTGTATTGTCTCTGTTTGTAGGCATCTTCTTGTTACATTTCTGGCCACTTTAGTAAGGACACAGCCGCTTATTGCCTGCTGTAAGCTTCCATGTGGTCCAGTGTCCAGGGATTTAGTTGTGCATGCCTATGAATATTTTCAATAGCCAATACTGGACTCATGGTGGATAAAGCAATGGGGCATTTCCTCCAATGCATTGAGAACTACCAACAAATATTTGCCCTTCCTTATAGCAGTACTATTGGATACACCGGGTGGTCAGAGGGAGGAAAAGGATATCTGCAAACTAAAACCTGACCTGAACCAATGCTACATGATAGCATTGGTGCAACGTCACTAGCGCTGACGCAGGGCGTCAATCGGCACCCCCTCTTCGACGCTAGTGCTCTTGGGCAGACTCTAGGAATAGTGTTGGCCTAGGAGCACTGGCACAGAGACTCCATTGCACCAGCTGAATTTGGCTGGCGCAGGGGCAGTTCTGGGAGGAGGAAGGGTGGGTGTTCCAGTGGGCATGCTGGCCTGGGGAGAGGGAGGAGTTGCAGCCTGTAGGCCTGTAGGGAAGAGATGCAGCCTGTAAGCTACATCCAAGGCTCCGTCCCCAGGACGGGCTGCCCTAATTTGGGCCACCCACCTTCCTTCCTCCCACCTGCTGCTATACAGCAGGCACAGAACCCCATGGGGGGGGGGGCTGGAGCCTCCTCTGGGGCAAGGGCATGAATGTGTCCTTGCACCAGGGAGGCTCTCCAGCATGCCGAAAGTGCACTGGACATGGCACAGACCCACTGGCCTCGTCATTCCAGCACAACTTAGAATTGCACCCTAAGCCATGGGCCTCCAAACCCTGGCCTGAGGGCCAAATCCAACCCTCCAGAGGATTTTATCTTGGCATGTGAGAGAGGAAGCTTGACTATTCCAGCCCATAGAAAACCGCTGTCAGGAGAGAAATACAGTGCAACATAAGAACATAAGAAGAGCCCTGCTAGATCAGGCCAAAGGCCCATCTAGTCCAGCTTCCTGTATCTCACAGCGGCCCACCAGGTGCCCCAGGGTGCACACGAGAAGATGCTTGCATCCTGTTGCCACTCCCTTGCACCCGCCACTCTGAAATAGCCTACTACTAATGTAAGGAGATTGCACAACCCATCATGGTCTATAGCGCATGATGGACTTTTCCTCCAGAAATCTATCCAATCCCCTTTTAAAGGCATCTAGGCCAGATGCCATCACCACCTCCTGTGGCAAAGAGTTCCACAGATTAATTACCCGCTGTTTAAAAAAGTATTTCCTTTTATCTGTTTTAACTCTCCCAACACTCCATTTCAATGGCTGTTCCCTGGTTCTGGTATTGTAAGAGAGGGAAAAGAACATCCCTCTATCAACGCTATCCCTTCCATGCATAATTTTGTATGTCTCAACCTTGGTAGCTGCTGGGGTTCAGTTTCAGTACCTCCCACAAATCCCAGAGTCACCATTTAAATACCTTTTAAAAAAATCACATTTATTACCTTTATTACCGAACAGTGCAGTTCCCCAGCATCTCGCTAAAAAATAGCTCAAAATACGCACTTCTGGGTCTCCTAGCATGGGTATATACCACATTCAGCCACACTGAATGGAATGGAATGAAATCAACCTATTCCATTACACTGCATTACATTCAGCACCTCTAGTGGTTGAATAAGGTATATTCCCATGAACCCACTTACTGTATTCAATCAAACTCTTCAGCGCATTGGTTCTCCAGGCATTTATTATGTACTGTATTTATTTTCCAGCCCTCAAGATCAAGTCAGATATAAGATGTGGTCCTTGTGCAGAAAAGTTTAGAGATCCCTGGATTAAACCATGGCAGTGAGGAGAGAATTGTGCCAGAAATTTCAGCTCCCAGTTCTGAACACAATCCAGATGATGGTGGAAGCCACATTTTCCCCCCACCATCCGTGACACCTCCAGGATTATTTGGGATCAGGGAATGAATTATTTGGCATCAGTGGCCAAAATAGCAGCTGCATTTTTACACACAGCACAGTGTAGATGGAATGGCACTTGAGAGCCACCACAGAAGGAAAGCAAATCGTGGCTGCCAAAGGCAGAGCTGTTCCTGAGCATCAGGAGAACACTGTGATGACCTGTGAGAACACTGGCCAGACCTGTGCGGGCACATTGGACTGCTTACACTTAACCTGGAATTTTATCATTCAGGGTTTTTATTTAGACAATCTCTGAATCCAAGAACTTCAGTGAAGACTTTTATGCAAAATTGAAAGATGAAAAAGGCTGAATTAATCTGCTTGCAAGGTCTAGGACTGAGAAAGATTATCCTGTGTTTCCTCAATAGCACTCAGCAATGATCTGAAAACAGAGTAAGCATCCAAAGGACTGACACTACTGCATTTGATAATGTCATTGCTTCAAAATCCTCTTCAAGGCTGGGTGTCCCTTTTATTATTTATTTATTTATTAAATTTCTACCCCGCCTTTCCGCCCGAAGGCGCTCAAGGAGGCATTACAAAATCAACAATTAAAACACAATAAAATACATCATAGTTAAAAACAGTAATTAAAAACAGTATAAAAATACGATATAAAAGTATAACAGACATCCCATGGATCATAAAAGTACAAAAATATAAAAGAATGCAAAGACCAGCCAGCCTGTCAGCAACTAAAAGCCTGCTGAAATAAAAAGGTCTTCAGCCCCTGCCGAAATACCGCCAAAGAGGGAGCAATTCTCAACTCTAAGGGGAGGGTATTCCAAAGTTGGGGTGCCACCACCGAGAAGGCCCTATTCCTGGCCGCCATCCCTCTCACCTCTCCTGGTGGCGGCACAGTCCAAAGGGCCCCCCCAGAAGACCTCAGAGTACGGGTAGGATTATATGGGAGGAGGCGGTCCCTCAAATACCCTGGGCCTGAGCCATAAAGGGCTTTAAAGGTCAAAACCAGCACCTTGAATTTGGCCCAGAACAGAACCGGCAGCCAGTGTAGTTGCCAAAGCAACGGCTCGACAGAGTCAAACCGACGTGCCCCAGCAACCACCCGAGCCGCCGCGTTCTGTACTAGTTGTAATTTCCGGACCGTCTTCAAAGGCAGCCCCACGTAGAGCGCATTGCAATAGTCTAATCTAGATGTCACTAGAGCATGGGTCACTGTAGCCAGGTCCGCACAGCTCAGGTACGGTTGCAGCTGGCAGATCAGCCAAAGCTGAGCAAAGGCTCCCCTGGCCACCGCCGACACCTGAGACTCCAGGTGCAGCTGTGAATCCAGGAGAACCCCCAAGCTGCGGACCTGCTCCTTCAGAGGGAGTGCAACCCGGTTCAGAGCAGGGCGATAGTCCAATACCCGAGCTGTGGATTTCCGGACCAAGAGCACCTCTGTCTTATCCGGATTTAATTTCAGCTTGTTCGCCCACATCCAGCCCCCAACTGCCTCCAGACAACGATTCAGGACCTCAACTGCCCCCTCAGAATCAGGGGGAAAGGAGAGATAAAGTTGGGTGTCATCAGCATATTGATGGCACCCCACCCCAAACCCCCGGATGACCTCTCCCAGCGGCTTCATATAGATGTTAAATAGCATGGGGGACAAGATAGACCCTTGCGGCACCCCAAATTTAAGAGGTTGGGGTGCCGAACAAGCGTCCCCCAGCACCACCTTCTGGGATCTGTCAGCCAGGAAGGAGCGGAACCACTTCAAAACAGTGCCTCCAAGCCCCAGCCCGGCCAGCCGACCCAGAAGGACACCATGGTCGATGGTGTCGAAAGCCGCATAATCCCCCTCACATATTTTCATGCATAATCCCCCTCACATATTTCCTATTGCTTTGTTTTTCTTTATTAACAGGATCCGAGTGACCAGCGATCCAAATGCTAAGATTGGCATGCATGACTTGGGGAAGTCACCTTCTGCATGAGCACTGAACGCTCACTCACGAAAGGGGATCTGGGGCTAAATGTCAGGGCAGAGGAACTGGGGAAAGGCAGGCCGACCAAGTGGAGTCATGTGTAGTGGTTTGCACATGCGCATGCATGCGCGCGCACACAACCCTTTCCAGCACTCCATTTTCCCTTTACTAGATCAGCAGTTCAAGTATGATGATGTAATACTGCAAGTCGTCCAACATGAAGAACTCTTCATGAAAGTCCTGCAAACCCCCAAATATTTTCCCTTCAAATATACTCAGACTCATATAATACTAAGCTCAGTAAACATAAATCATCCAATCAGAATACAGATGTAAGATACTTGCATAAATATAACTATATCCAATCAGGTTTTACGGGCAATCTCAGGGTCCATCCCTGCATTCAATTAGCTTCAATATGGAATGTTATTATAGGATGTCTGTGACATCCACTTTGGCAGTGAAAGGGTTTTCTACTTTATGATCCTGTAGGATTACTAGAGTAAGTCAGAATGCTAAAGTACCTGGTAACTCATTGGTTCCCAAACTGTGGGCCACCAGTGGGTCACAAGCCAATTTCAGGTGGGTCACAGAGCAGCTAGAGCAGCCATATTGAAAATATAAGAAGATGGGATGCTGGAAAAGGGGAAGACGTGTGACTGTTTTGCTTATGTCAAGGTTATAACTAGGCTTTTTTCTTTCTGATTCACTTTACTAATGGAACATGGATGAGAAATAACCCAATTTATTGCTGCATTCTCAGGAAAGCAGCAGGCTCTGGTGTCAGAATGACAGCACTTCCAGCCAGGACATCACTTCTGGTGGGTCCCAGACAGGTTGTCATTCTAAAAAGTGGGTCCCAGTGCTAAAAAGTTTGAAAACCACTGTGATAACTCATTAAAAGAGTACATAGCTCATATATTTTGCCTGTTTGTGCAACTCACAAAGAGCATGGTTTGGACCACAGATCCTTTTGGGTCAAATTTTGATCCCACACTGTCCTTGGCACAGAGTACCAATGGTCGTCAATGGAAATTCCAGGCATCCCCATCAAGGATGGCAGGGAGACTGTACCGTCACAGCATGAAGGGTGGGCGTATCATTCTTCATTCACCCTTTCCTATGTAGCCCTGAGTGATCGGAAGCAGGCTTTTCAGCACACCAGAAGGCCAGCATTTCCTGCAAATGTATCAGGAGACCCTGTGGTGTTTGAGACATTTTTCTAGAAAGGTTCTACTGGGCTAGCCGAGGGGCTGCGCAATCCTGTAACCCAACGCAACAGGGTTGCATTGACGCTGCGCACTTAGCACCGATGTGGGAGCATCGATCAGCACCTCCGCATCAGCACTAAGGCAACGGGACTGGTGCTGCAGGCAGCGCCAGTCCCGTTGTGCCCGCACCATGCCTCTCTTTCATTGGCTGAAGCCTGCCAGCTCAAGGGAAGTGCAATCATGGATCAGGGTGGGGGGAGAGCGTTTCTGGGCAGGCAATACGTGGGTGATAGATGGGCCGGCAGGCATGCTGGCCCGGGAGGTGGGTGGGCTTGGGAATTGGCCATAAGGCCAAATCCTAAGCCCGATGGGGAGGCCACGTGGCCCTGATTTGGGCTGCGCAGCCTCCTTGGTTCTGCACCTGCTGTTTAGCAGGCACAAATCTGAGGAGCCCATAGGGGAGGCTGGAGCCTGCCCTACGGTAAGAGCACAAATGTGCCCTTGCCATGGGGAGGCTCCAGCCTCGCCTATACTGTCCTGGATTTGGCAGAAGCCGGCCGGCCTTGCTATTCCAGTGCAGCATAGGATTGCGCCCTGAGGGTCTAATCCTAAGGAACCCAGCATTAAGCCCATACTGCTGGTGCTGGTGTCGCAAAAGTGCCATAAGACACTTCTGCTGCTGATGGTAAGGGCTTACTGCTGCCAAGCCCCAGACTCTGGAGGATCGGATGTGGAGCCGGTGGGAAGTAAGCCTTCTGCCACTGGTGGGGAGCTCTTTCAGGGTCGGGGTGGGTGGGGAGGGTGGAACTGGGTGGGGGCAGGGGCAGAGCAGGGGTGTGGGACTGGCTAGATTCGATTCTCTGTGTCTGGCTGTGCTTCCCAACACGGAGGCCCTCAGGTCTGCACCAGCAAAATAGCCATTGCAGACTTGAGGAGGCCTATTGGCGGCCCAGCATGTTTACCTGGGGGAAGGGGACAAGCATCCCCTTCTCCCGAGGTGCTTCCGACAGCTTTCGGGGTCCCAGTAGCTGTTTTGCTATGTGGTATCTGAAGCTGTTTTGTTACTGCTGCGTCGGGGGGTGGGGGCAGGCAGCTTAGGATTGGGCTGTGAGAATCTTACCCATTTCACCAGCTCACTCAAGCAATCGTGACACAGATCCCACGCGATCCCCCTAGATTCTACTGATATTTGTTTGTATTGGTCCCTTTTCCAAAACCATGTGAATTGAGAGGTATCCCTCTTCTTGTTTTTCTCCTTCATTGGCTGGCTTGTCATTGTGTGGCCTTAGGAAGCACCCTTCATTTCTTGCCACTCACACTGGAGCAGCATAAAAGGAAATACAGCAAGCCCCCTGGAAGAGCAAGCTGCCGTCAAACACAGGGCAAATCTTTAGCCTAATAAATACTTTTGGGTGCTGGAGAAGAGCCGCCACTGGATTCGCAGAAGCTGGGTGCCTGCAATCTTCGCAACAATTAGATTTAATGGGACACGAGTGCTTCTTTCCTCCGCATCTCCTCCCTCCTCCCCTTTTCTCTCCCTCAGGCTGAAGGGAGGGAGGTGGGAAGAGGGGGATAGGAGAGGGTCTTTGACGTCAGCTTTGTCCTATAAAAACCCAGAAAGAGAAGGGAAAGCAGCACTGAATGCCAAGCCCGAGCAGCAGCAAAGATGCCAACCCCAAACACTTCCAGTTCTTCGGCCAAAGGCTTCCGGCGGGCAGTGTCAGAGCTGGACTCCAAGCAGGCAGAGGCCATCATGGTAAGAAAAGACCCCCCCCTCACCGCCCCAGTCTAGGCACCACCAGCCACAGCGCAGGGGGGCTTGCAGCGGCAGGCAAGGGCAGGCAAGAGAGAAACAGAGGTTCATCTGTAGGGCATCATTCTAGGAAGGAAGGAAGACCTTGAAAATGTTTTAGAAATGTTGCTAAAAATCCGTGCCCAGCGACGGCATCGCTGGAGAATGATAGCATGTGCAAAGGCAAAACTAAGACGCTGGAGACAAACACGTTTCCAAGTCTGTTGCTTAAACAATGATAAGAGTTGGGCTGGAGTGAGAATAACAGCAAGAGGCTCTATTTATTCATGAAACTGAGAAGCTGGGCAGGTTTTTGATTTCCCAGCAGGAAAGTGGGCGATGGTTTCTATGCCATTGTAATGAAAGTCGGGGCTTTTTTTTTTTTTTGGTTTTGTTAACTCAACAATTCAGTGCAAATACCAGACAATTCAGGCCAGCTTGCTAAGGGTTCCGATGCAATATTGTGACCTTTTAATTTTGCCCACTGTTATTTTGAACTCTCACATCTGAGTTATGTCAGGAATTTGCACAGAGCAGAGAGGCAAGGAGAAATGGGGAGAAAGTCCCCAAAACTTCCTGACTATCTGAACCAGGCAGTCCTACAGACTTGATAGCCAGGTTGGCACTACTGTATATGATAAGTTGCTGCCTTCAGTCACCTTGTTTGCTGGATGTGGTCCGCTGTGCGCCTTAACTTTACAGTGAGACTCTGAATCAAGTCATGCATGCATGCTCATCACTTGATGACTGCTACGCATAAGTGACCGACTTGCATGTGTGGTTTCCCAGCTCAGATCTAATGCCACAGAAAGCTCTCATCATAGGCAATGCTTTCCAGGGGACTCGGGATCAAGCGGCACATTGTAAGAAATGCATGTTTAGCACTTCCATGGGGTTATTTTTGTGCACTAGTAATAGAAGCTGCAGGGGGCCAAAGCAGATGAGGACTGTGGTGGTGGGGTTTTAATGCTTTGACCCCAGCCAAGTCCTGATCCAGATACTATCCTCCTGTCACTGCCATTTGTCACAGAAATAAATTTCCTACTGGTACTAATGGGGCTTCCTTGGCAAATAGCAGCCCCAGAGGGGTTGATCCAGCTTGGGAGCATGGCATGGGAGGGAAGGGTTAAAAACCCCTCCCTCCAGCATAGTCCTGATCTGGAATTCCTTCTGTGTTATGATACAGGATGTAGAAGCACTAAGAAGCCCTCCCTTCTCGTAATGCTTAGTTTGACTATCAGTTCACACAGTCAGCTGTCAGTCAAGGGAAAGACCTTTATTTGGGGGATTTCGCTTTGTGGTATAATAGGACATCTGAGAGACTATTTCCTACTTGGATGTCTTCTCCAACCCCCAACCCCCAATGAAATGCATAAAGAGTTGTGCAAGAATGTTGTGCTCCTCCACATGCATCTTGAAGAGGGCAGGTTCATGTGCATTCTGCCTTCAGATGAGAACTTTCATTTCGCCTCTGGAACTACGCTACTGATTTCCTGTATGGAAGTCATTTCCAAGGTGTACAGTTCCTGCAGTAGATGGTAGTGCATGATTATTCCACAGAGGTATACATGACTGCATGTGCACATCTTAGGAAGTGATAACCATCTATGGCTGCCCACCATACTATTATTGTACAATCTTCCACTTGCTTAGCCTTTGATAGAAATCACATTTTCGTACATGGAAATGATTTTTTCCCCCCAACACATTGGTAACGGTTGCTCCTAAAGATCCAAGGAATGGAACTGTTAATACCAAGGGGGATTTATAGCCCAATTCTATGCATGTCTACTCAAAAGTATGTCCCAAGGCACAATCCTAACCAACTTTCCAGCACCGGGGTAAGGGCAATGCAGCTCTGAGATGAGGGAACAAACATTCCCTGACCTTGAGGAGACCTCCGTGACTGCCCCTCCACTGCAGGATGCAAAACAGGCCCCATTGGCACAGCCATGTCAGTGCTGGAAAGTTGGTTAGGATTGCGCCCCCAGGAGTCAGTGGAGCTTACTACCAAATGAGTGTGGATAGGAGAGCAGTGTAACCGCTCCATCTTATCTGCAAATTTCTACATTAGATCTAGCAATCAACTGCTGCGAGTCTCCTTAGACGAAATCGTGTTGCCATCACATGCTATGGAGCTGTTGGCAGAAACAACTACTACAGAACTACCCAGACACTCCTCCAGTTAAGGTGATGGAGGGTGGTTCATAGGCATTTTGGGGTAGGGAGTTGGGAATGGGCCAAACTAGGGGGCAGTTTGAGGACTGGAGGAGATGATATCAGCAACAGTCCTGCATGCGGGATCCTCTCCCCCTTTCCCAACCCAGAAGGGCCTTCTTCCTCTCAGATTTACACCTGCAAAATAGCTGGTGTGGGTCCAAGGACCCCCACTGGTGACCAATCAGCCTACTGGGAGGTAAATGAAAGCTATTTTTCCTTACCTCTCACAGGCAGTCTGTTCGCACACATAACACACCATAGCATGCTGTGAGCACTCCTTTAGTACAGCTGCATGCTATGGATGGGCGAGGGATAGGATTTTCTGTTTTTCTCATGCTGAAACCTCCATGGCAAACTGTTTTTGAAACAGAGGGGAGTTTCAAAACCTGTCTACAATATGGCAGGGGAAAGGTCAACAGCCCAAAGCAAAGGAGTCTTGAATTCCACCCTTCAGAATTTTAGCAGCTCTGTTGATCCCAGTTAATTTGTGCAGTCTTGACTCAGCTGATATTTGCCTGATGATAAAACAATTGTCGGAAAGAAATGCCAAAATACCTTTTTATTTGCATTTAAATTCAAGCAATATAAACTTGTCTTTTCCCCAGTGCAGGACATATGTCTCAGCACTTTGGATTTAATATGATAAGTGAGGTTTTACTTTCAGAAGTACAGTGTTTTCCCAATTTAATAATATCTCAATCCAGCTTATGCCTTAGAAAGAAATCCCAGATGAACATTGTTTCATTTCACTCCAGAAATTGGACAAAGAAGGAAAATGCATCAGAGCGCATCCTAATCCTGAGCTGGAATGGGGAAGCCGATAGGCCTGCCCCATGTTCAGCCCAAGTTTGGGGCTGGCTGCAGGATCAATTCCCTTTCCTCCAGGTAGTGTGGCAGTGGTCTGAATGGGGCTATTCGGATCTGCACTGCCAAAATCAGATTGCGAAATGACTTCCCAAATCTTTTGTACTCTCACACCTGCCAGACTCAGTCTGCATTGGAGCAGGTAAGGCACCACTGGGGGCAGATCATAGGTGCTTCAGGGGAGGTTCAAGGAGGCTCAGAGCAAGGAGCAGGGAGGGCAGGGGTGGGAGGGGGTGGATCTTGGGAGTAGCATCTGTGCACACCAGATCCTATCCCCATTTTCCTGTCCCAGCATGCCCCTTGGACTCCTTGGACTTTGTCATAGGTCTGAAGACAGCCAGGCAGCCTATGAAGAGACATATATTTATTTACCTCTCCTAAGCCATCTTGCCCCCCCCCAATAGCATGCAGCATGTTCTCCATCAGTGTGCTCCATCTTCATAGCATAAAATGGTGGGGGATAGGATTGGACTATAATGTATTCAAGGCAGTATCTTGATTATATTTCTGATATACCAACTTCCACTGTAATAAGAAATAAATCTGTTACAGTTCTTCTATGTTTGCCCATCATAGTAGTAGCACAGCAAGGTCACCCAGAACTTCCCCTGTGCTGCATGCAAAAGACAGTCCTTCCTCTCTCCAGGCAACTGATTTTCCAAAGGCGAATTTTTCTAAGAATCGAGAACATGCTTGTTGTCTGCAATCTAGCACAGCTAGGGCCATATTTTAACTTTAAACTGCCAAGGCTTGTTCAAGAAGACACAGCTGTTGACTGTCAGCACAGGAGACAAGGCTCTCCAGTCCAAGGTCAGTGGGTTATGCTAACTCCCTACAAAGCACTTCTGGGCTGCTACCTGGAAGGCTCAGAAGGAGAAAAGGCTGAAGGACCTTTGCCGTGGCTGTGGTGCAGCGATAATGGTGACTTGTTTTTCTGACCTTCTCCTCCCAGTCCCCACAGTTCATCGGCCGGCGGCAGAGCCTGATCGAAGATGCCAGAAAGGAGAGAGAAGCGGCTGCTGCTGCTGCTGCCGCCGCCGCCGCTGCTGCTTCCGAAGCAGCTGAATTGACGGAGACTATTGTTTTTGAAGAGAAGGATGGGATGGCCATGCTGAACCTCTTATTCACACTCAAAGGAACCAAAAATTCATTGCCATCGCGGGCTCTGAAAGTGTTTGAGGTGAGCAGCTCGAAGTTGTCTTTCTGGCCCAACGCAAAGGTGTCAATGGGGTGATGCAAACGCAAAAGGGTGAAAATGGACGGCGTGGTCCAGGTGTTTGTAGACGCCTGGACTTAAGCAAAAGGCAGGTCCGGCCCTCCTTAATAGCAACGGGTAAAAGGAGCCAAAACCACTAGGGTCTTCCTCTGTTCATCTGAAAAGAGCCAGGAGTCCATCTCTAATCATGCACACTGTCCAAGGTGCCATCTGAGAACAGAGAGCCACCCAGGAGCTGGGAAGGTTCTACAGTTTTCTGAGGGTCAAGCTAGATTTGCTTCTAACCACATAACATGGCCTGATATATGTGGGGGGTAGGTGGATATTATTGAACTGATCGATACCTTGTGGGGTGTGTAAAATGCCACGGCAAAACCATGGTGAAGGGAAAACAGCTTTAATTCTTTGTCCCTACCGTGAAAGGTAGTGGAAGCGCTACCCCTGAATCCAAATATACAATGTCAAATGAATCAACTCTATCCTCATGTCTGTGGACCCCCTAAAAGAACTCTAGAAATTGAAGCAGGACTTACCTCTGCCAAAAACATTCATTCATTG
Organism: Lerista edwardsae; assembly: GCA_029204185.1. Classification (NCBI taxonomy): domain Eukaryota; kingdom Metazoa; phylum Chordata; class Lepidosauria; order Squamata; family Scincidae; genus Lerista; species Lerista edwardsae. The sequence continues at coordinate 6,444,502 of JAJKFI010000016.1, read as the reverse complement.
GCTTTTTATACTGCTTTTCTAAAACTCAAAGCAGTGTACACAAAACATAAAAAAACATTAAAATAACACATGGTGATTCTCCTTCAGCAAGGCCTGTTCTTCTCTATGCATAACCATTTTACATTTAAATTTTATCCACGTAAACTGTTTTATGAACTATCCTTTTGTTGAAAAGAGATATGTAGTAGTAGTAGTAGTAGTAGTAGTAGTAGTAGTAGTAGTAGTAGTAGTAGTAGTAGTAGTA
>JAJKFI010000016.1:6428742-6444248 GCA_029204185.1 Lerista edwardsae | reverse complement strand
TAGTAGTAGTAGTAGTAGTAGTAGTAGTAGTAGTAGTAGTAGTAGTAATTTAATTACATTTTTCACCAGTTTACCCAGAACAGATGTCAAGCTAACTGGTCTGTAATTTCCCAAATACCCCCTGGATCCTTTTTGGTCCAGTGCCAGTCTCCAGATTGAGTGGAGGCTGACTTAAAGAAGAAATTACATATTTTTGCTAGAAGATTTGCAATTTCGCATTTAAGTTCCTTAAGAACTCTTGAGTGGATGGCATCTGGATCTGGCAATTTGTTACAATCAATTGGCAAAACTGTCTGGAAGAAGGAAGAGTGGATTTTGCGCCAAGTGGCATTTTGATCTTTCAGAGGAGATTTCCATGAGTGGAAAAGCTCTCTCAGTTGATTGTGAGGAGAGCTTAAGGAAAGCAAACACCAAAGTATGTCAGGCTTCCTCTGCAAAAGATTCATTTCCTCAGTCCCTCCGGCACTGCAGGTACAAGATATGGAAACAGATGGGTGTAATGACATTTGCCTGATGATGAAACAGGCTGGAGGGAGGCTGGCTTCACTTGACTGTTTTACATTACATACAACTCAAGCAAAGGTAATGCAATCAGATCTGTCAGATTAATGCGAAGGTATTGATTGTTGTGGGGGGCAGTGTGAGAGAGACACAGTCGGAAACATGGGGCTAAATCGAATTTGTTGGTGACATTGCCTCTGTACCTTTTTGTCTATCTGTCTCTGATTAAGTACAAATTGCAGCCTTTCCCCTGCCAAATCTCTAGGAGGAGACTGGTTTAACTCTTTCAGAAATGCAAACTAAGTACCAGTCTTCAGACTAGAAAGGAAAGAACTGGAATGCCATCAGGAATTTTGCAGGAGAGTCACCCACATTTTATTTCCAAGGCAATTAGGCAATAAGGAAGTGTGACCACTAATGGACTTGTAGGGGAGAAGCACAGACTGGGAGGAAGGATGCCTAAACCACTCTATTTGCCTCTTTCCCCTTAGAACCCGTCCCTACCTCTTTTTCCTCAGCTGAGGTTTGGTCTGTGAGAAAATGATTTGGCAGCGGAGTTGCAAAGCAGGTACCATTTAGCAGCTTCCTCTCTGCCAATGAGTCTCCCCAGCTGATCAACCCCTCCTAGTACTGCTTTGCAAAGGAGATGGATCTTCTGGAGTTTAAAGCAGGCAATGGATTTTTTTAACACTTCCTTTTAATGTCAGCACCTTGGCCAGAACAAAGCACTGAGGTGGTTCAAACACAGTGGTTCTCAAGCCTTTTAGACTGGGACCCACTTTTTAAAATGGCACTCATGTCAGTAACCACCGGAAGTGATGTCATTAATAAAACAGTTTTCTCCTGTCTCTGCATTTCATTGCATGATTTTTGCATGATTTTTAATGAATGCAATAATAACTGTTTGCATTCATACAGTGCCGTTCCATATGTTCTCAAACGTTACAACCAGACATGAGTTTAACAATTCCTACAAGAGGCCTCGTAAGGCAGGTGGGTGTTGTTATTCCTGCTATAACTTGAAGGCACTTGACAGTGGCTTTCCTAAGATCACTAAAAGCCCAACCCTATTCAACGGCCCTGTGCTGATGCAGCCGCAATGCAGCCCTGAGGTTAGGGGACAAATGCAGGATGCAGCACACGTCCCATTGGCTTAGGTGCCCTCAGTGGGCAGATGGCAGCTCTGGGACCTTCCAGGTCACAGTTCAGGCTCTCGTCCAGTGGTGTCATCTAAATGATTTAAGAACAGGTACTCACTTTTGATTGGCACGTGTCGGGACCCACCCACCGGAAGTGACGTCATAAGCCAGAAGTGATGTCGTGGCAGGAAGTGACATGAAAAAAGCCCTTTTTGAGGCCTCAGATGATTTTAAACTGACCCAACAGTTGCAACAAGTATTCCACAGCACCCCCAGAACATGTGAAGGAGGCCTGGCATCATGTTAAAACCCCAGAGCAACTCATTTTCAGTGGCAAGGCAAGGCAAGGCTCCGCTCGCTGCCTGCCTGCCTGCCTGGCTCTGAGAACATGCAGGCAACTCAAACATGCAGGAAATTCAAACGTTGCAGAGGGCGGAGTCGAAGAGTGGGCGGGCAAATGGGCGGGGCCAGCTGTAATCCTAGAAACCGGTACTCGCGTACCCCCCCCGTACCCCCTGCATGACATCACTGCTCTCGTCCGCTGTGCTGTGCTGTGCTGTTCGTATAAGTCCTGAGCCTACTTCCAGGAAGTGCTTCCATGATCCAAGGGAACTTTTATTGATTTATGTTTAGGGAATATGCATACGATGGAAACACTGATGTAAAAGATGCCATTATTTCTCTTTCTGAAATCTAACGGGAGTTCAAGCTTGCTCCTCCTTGAAATGCACTTTACACCTTCTGTAACCCCTTGATGTTTTTTGGCTGCTGTTACAGCCACTGTGATGATCGGAAGACAATGGAAAAATCAATCAATCAATCAATAGTATTTATATACCGCTTTTCAACATAAAGTTCACAAAGCGGTTTACAGGCAAATAATAATATTAAAGTTAAATGGCTCCCTGTCCCAAAAGGGCTCACAATCTAAAAGAATGGAGAACACCACCAGCAACAGCCACGAGAAAGACACTGTGCTGGGGTGAAGAGGGACAATTGCTCTCCCCCTGCTAAATATAAGAGGACACCACTTGGAAAAGTGCCTCTTGCCCAGTTAGCAGGGGTTAACAACAAGCAGCCTTTGCTTCTGTACATTTTTCCTCGTGCTTGAAAATAGCCTGTTTATTCAAAGTGGTTTCATTTTGTTTTTTCTCATAGGGTTACCCAAATGCAATTGTTCACTGTTTAAACTTGTGCTTTTCCTCTCCCTCTCCCTCTCCAGACATTTGAAGCCAAAATTCACCATCTCGAAACAAGGCCTAGCAAGAAACTACGAGAAGGATCTGCAGACCTGGAGTACTTTGTGAGATGTGAACTCCACAGCTCCGATCTGAGCACCCTGATCAGTTCTCTCAAAAGGGTTTCAGAAGACGTAAGGAGCACAAAAGAAGACAAGTGTAAGGAGGCTCCGGCTTTTGCTATTGAAACATACAACCCTATGCACACATACCTGGGAGCAAGTCCCATTGAACTCGGTGGAGCTTACTTCTAAGTAGACCTGCATAGGATTGCCCGGCGAGGGTTGTCTTGCATGTGATCTTTCCCCCAGCATGGAGATGCACTCTGTCCAACTATATCAAGCACAATAGGAGGCGGCATCCGCTCAGTGCGGGGCAAGGGGATTTTTCCCCCTTGCCCTGAAATAAGTCTCAGCCAGCCCCATGGGGCTGATCAGATCTGCACCTGCATATCCGCAGGTCCACGTGGCCAGGAGCAGCCCAAATCGATGCTGCCCTGCTCAGGGACAGAGGTTAGGATACAGCCCAATGGCCACGTCCCATCCCTGCCACCGTTGCTGCCCACAGTGCTGCCCTGTTATGCCTCTGGAATGCCCTCAGCGCAGTCCTGCGCTGGCTGAGCTACACCAATGCTCATCCGGTGCAGCTGACGGGCTTGCGGCATCCATCCATCAGCACTGCTGCTTGCGCCAGTCCAGTGAACGATTCCGTGGCGCAGACGCACCTTGCGGCACGTTCGCAACAGTGCTGGTCTGGTGCAAGTGCGCAATGCCCGTGTAGGATTGTGAATGACTCTGGGGCAAATGCTTCTGGGTTTGATTGACCAGCTTGGCCAGAATTAGTATTCCTTTAGTCACTAGTCACAATCCAAATGGTCAATTTGAGCGGTGGGAGTACTAGTGGGATAGAAAAGGCAGCGGCTCTCCATCTCAGCAAGGGGAGATCCCTTGTTTTCCTGTTTGAAAGGGTTACAATTTTAACAGCCCAATCCTAACTAAATTTCCCTACTCTGATGCAGCGGCACTGGTGTGGGCTCTGCTGCATTCTATGGGGGAATTTCGGCTGCTGGAAGTCTCCTTGGGGTAAAAGGACATTTGCCCCATTGCTTAGTGGCACAAGTCGACATTGATCCAAATCAGTGGATCATTCCCAGGAATGGGATTAGGGGGCACTGACCTTGCCCCCTCCTGGGCCCAATCTACCCACCTCAACCCCACTGCTGCCCTCCCCACCCTCCCTCTCTCTCCACCCACCCCTGCACCAGTCTTACATGCTCCAATGGGCATCCTTCTCACCACCAGCACTTCCAGCCTTAGCACTGTTGCAAAGTGCTCTGCTGTGCATGTGCGACTGTGTGAAGGCCTGGAGCACCAGCAGAACTCATGTGCCACCAGAGCACCACTTAGTTAGGATTGGGACCTAAGCCCAGATGTTATAAGATAAACTCAACCTAGCGTTCTCCCACTGCACACAACTCTTATCAACTAATTAAAGAGGCTGCTCTCTGAAGGCTGATCCATTGTATTGTTTTCCATTGACTTGTAGAGAGCAGAATATCGTCGTAAGTTCTTAGAATTCACAAAGCATGTAGCAGCCTGGCATTAGAGTTGGCCATGTGTTTGAGGGTGTGCTGAGGCTGGGTGACTTTATCCCAAAGTGGTGCTAGCCAATGACATTGGAGCTCATGCATTTCACCACTGTGCAGATTATGGACACCACAATGAATATTCAAGAAATGGATGCACCAGTGACTTGCACCTCAATAGCTATTTCTAGGTAATGTTGAAAGCCAAGCAATCCATGTTAAGATAAGGGAATAAACTATTCCTTGAGAGGGCTCTTCTGCTTTTAACTCATCTCACTTTCTGTTTCTCTTTTTGGACTATAGTTCACTGGTTTCCAAGAAAAATCTCTGAGCTGGACCGATGTCACCACTTGGTCACCAAGTTTGACCCTGATTTGGATCTAGATCACCCGGTGAGTGAGGAACTCTGCCACCATGAATCCTCAGCCTCTGAAACAGGTTCCCTCTCTCAGCCTAAACCATTTTAGCCAGCTCTTTGTGGGTTAGCTTGGATTGCTACCATTTTGACTCAAGAGAGGAAATTATCAGTAGCAAAGTAGCAAAAATATGAGTACCAAAGTAGCAAAGCTGTTGGAATTAGTCCATGTTGTCAGGATAACATTCCATAGAATCCTTTAAATTTGGGCATCTCAAAAGGAAGATCGTATGTGTTGATCTGAATGTTATGTTAGCTCTGGGTACCAACAATGGGAAGTCCAGTTTGCAGAAAAGCAGCTGCCAATGAATTCATCCTGGCCTCTCCAGCTTGAAGAACCTCTTGTAAGCATTGTTCGTTGCCATTATTCAAACTGTTCAGTGCAAAAATGGAAGATAACATTCTTGCTCTGCTCTTTCCTCCAAGGGATTCTCTGACCAAGTATATCGGCAACGAAGGAAAATGATAGCAGAAATTGCCTTCCACTATAAGCAGTAAGACTGGCTGCATTGCATAGCATCACCTGCTGAGAACTTGCTTCTCTCTTTGCTCTCCATGTGTTGACCTTTTGCTCTGTTGGTGCTTCTCTTTCACTCTCTTGCTTCATGTTTTCCAATGCTTCATGGCTCTTAATTCCATAGAGCTTGTTGCAATCATTCCGGAAGGGCCCAATTCAACACAGAGGTTCGACACCCATAGAAGCGAATGCAGTTCTCATTGAAGGCAACCATTTCTGACTGAGTTAGGGGATCTGTTTCACCCTTTGTCCGGAATAGCTTTGTAACAGCAATATTACCGTAACTGAAGAAACATGCAGATTTGGTGTCTTAGACATTGGAATGAAATTAATATCTGTAAAGCCTGTGACACTCAAATTTTGGTGCTGGTTTCTGCTAAGGAGATCCAAAATTTGTTGCCAAATTTAAAAATGAAGGAATGAAAAAGCTTACAGGGCAATCCTATACCCTGTGCAGAGTCAACACAACAGGTTTGCATCGACGCTGCACCCATAGCGCCGATGCGGGAGTGCCGATCGGCACCCCCACGCTGTGCTAAGGCAGCAGGACCGCGCCAGTCCTGTTGCGGCCAGGCAGCGCCTCCCTCACATTGGCCAAAGTGGGCTGGCGCGAAGGAGGTGCCATGACAGGGCAGGCCTGGGATTGGGGGGAGGAGGGTGGAATGTGGGCGGGACGAGGGCGGGACATGGGCGGACCCCAGATTCGGCCATAAGGCCAAATCCTAGGCCCGTTGAAGAGGCCGCGCAGCCCCAATTCGGGCCGCTCAGTCTCCTCAGATCTGCACCCGCTATTTAGTGGGCTCAGATCCGAGGAACGCATAGAGGAGTCTGGAGCCTCCCGTATGGTAAGGGAACAAACGTTCCCTTGCCACGGGGAGGCTCCAGCCTCCCCAACCCAGCTTCAGATATGGTGCTGGCTGGCTGGCCTTGGCATTCTGGCGCTGGATAGGATTGCGCCCTTATCTTTTTATTGTTATGTCCCCCCCATGATTTGCATGTGTGAATTTCAAATTGAAATGTGTTTCCTACATTTGTTTTAGCTTTTTTATCTTGTATGCCTTCTGTATGTGTGTTCCCTTATTTTAAATTCATCACCCACAGGGCTGACATTGGAGACATTTTTAAGGTCAAATTAGACATACCATGCAATGCATCATCATCTTTCTGAGTTGTTTATTTTTCAAAAATTATGGGGGCAATCAGGACCTTGGCATGGGGAGAGGGGACAACCCCTCCCCCCACACCACTGGGTTGGGCTCTTGAAAACACTTTTGCCCTGATAGGAATCCTGCTATAGACACATGAAAGCAGCTTTTCTTCTCTGGCAAATAGCAACTTCAGGGACCCATTTGTGCCAGTGCCCCTCAGCTGCTTTTAAAGAAAGCATAAAACATGGACAAATGATTTAACATCTAGTTTGACCCCCAGTTCAAAGGGCCAAGGCTCCTTCAATGATCCTCCAGTGATCACACTGGAGATTTATCACGGGATGCTTGATCAAGAGTCCTTGAATAGCATGATACGCATTGTATTTGTGTGCAATGGGAGACACCAGACTATTGGAGATGGACAGTTACCATATAGAGGCATATTTATGGTGCCGCAAGGGGAGGTAGGCACAGTAGGAGCCAGTTGTGGTGGGGCGCAGCAGGGGGGAAAGAGACGCGCTTTTTGACTCCCCCTCCCGCTCTTGTGTTGGGTATGCTCCTAAATGGAGTGATTCCAGGCACTGAGGGGTGTGTGTGGTGGGGCAGTGCAGGGGATGGGGTGGCAGAGCTAGGGGCATGGTGACATTGCCCCACCCCCAGCACACCTTGAGCTGGTTATGACTCTGTACCTTAGGCCAGCACCTAATGCGCCCTGGGGTTTCTTCCTCTTATCCAGCAGCAGCTCCTCGTGCTTCATGGGAGTTTCCTTCCAAAGTTCTCCAGAGTTCTGTAGGCACCTAGTTCAGCAACACAGGGGGCTGCGTCTGAAGGCTGGGAATAGTTCCACAGCACAGGGTGCAGTTTACTGCCTTGCCCTTTGGACTGAAGCTTCCTCTGCTCGTCACCCAAATGTCAATAATATAACAACCCAATCCTGAGCCCGGCAGTGCCCATGGCTCCAGTGGCATCGGAATGGTGTCTGCTGAATCCTGGCCCAGCCGGCATATTGCCAGAGGTCTCCTTGGGAGATTGCGGGTGGAGTTGCTCACTTCCCACAGGGAGACGGCAGCCAGTGGCAGTGGGTCTCCTTGGCTCTGTGCCTGCATTTGAGTAGGCACAGAGATGAGGAGACCCATGCTGGGCTGCCCGGCTCCAGAGGGTGTTTGCGATGTGGTGGCTTAAGCTGCCACCGTCCCCAGCTCCTTGTTGGCCCAATCCTCCTGCCCACTCCCTGCCTCCCCCCCCACCCTGAATCTCCTTACCATTGGCTGGCACGGTTAGAGCACTGGCCAGCCTCCTACTCACTAGTCCCAGCCCAGCACTCCCTCCTCTCTGGGTGTCATAAACATGCTTTACGGCACGTTCGCTACACTTTTAGTGGGTGGTACACTGCTGGAGCCTATCCTCCATGTTGGGCTACGTGGCCTGACACGGTGACACTTAAGTCTGCATCGGCAAAATAGCCATACAGCCCATTGCCCTTTGCCAGGCCAGCGCCCTTTCTTGTAGGTGGGGGGCAAAAGTTGTTTGGCACTGCTGCTCCTATGAGGGCCCAGCACAATAGGTCTGTATGTGTTCTTAAACGTGCACCAAAAAATCTGAATGATGTCATTTTGTATTATGTGGGCTAATAGTGGTGCCTGCCTTAGTCTGGTGTTCTCTGCCAAGCCTACTATTCCTGGCAGTTCTACATTCATACATGCAATGCTTATGCTTCCACATTTACATCTGCCATCATGAAGGCTAGAACTTGCTTTTTTGCTGCTTTATTTGCCAAAGTGGTGCCAAACTAAACTTTGGCCCACATAAGTATGCCTAAGGAGTTTCTTATCTCCATAACAGACAGGTCTTGGTCCAAGTATAAACATCACTTATTAGGTGATACGTTTTAATTGTTCATTTTGTGATTCTAAGTACCATAAACCTTATCTGTTTATGTTGTTTTTTTTCTCTGTTAGACATGAGATAGCTCTGTGCCCATGCCTCAGGCATGACTGGGCAAAGACTGAATCTAGTTATGTATTACGTATCTAATATTTGCTATATAATTCTTTTATATCCTACCTTCTTACTCTTTGCACTAAGCCTGTATTCCTTTTGCAGTGGTGACCCAATTCCTCAAGTAGAATACACAGCAGAAGAGATCAGCACCTGGTGAGTGGGGATGCACCTTTCCTAATGCCGTCTGGCTAAAGTCAGTATTCTAGTGCAATGTTTCCCAAAGTGTGGGTCGAAGCTGCTTGCCACCTCCTCATTCCACTGAAGTAGCCCCAGCATGCACTGCGCAGAAAGAGCCTGTGTGTGCTCATAGTTTAAGCAAGCTTCCTCCTGTTCTTCCCTCTCCTCCTCCTGATCCCTTACTGAAAACTATTTGTGGATTCCTCAAAACTGCATCAAAAGTAAGCAAAAGGGTTATTTCGTGAAATGAGGGTTTTTTCATGTTTCAATCAAAATTGAGTAGAAATTCTCATTATTCAGCATTCTGTGTTGGTCACTGAAAAAACATGTGAGGTCTAGCCATACATGAGGTCTCTAGCAGCCTCAGGAGCACAGGACCCCAATTATTAACGATTTATTATTAATAAATAAGAACATAAGAACATAAGAAGAGCCCTGCTGGATCAGGCCAAAGGCCCATCTAGTCCAGCTTCCTGTATCTCACAGCGGCCCACCCCAGGTGCCCCAGGGAGGCATGAGACAACAAGATCCTTGCATCCTGTTGCCACTCCCTTGCACCCGGTACCAGTAGCCCACCACCTTTGTAAGGAGGTTGCACAATCCATCATTGCCTATAGCCCACAATGGACCCTTCCTCCAGAAATTGGTCCAATCCCCTCTTAAAGACATCAAGACCAGATGCCATCACCACCTCCTGTGGCAAAGAGTTCCACAGATTAACTACTCGCTGGGTAAAAAAGTACTTCCTTTTATCTGTTTTAACTCTCCCAACCCTCAGTTTTAGTGGATGCCCCCTGGTTCTGGTGTTTTGAGAGAGGGAAAAGAACATCCCTCTATCGACTCTATCCCTTCCATGCATAATTTTGTATGTCTCAATCATGTCCCCCCTCAGGCGCCTTTTTTCTAGACTGAAGAGCCCCAAACGCTGCAGTCTTTCTTCATAAGGGAGGTGCCCCAGCCCCGTAATCATTTTTGTTGCTCTCTTCTGCACCTTTTCCAGCTCCACTATGTCCTTTTTGAGATGCGGCGACCAGAACTGGACACAATATTCTAGATGCGGCCTTACCATCGATTTGTACAATGGCATGATAATATTGGCTGTTTTATTCTCAACCTCCTTTTTAATTACCCCAAGCATGGAATTGGCCTTCTTAATTGCTTAATTGAGAAATAAAAATATTTCTCTTTATGTCTTTTTTTGTCTAGTGGGTTACAATTTAAAAAGTGGTTCCCAGTGATACAAAGTTTGAGAAGCAATGTTCTAGTTAGTATATTCTCAACAATATCTGTGCCTCCCACTTCTTACTTCATAGGTTTTCTTTCTGGACCTTATGGGGAGCCCAAACCTGTTGTATCTCCAAATCTGCCACTATAGGTGCCAGTGCAGCACCACAAAAGGTGCATTGCTGTTGTACACTGTGGAACTACCACCACAAATGGCTGGACGCCTTGTGCATGCACCAACAGCCCACCCAGGCCATACTGGAGTGGGGTAAGGTGGAGGGTTGAGACATGGATAGTTTGGGGCAGGATCAGGATGGAGAGTAGGCCAGGCCGGGGGGGGGGCAAGAGTGGGTGGATCTCAACTGCAGTAGCACACGACAGGATCCTATCCTCTTTTCCTGGCCTTAATCAACCCCGATGCTCATTGGACTTACACCAGTTAAATATCTAGCATAAGTCCGAGGAGACCCACTGGTGTCAGGAGGTGCACTGGGAAGTAAATAGAAAGTATTTTTACTTACCTTTCCCAGATCATCTGGTTGCCCCCACACCATCATGATTGCATGCTCTGGCAATAAACTGCATCACAAAAACTGGTAGGGGGGCAGAATTGAGGCATAAATGTCAGATGTGGAACAGCAGAAAGAAGGGCCTGTGTATGTACAGTTCAATGTGTGTAGGGTCTCTACCTGATGATGAATCCTGATGTCTGTCTATGTAGACAGACATAGACGGCATCTTTGGAGCTCAGGTCTACCAGGCTTCCCGAAGCAGAGCCCAGGTCTACCTGCCTGCAAGGCATGGGTGGCAAGATATAGTACTATGGAAACTAAACACACTCCTAAGTCTCTCTAAAATCTTTTAAATATAGAAAATAATTGAGGAAAATTAGCACCATCATATTTAGGCTCACACTAGAATGGAAGATGTCCTGTGTGCAACAAAATTTAGGGCGCAATCCGAACCAACTTTCCAGCACTGACATAGCTGTGCCAATGGGGCATGTGCTGCATCCTGCTGTGGGGGAGGGGCAATCACGGAGGGCTCCTCAAGGTAAGGGAATGTTTGTTCCCTTACCTTGGAACCGCATTGCCCTTACCCCGGTGCTGGAAAGTTATTTAGGATTGTGCCCTTACTTCTGTAGCAGTTGTAGTCCCTGAGCAGTCCCTATACGCGCCTTATGGGAAGCAGATCCACAAGCCAAAGAGCTACTGTGGCAGGCCTGTTTCCCCCCAGATTTGACACTGTGCTGAGTGTCATGGATGCATTCCGCGGCCTGGTGCATTTGGCTTGCGGCAGCCGCCACTGCCACATGCTTGCAGTAATATTCCCAGTATTCTGTGCATGAAGCAAGTATGGGTATGATTGGTAAATGTAAGATCTCAAGGTATTTGGTTCCTGGGCCCAGGTACAGGTCACCCCCTGCACCCCATCTCATGGGCCCTGCCCTTAGATGACCTTTGGGCAGCTCTGTGTATAACAGCTCTGTGTATAATGCTCCCCCATTTCTGCAGCCATGAAAATGCTCCCCCATGCAACCCGCTCTTACTGATCTGCCGGGGAGCCAAACAATGATGGCACTTACAGGTTCCAAGTGTCCCTGCAGCCAGCCATGCCTGCCCAGAACTCCAGGCACTCAGCCTCCTGGGGCGCCACAACCAGAAAGTGTCTGGCCACGGGGGCACTTGGAACATGTACGCGCGATTGCCGTTTGGCTCCCCAGTGGAACAGTAAGCATGGGTTACCTGGGGGAAGGAAACAGGGGGTACCGGATCCGGCCAATAGGCCAGAGTTTGGAGCCCCCTGCATTGCATGATGCCATTTTCATGCTAGAGCAGTTTGGGCAGCTGCTTGAATTGGGGAGAGGGAAGGGAAGTTCAGCCTACAATCCCAAAACAACCTGTCTGGGGATTGCAGGCTTCTACAGGGCTGCCATTGATAGATACCAAGTCCTTCTTGACAGACCCACTTATCCTTCCTCTATCATGATCACCACTTGAGTGGCAGACAGACTTCATGCGGGTGCAATTCTTTGCAGCAACAGAACATTGTGGCTCTCTCCATTCCAGACCAGTAACCACATGGCAGAACACTGTGAACCATGAAGATCTTTGGAGTTTATTGATTTTAGTCATTCAAATATTCCTCCTGATCTTTTTTGTATCATTTTGAAGGAGGGAAGTATACAGTACCCTGAAGAGCCTCTATCCCAGTCATGCCTGCAAAGAGCACCTGGACGCCTTCCATTTACTGGAGAGATACAGTGGCTACAGTGAAAATAACATCCCTCAACTGGAAGATGTCTCCCGCTTCCTCAAAGGTGGGCCTCGAGGCACTTTTAGATCCTGTTAACAAAGCTACAACCCAGTACTCGGGCAGCCCAATCCAGAACTGCCTGACTGCCTGTGCAAGCAGTGGGAGCCAAGTGGTACCACTGCAAGGGGGCTTTTGTTCCCTTCTCCTGCTGTAAGGGTGAAGCACAAGTGATGGGTCTCCTTGCCTCTGCACCTGCTATTTAGCCGGCACAGAGGTGATGGCCTCCGTGTTGGGCTGTGTGGCCCAACAAGGACATCAGGATCTGGTGGTGAAGGTTGCCACCAGTCCCACCCCTCCTCTGCCCCTCTGCCTGCCCAGAAACTCCCTCCTGTCCTGCCCAGAATCCTTGCAACACTGGTGAGGGGTAACCTTACCTCTCACTGGTGTTGTGTCGCTGCCTCTGGGAAGCGAGGGGCTGGTGGTGCCACAGACCTTACCCCCCGCACTGCACATGCATTACATACAATGTTATGGCATGTTTATGGCACCCGTGAGAGCAGTACACTTGTACCACTTGCACTAGAGGGCTCTGGAATGAGCCCTTAGTGGTTCTTTGAATTCAGCTTGTCCTTCAATAAAGTGAGTTCTCTCAATTTATTGTAAGAACAAGTGCCATAAATATTTGGACCATGGCTGTTGGTCAGGGGCAAGGCCTACAAAACGGCAGACTATACAACTGATAATATATAGTATGTGGCTATTTGCCATAATATTCTTTATATTGGTTCCTACAAAACACTCAGGAAGGTTAATATAAGTGGTAGAGCACATGTAGGCTCAGTTCTTGGCTTATCCAGTTAAAATGATCTCAGACAACAGAACTGGGAAAGACCTTGGAGAGCAACTTGCTAGTTGGAGTAGACAGAATAGGTGGGCCGATGGTCGGACTATCTGGTGCAGAACAGAGTGGGTGTACAACATGTTCAGTGACCATATAAGCAACACTAGGACACTACTGATGCTGCTAGCAGAATTTGCTCAGGTCTGATAGGAAGCCTTCCAGTTGCTCCTTAGAAGGTCTTCTGTATGGGTGCAGATCCAAAAGGATGCCGCCCATATCAAGAGACCCTCTAGGGGGGCAATGTGGCTGATCCCACTTTCTGTCAGTGTTAATGCTGTTGCAGCAGGGTGGAGGGTTTTTTCTACATATTGGGTGACACTCCAGCTAGTGCTTCTACCTTTCCTCCACGAGCAGAAGCTTCCTCCATGAATGACTGGAAGGCGCCTTCCGCTCATAGAAGCGACCCTTGTGCAAAGACCCCTTCTATGAGCAGACTGCCCCTCCCAGTCACAAAGGGGGCTTCTGTTTGCAGAGGGAGCTCTTAATCTCCAAAGTGCTAGTTGGGATACCACCCGCAGATGGCAGTGGCAGACATGGGGCCAGGCCAGCAGGAATATTCAAGGCGCTCCCTAGAAAGTTCCCTTGTACGAACACTGCCATTTTGCATGTTTACCCATAAGGAGCAGCTGGAATTCCCCCATATCAAAGCTGATGCCTGACAGGAAGACCTGATCCTGCTACTCCCACTAAGCCCAACAGCGACCTTAGTGTAACCTCCTGGAGATCCCTACAGATTCTCCACAGTCCTGGAAGTTATTCTTGTAACCTGGGGGATAGGGGGTGTGGGCTGTTGGCACACTTTGTACATATGCACAGGGGCCAGAATGTAGCCTTGCCGCCGAGCCCAGAGCACCCTGGCACCAGCCTTGCCGAACAACACCCATCAACATGATTTCAGAAGCACACCCAGTTATCAAAATAGTTGATCAAATAGTCCTATACAAACAAAAGTATGGACTGTAATGAACCTGTGAAATAATTCCAAGTGGACCACATGCAAAGGCAATTTCTATAGGAATCAATATAGTTCAATGGGAATAGAAAAAACAAATATTAATTCCTAATGCTGTGATCCCCCCTTCCATTGTTTAGGAACACACATGTTATGAGTAGAAATTGTTCCTACTGGATGAGGACAATTGTACAGCTCCATGAAACATGGCTCAAATTATGTAACCAGTGACAAAGGGTGTCTTGGGTTATTTCAGAGAGAACTGGGTTCCAGCTTCGACCTGTGGCTGGTCTGCTATCTGCTCGTGACTTCTTAGCCAGCCTGGCTTTCAGGGTATTTCAGTGCACACAGTACATCCGGCACGCATCCTCTCCCATGCACTCTCCAGAGCCGTAAGTACGCCCTGGAGTCATGTTGTTTCTCCTGCTTGATCATATCATTGGCATCTGACTTGTTGCTCCAGCCCCAACAGCTGATCCGTTCTCTTGCTTTCTGATGCCAGGGACTGCTGCCATGAACTCCTGGGGCATGTACCAATGTTGGCAGACAAGACTTTTGCACAGTTCTCCCAGGTGAGCGAGGTGTGACTCTCCTTGAGCATGTGCTTCACTCCAAAACCTCCAGAGCTCTTGTGTGATTCATTCAACCACCTGGGGGCACAATTACTCTAGGGAAGGGCTACAGGAAGGCACTAAGTACATGTGCAGAAAAGATACCATTCCTGACTTCTGTTTCCTTCTATCCCTGTCACAACTTACTGATTTATTTAAAAGAGTTTTACCCCACCTTTCCCCCCAGTAAAAATAGGTAAGGATTGTGCCAAAAAGCAAGGAGATTCTTGGCCTGGGGAGGAGAGGGCATGGCCAGAGGGCACTGGCCATGTGTCTGCCTGAATATATGTGCCTAGGAAACAGAATTCTTCTCCCTGCTACATGTTCACTCAATGCAGGACTAGGCAGGGAGAGGGAAATAAAGGCGTGCCTGATTCAGTATCCACGGATACCATGGATCCTGGGACACCTATTAAAAAGATAGGGGAACATTAAACAAATCTCTACCTTGTTGCTGCAAAACCACTGATGTTCCCCTATCTTAAAAAAGGCATCCCTAGTATCCACGGTTTCAGGTATTCGCAGGAGGATCCAGAACAGAACCCCAGAGGACACTGGGGCATACCTGTATTAGGCAACAGGGCTTAAAATGCATCCAACCTCCACTCTATGACTTGATGTCTTGGGACCTAGAAAAGGGTGCTCAAAACCAGAATTCTAGTACACATATATGTGCACATAGTTTTTTAGGCACCCCCAACAAGGCACTCACAAAAAAGCAAAATAGGGGCAATACAATGCCGCCTTGGGTGCCTTCGGGCAGAAAGGCGGGATATAAATCTTATTATTATTATTATTATTATTATTATTATTATTATTATTATTATTATTATTATTATTA
>JAJKFI010000016.1:6407205-6428732 GCA_029204185.1 Lerista edwardsae | reverse complement strand
TATTATTATTATTATTATTATTATTATTATTATTATTATTATTATTAATTAAGGGATATTAATTAAGGGATAGAATTTTACCAGGAACAACTATCAGGAAATAGGGACAACTGGGTTTGCAATGCCACTAAGCACACTGCTTCATCACTCTAGCTGAGCCACTGCCTATGTATTTATGTGCTCACATTATTTTCTTTTTTAAAAAAAAGATGTATTGACACTTTATCCACTACACAGTTCCATCTGTTCTAATCCTAGGCTAACTGGTAGAATTATGAAGTTGTCTTTGGTCCAGTCTAGCTTGAGGCAAAAACCTCCTGTCTCAGTCAGACTCAGATAACACGAGCCCTTGCAGAGGAAGGAGATTTGCTCCAGAGGACTGTTGCTTTTTTCCTTCTCTGCTAACAGCCCATTCATCTCGGTGACCGGCCCAAGCCTCCCTGGTGGAGAGAGTTCATCAAAGTGCAGGAGCAGAAGCCAAGTGCAGACGAAAAGCAGGGCACGCTGAGGGCGCAATCCTAACCCACTTTCCAGCACTGGGGTAAGGGCAGTGCAGCTCCGAGGTAAGGGAACAAGCATCCCCTTATCTTGAGGAGGCCTCCTGGACTACCACTCCACTGCAGGATTCAGAACAGTCCCCACTGGCACCCCCATGTCTGTGCTGGAAAGTTGGTTGGGATTGCACCCTGAATGTGTGAAGGGGGCAATTGGGAGGACAGCAGCGAGCTTTACCACTAAGCCCTATGCAGTCAGTTAAAACTCTGTACAGAGCCAATACGCAGACTACATCTATGTGCGTAGGATCTGGAAGTGTAACCGGGAATGCAGAAAGTAGACTTCCTGAAGACTACTCCAGACATTTTCTCAACTTCTTCCCCTTATTAAGATTCTCAACGTTGATTCTGATCTCATGCTATCTATTGCCACTCTGTGAACCCTTGGCTCCCGTGAGATATGGAACATACATGCAAAGCACTTGGAAAAAAAGCTCATCTTCCTTGGTTTATACCCAGTTTTCCTCCTTTTACTCCTAGGACATTGGACTTGCATCTTTGGGTGCAACAGATGAAGAGATTGAAAAACTTGCAACGGTAAGGACCTCAGTCTGCAAAAATAAAAATAAAAATAAAAAAATGCTTCTACTGGATCCATAGCTAGATATATTTCTCTTGAGTGCAACTATTTGTACTAAATGACAGATGAAGGAGAAAGATTTCCTCCAGGTGACAGCTACTCCACCTGCCAGGTTTTCTGAGTAAGGGCGCAATCCTAACCTGGAGTTAGGCTGGCACACTTAAGCCAGTAAAATGTGGCCAGCACCAGGGCCACCGTAAAGCATGTTTGGACCACTCTTGGAGTCAGGGACGATGGTGCACATCTGTATGCTGGCCCCTCTCACTGTGGTCCAAAATACATTACAGTGTCCCTTGTGCCAGCCAAACTTTGCTGGCCTAACTTGCGCCAGCCTAACTGAGATTGTGCAGTGATGCTTTGCTTTACCAGCACCTCGCTGGGAACGTCTGATCCAGAACTGGCTTCCAGCATCACTCAGCCAACTTTTGGCTACTCATACCAGAACAGCAGCTTCTTCTAAAAAACAATCATGGAGGATAGTTGTTTCATTGACCACTGGCTTGTTTTAGCAGCAGCAGCAGCAGCAGCAGCAGCAGCAGCAGCTGAGTAATCATGGAACAGGGTTGACCCACCCAAGAGGCCAACTGAGGCAGTCGCCTCAGGCACAGATTGGCACAAATCACCCAGTGCCCACCTCCATCTGATACTCCTGCCTTTGATACCCTTCTTCCTCCTGCTTCCTGGATTAGAAAAAAGATAAGAGGGGAATGAGTGAGAGAGAGGGGAGAGGAGAGAGAGGGAGAAGCAGCAGCAGAGGCATTGCCTCTGTGCATTGCTGTCACTGCCTGGAATGACTCCAGCGGCGAGTGAGGGGCTGCTTACACTGTGCCTTGTGGTGCCTGCAGTACATTCTGTGTCATCCCCCTCTGGTTACGCTATTGATTTATTTACATAAATTTAAATAAGACAGCTATAAATCACTGACTTTCTTGAGGGCCTTATTTCCCCCCCCCCCCAGCTTTATTGGTTCACAGTGGAGTTTGGGCTCTGCAAACAGAACGGGATCATCAAAGCCTACGGAGCCGGACTCCTCTCTTCCTACGGGGAGTTAATAGTAAGTTTCTTGACCTTTCCCACTCTTCTCCATCCATCCTTTCCCATTTCTTTCTCCTTCATATGACAAAAGTGCATGGCTTTTCATGTACAGGGGTGCCACAGTATCCACTAATTTGGTATTCACAGTTTCAGTACCCACAGATACCATGGATACTGGGACTCCTATTAAAAAGATACAGGAACATTACACAAATCTGCTAACCCCTGCTAACTGGGCAAGAGGCACTTTTCCCAGGGGTGCTCCTCTTATGTTTACTCTCTCTTAGCAGGGGGAGAGTAATTGTCCCTCTTCACCCCTGCGCAGTATCTTGTCTAGTGGCTGCTGCTGGTGGTGTTCTGCATTTTTTAGATTGTGAGCCCTTTTGGGACAGGGAGCCATTTAACTTTATTATTTGCCTGTAAACCGCTTTGTGAACTTCATGTTAAAAAGCGGTATATAAATACTTTTTGATTGATTGATTGATCTCTTTTTAAAAACTTTGTTGTAGCAAAAACAATGATGTTCCCCTATCTTTAAAAAAGGTGTTCCCAGTATCCCAGGCTTTAGATATCCACAGTGGCGTCTGGAATAGAACCCCAGCGGATACCCAGGCATGCCTGTAGGTTTCCACTGAGCATGCTCCTTGTTGCAGTGTTCATGGTGGGCCATCTTTGTGCTTTGTCCAGCACTCTTTGTCGGATGAGCCAGAGCTGCGGGATTTTGACCCTGATGCGACTGCCATGCAGCCCTACCAAGATCAGACCTACCAACCAGTTTATTTTGTATCCGAGAGCTTCAGTGATGCCAAAGCTAAACTCAGGTAAGATAACATTGGACCTCTCACCACAACAACGGAGACACATGCCTGGTGGTTGCATCACGATTGTATAGCTTTTGCTACCCATTTCTGAGAATAAACTTCCTTCTTAAATGTATACCCAGTTAAGTGGTGGGATTGAGGGGGAACGTGGGGGAACTCAGTTCCACTAGTTAAAATTAGGGCTGACTCCGCCCACTTCATTCTCCCTCCTCCCCCCTCCCAATTCCTCTGCAAAGAGCTTTTCTTCTTGGTTGGCCGGCACTCAGAGGGTTAAAGGGAGCGACTCCAGATTCCTAGGGGGGCGAAGGCAGTGATGTCATTCAGAGGGAACGGACCAGAACGGGCGTTCCGGATCCTAACAGGCTCCGTGGCTGGTTCCGGGTTCCCGACAAGTGCCAATCAAAAGTGAGTTCCTGTTCCTAAATCATTTAGAGCCCACTACTGTGTATACCCATTGAATTATTGTGTGAACTATTTGATCCACACAGATAGTTAGAACTATCTGATTCTAAGCATTATAAGCAAGCTTAGTACAGGACTCAATGAAATCTAAATATATTCATAATTTCAAAAGGAGTGAAGACTTGCCTGAAATGACTGGTATCTCTGATGTGTGAGTTAATGAAAGTCTCTTAATAAAATAAAAGCTCTCTTAATAAAAGAACCCTGAAATGCATGTATTAGGCAAGGAGGGAACAGAATAACTGAGCTTGGGGGTGCTTAAGAAATAATACATATGTTTACAGCACATTACAGTGGTTCACAAACTATGTGCCGTAGTCCCCTGGGGCTTCACAGAGAGGTTGCCAAATGCTCCTGGTGGTCTTTCTACCTGGCTCACCAGGCTAAGATTATGCAAAATCTTGTGCGATTGTGTGCGAATCATGCAGTTCTCATGAAATCTCATGGATCTAGCATGATTCTTGTGTGACTGCATGCTTTTTCACATGATGGTGCTGCCACTAATACGGCACTGTTGAAGAAGGGTGCCACGACCGTGGTATGTTTGGTATGTGTGGGAACCACTTCCAAATTATATGGATAAATATAATGATGTGACTTTGGATAGTCAGGAATGCCACATGAAAATATGTGTGGCTTTGACCACAGTTGGTTATAACAGCCTCATCAAGTACATTGCTGCTGTTGTTTACATTAACTTCAGATTGTTAAAACCAGCGGCGTTGTGCAGCCGGAACGCTGGCTGGGAGAAACGGGTGAGTGGCAGCCTGCCCGTTGCGTACCGCTCCATTTTGCCGTCTTCCCCGCCCCTGCGGGGGAGCGGTACGCAACGGGCAGGCTGCTGCTCACCTGTTCCTCCTGCCCAGCGTTCCAGCTGCATGACGCTGCTGGTTAAAACAATTTTTATTATCGCACTATATTGAAACAAAAACTTGAGTGCAACACTGCTATGTATAGGCTTATACCGGGGGTGTAAGAAAAGATACCTCAAGGAAATGGCTCCAGCTAAAATGGGTTTTTAAAATCAGACATTAGGCTGCCTGGGCAGATATTTATCTCAGACACACAGTTGAAATCCCACAAGGGGAAGAGCTGCTTGGTTATCTGGAGCAAGGAAATGGGAGTGGGGAAAGGGGTCAGCACCCACACAGTTCCTGGCTGACACATCACTGCCTTCACCAGCACCCTCTGGAAGGGACTTTGCTTCTTCAGAAATAAAGGGCTGTTGAGCTTACAGGGCTGCATGTTACATGCAGCTTGGCCTCAGGCACCAAGGAGGTCTGCACTGTCCCTGCTTAAAAGCTCACATAACCTAATTACACAGGCCAACATACATTTTGCTGTCTTAAACGGTAGACCTGTTCCTGGGTATATTTGGGGTGATGATTCCGAAAATGGCATCCGGTTTTGACCTATCACATCTAGTTTCAGAGATACAGCATAGCCTCATTAGTGAATGGTTCAAGCAGCTTCCTTGTGACTGTAGCCTTCCTCACAAGGCAGCTGCTTGAACAACTCACTAATGAGGCGATGCTGCATCTCCAAATTGAGATGCGCTAGTGCAAAACTGGTGCCATTTTTGAAATCAGCACCCTGAATTCATCTAAAACCACCATAAGTTTTGACAAAAATGTTTTTTCTGGCCCTTAATTTTGCAGGCCTGTGTTATCAATATCATCTCGATCCTCTTATTGACGGATTTGTTACGCGCAGCAGGATGCGACCGCCTCAGAAAGCCCTTGCTCAGTTACCTCTCACATCCTGCCTCTTCTCAAGATCATATTTTCCATTTGCATGCAAAAATCAAACCATTCTAAATCTAAACAGCTGTAAGATGCAGTGCTCAGAAGGCACTAACATGAAGGGCCTGGAGCAGGTCTCCCCACATGTTCGGCTGCCAGGGCCACATCAGTCTTGCCCTTGCAGAAGCCAGAGCAGATGAGTTATAGAAAATAACTCAGTGGACACTTTGCATTGACTCTAAGAGTGTTCACAATAGAAGAAAATGAATAAGGGCTGCTTATTGTTTCTCCCTCAGCATTCACTTCTTCCAGCAGAAGGAATAAGGTTTATAGTAGCTGGTAGGGTAGAGGGAGAAGAGGAAGGTGAGGGGAAGCTGCCTGCCATTACAATGTCCCTGGGGTCAAAATATGTTCGTGGGCTGGCTGCACCTTTCAGAACAGAGCGTGGAGAAAGATAGGCATCTTTGCTGAAGTGAATGAAAAGCATCACTAGAGGGTGCCACAACATAAGCCATCAAGCAGTGTTCAAGCACTTTAGGGAGTCTTTTAGAAAAGCCAAGCAATCTGTTGTATCATGAGCCTGAGATCTGTGGGCCAGAGATCACTTCAGCAGTAGGCAAGAGGGAAAGGGTTAGATAATGTGACTTCAAGATCATTGTGTTCTTCCAAGCAAAATGTGTAGGTGTTTTACCAGGAGTTTTACTCCTAGTTGCTCCTGCTCATCTAATCCAATGCTTCTTCCCATCAGTTTAAGTTGCCGCTATGCTCTATGGGATGTGGTGGCACAGCGAGTTAATCTGCTGTCGCTGGGCTTTCTGACCGCAAGGTTGGGAGTTCAATACTGCGTGACGGAGTGAGCTCCTGTTGCTTGTCCCAGCTCCTGCCAACCTAGCAGTTTGAAAGCACCTAAATGCAAGTAGATAAATAGGGACCACTTCGGGGGGAAGGGAACGGCATTCTGTGCGCTATGGCGTAGAGTCATGCCGGCCACATGACCACGGAAGCTTGTCCTCAGACAAAAATGTTGGCTGTACAGGCTTTGAAACAGAGATGAGCACCGCCCCCTACAGTCGGTCACGACTAGACCATTCGGTCGTGGGGAAACCTTTACCTTTATGCTCTATATTGGACTAGCATAAACTGCTAGTATCTGATTTTGGTATACTAAGCAGTTTCACAGCCAGCTTGGTCACCTGGCTTTTCATCTTGTATATAATCTACAGGCAGCAGTGGTGTTCCTAGACGGGTAGCAATACACTAAGCTGTGCAGGAACCCAGGCTCCAGTGTAATCTGGCCACTTCCCCTCACCTTCAGAGCCATTCACGGCTTGGAGAGCGGGCTCAGAGGCTTTGCTGTCTGAGCCATGAATGGCTCTGGAGGAAAGGGGGAGGGACTGTGTTACACAGGAGCTCAGGCTCCTGCACAACTTACATAACTACAATCCTAGCCCTGAAGTAGTGTCAGTGCAATGTGGTTATGTCGACACACAACTTTCGTTAGTGGCCCCCCCATTTCGGCACTAAAGCACTCAGGCCGACGCTACTCATAGCGCAGGGGAGGTTCTAGGAGGAGGGAGGATGGGGAGGAGGCGGTTCTGGGCGGGAGGTGGGTGGGGAGCGGGTGGGCCAGCAAGCGTGCCGGCCCAGGGAGGGGGGGTCTGAGATGTGGCTATTATGCCACATCCAAGGCCCTATCAGGTGGCCGCACAGCCCCGATTCAGGCTGTGCAGCTTGCTCAGTTCTATGCCTGCTATTTAGCAGGTGCAGATCCGAGGAAGCGGATAGGGAGGCCGTAGCCTTCCCTGAGGCACCTTGTGTGCCCTTGTCCCGGGGAGGCTCCTGTATTGGAAAAGGCAGGAGATACCCTGAGGAGATAGGGAATGGTATCAGCAGTGGCCCCTTGTCCACATAAATCAGGGTTTACAGGGTTAACCCCCAAGGTCTTTGCCTGCAGCAGGAACACAGCTGTGGGCTGATGAGGGTCCTGGCTAGGAAGGGTGATTAGCACAGGTGCAGATGGGTGTGGCTGATGAATTAAAGTCTGCCCAGCAACAGACACTGATTGGCCTGCCTCAGTATAAATTTGGAGGCAGGAGCTGCAGTAAGTTAGCACCAGGTAGGTGCAGCACAGGGCAAGTGTAGTAAAGGAAGGAAAGTGGCTTTGGATTGACAGACTGATGGCTTGCAGGATGGACTGACTGACTGATGGCTTGCAGGATGGACTGACTGACTGAAGGACTGTTGGATGGACTGACTGGATACTTGGTTATTGGAACTGTGAGTGGGTTCCTGTGGTGCGAATTGGCGAATTGTTGTATAGCTGCCACACCCCTGGAGCCACCGAGTGGAGGAGGCAGGTGTGGCTTAGGCAAGCTGACTGCCTATTGTTTGGTGGTGGGGTTTTGTGCCAAGTTAGGGTATCGAGCTAAGCCGGTGATGAGGGCAGTCTGGAGGAGGCTGGCCAGCCGGTGAATCCAAGCAAGGCTGCTGGAAGAGAGGAGAACCAGTGGGTGAAGGAACCCCCTCCCTCTTGCCTATCTCTGAGGCTGCTTAAAAGGGAAACTAAGCCTAGTGTGGGCATTGGGGCCCTCGGGGAGGCCCAGCAGGGAGTTTCTGGCAGAACAGCACGCCAGTGCACCTAAGGTGGTTGGATTTGGTGCAGGCCCACTGGCCTTGCCAATTCAGTGTACTTTGGGATTGCGCTCTTAGTGTTTTGCCACCCCTAAGAACACCACTGACAGACAGCCCCGACTTCCTTCTCAGTTCCTTTGACTATACTGCTGGTTTCGCCCTACATGACCACACCTGTAGCATTGTAGCTACAAGCAGCTGTGGCTTCCTTCCTTCTACCACATTTGGGCCAACGCCTTCTGTCTGCAGTCAGAAAGACCAGGTGTGTGGTCGTGGATTCCCTGTCCCTTACCTTTCTAAAGAGGAGGAGACTAGAACTTTGGAGGGTCCCTCTTGAGGCATAAGCCAGTGCTGAAGCCACGCCTCCTTGCAGAACTCAGTGTGCCTCAGTGGTGGGAACAAGGACAGTGAGATAAAAGCCAAGTTCTCTTACTGAACTCAAAATCAAATTCTCTTTGCTTATTTGGGAAATGGTGGGGAGGGGACATCCTTGCAAAAAATGCTAAGCTGAGGTTCAGAATGGGTCCAAAGTTTGGATTCCCCTCCCCCCCCAAAAAAAAATCCTGCATCCAATTTAGACATTACTGGGCGCTGTCCCGCCCCATGCCTGCCTTCCCTCGCTTTCTCTATCCCTGCACTGTAATGTTGGCCTGCCTGTGCTGGCAGCCTTTCACCCTTGTATGTTCCGTTTCAGGGCCTACGCAGCACGTATCAAGCGTCCATTTTCGGTGAAGTATGATCCCTACACGTACAGCATTGAGCTCCTGGACAACCCACAGAAAATCCACCACTCCCTGGAGAACGTGCGTGATGAGCTTCACTCATTAATTGATGCGCTGAATATTATCAGCTAACCTCAACACGCCGATGACCCGTTTCGCCTCCATGCCAATCCCTGCGCCTGCAATCATGAAATTGGCTTCTTGCAATGGCCACTTGCCACTGTGCTCTTTGAGCCAACATCTTCAATATGGTTTCTTTTAGGGGTTGTGTTGCTGCCCATTGCCATAGTAGCCGACAATCTGTTTACAGAGGGGAGGCATATTTAGTGACAAGCTCGGTCGGAGAGAGGAAAGGAGGCTTAAGAGCTTAACCCAGAGTACCTCCAGGGTCTTTTCGACTCCTTTCAAGGGATATGGCTCAGACTCACGTAGTGTCATGCCATGACGAGGAATAACTGCACTGTGCATTGTGTTTCCCCCCCCCCCACTAAAGAAAGGAGAAGGAAAAAGTCAGGTGTTCCCAATTCTTCAATTTTGCAGTTTACAGCTATTTCGAACATGCATCAAAACCACTCTAAGAATGTTTATGCAAAAGAGAGTCCCACAGAGTTCAATGGGATTTACTCCCCAGTCAATGCGCTCCATATTGCAACCACACGGCAATTTTGCAATATTCCCAGAGTGACGTCAATTATGTCAAACACCGACGTTCCTCTATAAATTTCCTCTTACGGTAAGAATCTTTCTAAACAAATTGCTTAAGTGAATTCAGACAGGTACAGACCCCACACGAACACTGACAGGAGGACGAGCTCTTGCAGTTTCAATGGGATGACTCAGAGCAAGCTCCCGAACCCTATCACTGGGTGGGACAACCTTCTTACCAGTCCTGATCTCTCAGTCTGGGAGGAATTCCTTCAGGATGAAGCAAACATTTGACCAATAGAGTCTTGGTGCAATTCTCTGTGTACTTGTTTAGGAATATGTTCCACAGAACTTAGTGTTAACTCATACCAGGCGGAGAATTGAAGGATCCCCTAAATAGGAGGCCAACAGATAGCAAAAGCTAAAAGCTCCTAGGAGCCACGGTGTGGATCCTGATCATAGGGGATATTTTCTGATCTATCAGGATAAACACAGACAGCATATATTTTTCCCCTTCATTTTTGCCATTTATAACCTACGGCAGTGGGTCTCAAACTTAGAGGCCCTGTGTGCTGCCTCCAATGGGTGTGGCTATAATGGTGATTGGGCAGCAGTGCCCCCCCCCAAAATAGCAGCTTGTTTAACCCTGGATGCACATAGCCTAATCTGCCCTGTCATGCTGGTTCACAAACCACCAAAAATTGGGTCACAATCCGGTGGGTCCCAGACCCACAGTTTGAGAATATCCGACCTAGGTTTTTTTGCTCTGTCCATGGCTGATGCAAGATACAACCAATGCTTGCTGGCAAGCAGCTCTTGCCCAATGTTTGTTGGGCACTTACTGCCGCTCTCATGGTTTAGAGGCCCCAACCGGCCACTGCCTCTGATCTGATCAAGTCCAAGACATCTCTGCTTTGAAGCACCTTCTACAATTTTGTCGATGGACAGAGGAGAGGGAAGACATGGAGATCGCTTGAGGGCTTAGATGGACGTTATATTTCTGAACAGGGCGGGGGGCGGAGAGAGAGAGATGGTGTTAGTACCTTATCCTTTTTCCGTCTTACAGGCAAGGAAATTAATGAAAGCATCAGAACATAGGCATAATATAAGGAAGAATATTTAGAACTCTCAAGGCCTAGTTTTCCACAGGAGAATTGCTACTGGCTAATTTGTCCTGTGACAAACGAGCACTCCTTGCTCCTTTTGTTTCCCCCACAGATTCCTCCTGAGGAAGGCCTCAGCATAGGGAAAGAGCAGTGGTGTCATTCAAATGATTTAGGAACAGGAACTCACTTTTGATTGGCACTTGTCGGGAACCCGGAACCAGCCACGGAGCCCATTAGGATCTGGAACGCCCGTTCTGGTCCGTTCCCCCTGAATGACATCACTGGGAAAGAGGCTTCTCTGAGAGCCCATCCCCAGCCCTCCTTGACCCTTGTCAACACACAGCTGGATTCTTGTTGGGGGGGATCTTCCACCTGGTTGTGAGGCAGGCTTTCATGTATGGCTGATTTCTGCCTGGCTTTGTCCCTGTGCAGACAGCAAAATCTACCCGTTTTGGTCCAGTTGTAGGGGCAGGTCAGGGGCAAGGAAGGAGAGACCAGCTCCAGGCTCTCTCTCAAGCACCAGACAGTGGTGAGTGGTGAGATACAAATATTTTACCCCTGCAAAACATCTTAGTTTGAACTGTTGCCATTCGGGGATTTTTTTTTCTTTTTTGGGGTGGGGGAGTAAAAAGGCAGGGATTTGAGGCAAACAATTGTTGGCTCTTTGCTCTCAGGATTGATTTGGATAGTGAGGACAGCGAGACAAGGGCAGTGCTCTGTGAACGCTCTTGCATAGTGGCACAATTGCATTTGAATCCTCTTAGGCACAGAGCCCTTGTTGAGACTTCCGTTGCAATGCGAAAGGTCAGTCACACAGAGTCAGAGTCGTGCTCTGGCAGGCCCCAGAAGATGAAATTCTGGCTCAAGAGACAGAGCTTGGAATTAGAATTTGAATGGGTTAAGGAGGAGAAAAGTGACTGTGACAAGAAGGAAGACCAGCCCACGTGCCAAGAGGGGGCCTGCAGGAGCCATGAGGTAGAGATGCAGAACGTTGAGCAGTGTTTGGTTCCCCAGCCCCAGTCGAAGCAAGAAAGCTCTCAGGTTGTCATCTGGTGGATGATGGCAAGTCATTCACACGTATGCCTAGACTGTGGCATCTAACAGGGGGAATTGATGAAACTCCCAACTCAGTAGAGCCCAGACGGACCTTGCAGATAAGATGGGTTTGGAGGACAGGAACTATGAGCAGGCCAGGGGCAGGTTGGATTCAGTGCTGGAGCACAACTGATGGAGCTCTGGAAATCTTTGCAAGTGGCACCACGAGGCATCTGCCCACCTTGCTCAGCAGCTGGACTGTGCTGTGAGCTGCACAGAATGGGCACCAGAACCCAAGTGAGGGAGGAGGTCCTGTCCCTCATGAAAGCCACACTGTTTTGGGAGACAGTGATCTGGAAGCCCCCCTTTGAGAGAGGGCCCAAAAATGGGGGATAAGATCCATCATATGTACTGCCACTGGATTCACACTTCCATCCCCCTAGATCCTCCCTTGAAATGCCCTGTTACTCCCTGCCCCCACTGCCCACTTCCATCATCAGCATCCCTCCTCCAGTGGTGTTCTGGTGGCACATGGGCATGGGGTCACCAGCCATGCATCTGGAGGACTGATTGAAAGGGCCTCCCATTGACAGAACTTGAGTTCCATCTGTGGAAGGCACCCATAGGGTTGGGCCCTTGAAGGAGGACCTCTGCAACTTCTGCCACAAACATCCTTGCGCCCCAGCTGCACTCCTCACTGTTTCCCCTGCAATGAGCTGGAACACCTGCAGAGTCCAGGACCAGCAAGTTTGCCAAGGGAGTCGCTCTTGGTTAGAGACCCCGCAGTGGCAGCTGTTCCAGGTCTGCAGGTGTTGCAACCCAACACGGGACTGTCCCAGACAGCCCCAGCTGTGGCTTGAGGTCAGTGCCCAGAAAGTACAGGGCGAGAACGCACTGGGGTGAGGATCACGTCTGTCCATCCCAGTGGAGTTTTTCTCGGCCAGGTGAGCCACGGCCCCAGATTCAAAAGGTGGCCCTCTGAACGTGAACTTTGGATGGTTCCCAAAAGTAAAGCCTCACGTTATGTTCCCAGGCTGGGAAGGGAAATGGCTCGTAGCTGCCCCATTCAGAAACACCCACACCCACACTCCAGGGAAATGATGTGTGCGTCTTCCTGGTCAGGCACAATGCTCAGAGTGGGAGTTCAGCACAACCTCCCAAAGCTGGGCAGGGAGCCAGCTATGGCCAAGGGAGGGCACCTCCTTCAGCCCAAGGGAAATGAATCCCAGAGGAAGCCGGGGAGGGGAGAGGATTTGTTGTTTCCTCAACACCCACAGCTCATGTCGGCAGAGGGTCCAGCTTGGCTGAGAAGAGCTTTCTTTGCCCAGAAGGAGGGAGGGGGAGTCCAGCTCTAAGCCCAGGAGGGAAGGGGAAAGAGGCCCCTCCCTCTCCTGCCAAGAGATGGGCCTCTTCAGGACATGCTCCGTCTTCCCTGGCAAAGCAGCATCGATCCCAAGTCCTGTGCCAAGTAAAGAACAATATACAGTACAAGCACATCCGTCACCTCTGGGATGCAGCATCCTGTGTCGTGGGGCACACGGTGGCCAGAGGTGACTGGGGTGGCTCAGAAGTCCCAGAGTCAAGATCAGTCACCTCCGACCTTGTCCCTATCGCTTCGAGCAAGAGTGAAGTTGTGGGACCTCAGGGGATCCCGTGAAGCTGCAGAGCCAGCTACAAGCCCCCACCCATGTCTTCTTTGGATAGCCCTGGATAGAGAGGCGCAGTTGCCGGTTTGCTTCAGTGCAAACTGTTACTTTTGCTCTTGTAGCTGCGAAACGGCTCTGAAGGCAAGGGGGAGGGGCCGCTTCACATGGCGCTTCAGGAGCCTGAAACTTTTAGTGCTTCCCACCCCCTTTGGGACTGCCACTGCCCACCTGCTAGCCTGCATTCCAAAGATACTGCTGGTCCAGCTGCAATTGTCATGAGACCCATCTGTGCCACTGATGCTGTGGGGGCAACCCTTACCTGGAATTAGGCCAGCAACGTTTGGCTGGCACAAGGGACACTGTAAAGTATGTTTGGACCACTCTCAGAGTCAGAGAGGTCAGCATGCAGACGTGCACCATCCTCCCTGACTCCAAGAGTGGTCCAAATGTGCTTTACAGGGTCCCTTGTGCCAGCCAAACTTTGCTGGCCTAATTCCAGGTTAGGATTGCGCTCTGTATGAACTTTGCTATTTAACCTGTGCCTGTGTCTTTGTTCAGCCTTCCTGGGAAAAATGCTATGGCAAAAAAAAAAAAATCTTTTTGAATGTCATGTTGATGCTTTGCGCATTGGTTCTATTTGGAACCGTTGTAAAAGTTGTGTGCTTTGGAACCGGTCTGGGCTCACTCATGTGAGAAGATCGTGTGGTCATCTTATGTTCACTCTTATGCGCATGATGCTTGCTAGGACTTACGTTGCTTGTGTGTGTCACTTGGTAGCCAATTGCCAAGAATGGAGTGCTTTGAACCTGCTTTGGATTGTGACAACCCATGAAACTCCTTGCTACCTGCTTCTCTGGAAATGTGTCTCTTTTGGTGCTTTCTCCTGATTGCCCTTTGCCTGTGTAATAGTATTGCTCTGTCCTGATATTAACCAGTAGAGCCTGTGTGTGCTTTGCCTTGTCGTTTTAGCCACCCATCAACTTGCATAAATCTAGTGATGTGCAACCAGCCATGGACTATCTTTGTCAGTTTGGAGGGAGTGTGATGTTTGAGCCCCCCCTTTGCTCCCCTCTTTGCCCCATTTTGGCTTTTCCCTCCAGGCAAGTACCATCTTAAGCCTTTGGCTTGCTGGAGGCCTTTCTGGGCTTCTGGGCTGCTGGGGGTGGAAAGAGGCCTGATTTGGAACACCTGTGCTGAGGCTGAGCTTGCAACTCACAGCACCATTTGGCTTTTCCCTCCAGGCAAGTACCATCTTAAGCCTTTGGCTTGCTGGAGGCGCGAGCCTCTGGCAAGAGCCAAAGGGCAAGAGCCAAAGGGCTCTTTGCCCGTGGCTCTTCGCCTGGGGAGCTGAGACTGGAGCCAAGAACATCTGCTGCTGTGCCTGCCTCCCTCAGTGTTCATCTCCCGTGGACCATCAGGCTCCAACCACGTTTTTATTTTTGGAGCCTCGTCGCCTGTCAACAAGCCACCACCAGCCATTTTAACTGAGTGAGTGATAGTATGATTGTGACTTCCTGGCCGGAGTGAGAGTCTGGCCAGGAGAGTGGAAGGCTATCCCTGCCTCTGTGAGAGGGGGGCAGGGAGGGAAGGAACGAGGACCTCTGCCTCTGTGAGAGAGAGGCAGAGGCCTGCAGCAGCCCAAGCCTCAGTGTGAGGGGGGTGAGGGCTGCTGCACTGGTTTGTTGGTGGGGAGTGTGTGTGTGTGCGTGTCTGTGTTTTTTAGTCTTTGTATCTGCGCTGGTGGTTGGCTTGCAGGTCGCTCCCGCCGGAATTATGTGCTTGACACCTCGAGGGAGCTCAGGGGAGGGCAGGGAGGCCACCATCAGCAGAGTTACGGGTTACGGAAGATATGGCGGTGGGGGCAGGGCCGGACAGTACAGGAGAAGGAGGGTCAGTCGTAGACAGACTGTCCCTCTTTCTGGCCCTTCCCTCATCCCTCTGACCCCTGGTTCTTCTGGCAACAGTCCCCTGAGTCTGAAGCTGCTGCTTCTGAATGCCAGGTCGGTGAATAATAAGACCTCTCTTATCCATGATTTAATCTTGGAGGAGAAAGCCGACCTGGTATGTATCACGGAGACCTGGCTGGATGAGCTGGGAGGGGTTAATCTTTCCCAGATTTGTCCGCCGGGTTTCCGGGTACTTCAGCAGCCACGACTACAGGGGCGGGGAGGTGGGGTTGCGATGGTCTATCGGGATTCCATCTGTCTCACCAGATACCCTGTTCAGCAGTCCACCGGGTTTGAGTGCCTTCGCGTTGTGTTGGAGGGGCGAGACAGAACAGGGATTCTGTTGGTGTACCGCCCGCCTTGCTGCCCAGCAGTCTCCCTGCCTGAGCTGACGGAGCTGGTCTCGAGCGTGGTGTTGGAGTCCCCCCGCCTTCTGGTGTTGGGGGACTTTAATGTCCATGCCGAGGCCCCGGGAACACCTGCAGCTCAGGATTTCATGGCCTCCATGGCAACCATGGGTCTGTCTCAAAGAATATCTGCCCCGACGCATGAGGCGGGACACACGCTGGACCTGGTGTTTACTGCGGGGCAGGTTGATGGTGATCTGGAGGTGGAGGAGATTAAGATCACTCCTTTGTCATGGACAGATCACTGTCTGGTGGGATTTAGGCTCGTTGCAGCTTCTCACCTCTGCAATGGCGGGGGATCACATTTTATGATCCGCCCTCGGAGGCTGATGGATCCAGACGGATTCCTGAGGGCTCTGGGGGATTTTCCTGTTGCCAGAGTTGGAGACCCACCCGGTGCCCTGGTCGACCTCTGGAATACGGAGATGGCCAGGGCCCTGGATGAGATCGCTCCTGAGCGTCCTTTGCCCAGTCGCAGAATCGGAGCGGCTCCTTGGTTTTCTGAGGAGCTGCGAACGATGAAGCGGCAGAGCAGACGACTAGAGCGTCGGTGGCGAAAGACTCGTGCCGAATCTGACCGGACACGGGCTAGGGCCCAATTAAAAGCTTATTCCAGAGCAGTGGTGGCAGCTAAGAGGGCACACCTCTCTGCCACCATTGCATCTGCAGAGAACCGTCCGGCTGAGCTCTTCCGTGTGGTCCGCAGGTTTTTACATCTTGCCCCTCTTACTGGTAGGGAGGAGCACACGGAGGCTCGTTGTGACGAGTTCGCAAAACACTTTGCAGATAAGGTCGATCAGATCCGGCATGACTTGGACGCCGCTGTGGGCATATCTAGTGATGTCCCTGGGGAACCTGTCTATCCTACCATTTGGGATTCTTTTCAGCTTGTAGAGCCTGAGGATGTGGACAGGATTCTCTGGAGTGTGAGACCTGCTGCTTGCCCGCTCGACCCTTGCCCGGCATGGCTAATTAGAGCTGCCCGGGGAGGGCTGGCCGAGTGGACAGGGAGGGTGGTGAATTCATCTCTGAGGGAGGGGGTGCTCCCGCCTGCTTTGAAGCAGGCGATGGTTCGCCCCCTCCTGAAGAAGCCCTCCCTGGATCCCACAAATTTAAACAACTTTCGGCCAGTCTCCAATATCCCATTTCTGGGTAAGGTGATTGAGCGGGTGGTGGCGTCCCAGCTTCAGAGGGTTCTGGAGGAAACGGATTATCTGGACCCATTCCAATCTGGCTTCAGGCCGGGGTTCGGGACGGAGACTGCCTTGGTCGCCTTGGTGGATGACCTGCGCCGGGGGATGGACGGGGGAAGTGCGACCCTGTTAGTCCTACTGGACCTCTCGGCGGCTTTCGACACCATCGACCATGGTGTCCTTCTGGGTCGGCTGGCCGGGTTGGGGCTTGGAGGCACTGTTTTGAAGTGGTTCCGCTCCTTCCTGGCTGACAGATCCCAGAAGGTGGTGCTGGGGGAGGCTTGTTTGGCACCCCGACCTCTCAGGTTTGGGGTGCCGCAAGGTTCCATCTTATCCCCCATGCTCTTTAACATCTACATGAAACCGCTGGGAGAGGTCATCCGGGGGTTTGGAGTGGGGTGCCATCAATATGCTGATGACACCCAACTTTATCTCTCCTTTCCCCCTGATTCTGAGGAGGCGGTTGAGGTCCTGGATCGCTGTCTGGAGGCAGTTGGGGGCTGGATGCAGGCGAACAAGCTGAAATTAAATCCGGATAAGACAGAGGTGCTTTTGGTTCGGAAATCCACGGCTCGGGTATTGGACTATCGTCCTGCTCTGAATGGGGTCGCACTTCCTCTGAAGGAGCAGGTTCGCAGCTTGGGGGTTCTCCTGGATTCACAGCTACACCTGGACTCCCAGGTGGCGGCTGTGGCCAGGGGAGCCTTTGCTCAGCTTCGGCTGATCCGCCAGCTGCGGCCGTACCTGAGCTGTGCGGACCTGGCCACTGTGACCCATGCCCTAGTGACATCTAGATTAGATTATTGCAATGCGCTCTACGTGGGGCTGCCTTTGAAGACGGTCCGGAAATTACAACTAGTACAGAACGCGGCGGCTCGGGTGGTTGCTGGAGCACGTCGGTTTGACTCTGTCGAGCCGCTGCTTCGGCGACTACACTGGCTGCCGGTTCTGTTCCGGGCCCAATTCAAAGTGCTAGTTTTGACTTTTAAAGCCCTTTACGGCTCGGGTCCGGGGTATTTGAGGGACCGCCTTCTTCCATATAATCCAACCCGTACTCTTAGATCATCTGGGGGGGCCCTCCTGACTGTGCCGCCACCAGGAGAAGTGAGAGGGGTGGCGGCCAGGAAGAGGGCCTTTTCGGTGGTGGCCCCCCAACTCTGGAACACCCTCCCCTTAGAATTGAGAACTGCTCCCTCTTTGTTTATATTTCGGCGGGGGCTGAAGACCTTTTTATTCCAAAAAGCTTTTAATTGTTGACAGGCTGGCTGGTTATTATAACCCACGGGGCTTGTTGTTTTTATATTGTTTTTAAATTTGTTTTTAAATGTGTTCTTAATTTTTGATTGTATTGTTTAATTCTGTTTTAATTGTTTTTAATTGTGAATTGTTATCTTGTTTTTATATCTATATTGTAATGCCGCCTTGGGTGCCTTCGGGCACAATAAGGCGGGGTACAAATCTAATAATAAATAAATAAATAAATAAATAAATAAATAAATAAATAGGGCTTCCCTTAAGCCTCAGCAGAAGATTCAATGTGAAAGAGGCTTTCCCAAGGCACTTTGCAATCAGAGAGTTCACAGGGCTAGGCAGATGGGGGTGGTTTTGTGTATTCTGTGTCTCCTTTCTCTGCTTTCCCAAAGAATGAGAGGTCCTAGCCAGCCCACCTGACAGATTGGCACGAGTCACCTTGCAGGGCCTTCAAGCCCACCAGACCAAGGAAGGAAGGGGTTAGGGTTGGTGGGTGGGTGGATATACCTCGGTGGTTATAAAACATCTAAGAGGACAGGTCAATGACCTCATCCAACCCAGGTTTCTCAACGTCAAACCCAAAAATGTCTTTGTGTGTTCCTACTTGGCTCCCGCAGAGAACACATTTGGGTGAAGTCACTTTTTCACCTGCTTCTCTGGGGCTCAGAGAGATGGGATGGACCCCTCAATCTGATACTGGAGTAAGAACGGTTTGGAACAGTGGGGCTTAGATGCAATCAGGAATTATTTTGGTTTCAGGTTTGTCTGTAATCACCTGCTTATATCTTTGCTAAGATCTACACCTGCTAAGATTCTTCTATTGTATTATCCAACTCCTATTATTGTTATTATGATTTTTAATAAACTCTTTTTACATATTAACTCTTTACCTGCTTGTGGTCGGTTGAACTCCTTGATCCTTGGCTGCATACTTTTGGATAGATTTTGAGGGAATTCTCCATATAGGTGGGAGGGAAGTTTTTGAGAATGGTCTCTCTCTTTCTCCCTCTGCCTGGCTATCTCCTTTTGGTGGCAGCAGTGCCTCCAAATATTGCCCATGGCATGGGGGAGAGCCGGGGGAAAGGGGGAGTCACTGGCTTCAGAATTCCCCACCTGCGAATTGCTGCAGAAGCTCAAGTCAGCAGTTAGTGTTTTTTTTTTTCTCCACTGGCTTCACAGTTTTTAGGCATAATGTGGCATTTCCCGGATGTCCAGAGTTCAGAAGCCATCGTTGTTGCTGTGGCAATAGCAGCTGGGTAGAAATGCAAGAAATCTGACTTCATGAGCCTTCATTTTCAAACTTCATGATCAAATGGTGGAAATTCCCAGTGGTCAGACAGCACTTTGAGCATGCTCACAAGTCAAGCCCTTGTTGCTGCCACCATCACGCTTGTAGTTCCACCTCCTTCTCCACAATCCATCAGGAGCGGGTTTATCTGAAGAAGCAAATGCTCTCTCTATAGAGAAAATAGCCTTGCAGTTTGGAACACTGGAACCCAGCATGCCAAACCATGCAGGTATTCTTTTCACAGGGAGAGTGTTTGCCTTATCAGACAAATGTTCTCCCCATAGAGAGTGGCAGGGGGCAAAACTGCAAGCATGGCAGGGACAGAGTTATGGCTTATATCAGCACACAATGATGTGAAACTCCAAAGATTCTTCATAGTTACAGAATGTCTGATGAAGTCTTTAGTTCTCAACTGCCTTGAACATATTTTGTTCTTTCTCTTGGCATGTGATAAACACAGTGGCCATGCACACATCTCCACAGGGTGTCAGTTTGACCATCTATCCCATATCTGGCTGTGGTGAAATGGAGAGGCCTGCCCCCCCCCAGAATAGTATAGAATCTTCTAGAATCTTCTCTGTGCCTTCTGGATTATCAGTCAGAAATTATTATGTGAGAGGAAGAGCCCACTGTGTTGTGCTTACTACAGTACAGTGAAGAATGTCTGAACAGCAACAACTACGGAAACATCTCTGAAGACCACGTTACAGTTGCCATCTGCTAGAAGGCCAGTGGATTGCCTGAAAGGAGCCAGCTTTACAGTCAGGTACTTCAACATTCAACTATTCTGAAACTGTTTTGTATCAAAGCGCCCTGGAGAAACCAATGCAGAATCAGGTCACTGGTTCAACGTCCTCATGTCCTGGAATAAGATCCAGAGGGGAGAGAGAGAAAGCCCTTCCTTTTCTGTCTGGCTTTGGTTTGCTCATGATGTGTGTGTGCATTCAAGCCTCCAGGAATGGATCTCGCTGTTTTTGCCACTGCTATGTGGGTGGAAGTGTCTGTCTTGCTGCATAATGAAGACATTTATTTCACAGTTTTGAGTTACGCCTCTGCTGAGATACTAGGATTATTCATAATAAAATGTTACTTCTGGTCTAGCATCCTGGGTTTGGCTTCATTTTATTATTAGTTTTCAGATCCCAGCCTAGGCTCTTTCTTTCTATTTATTTATCACACTTGTAACAGGCATTTCCTCTGAAAGGTTTGGAGTGGCTCACATGGGGTTTCCAGGTGGTCTTCTGATTCCACTTGATGAGTAGCACTGGAAGATCTACACCAATGTGCCTCGCAACCATTCTTTGGTGCCAACACACACACACACACACACACACACACACACACACACACACACACACACAAATGAGATCTGTTGAGCCTTCAGCTTATCCCCTGCTTAAGCATTTCAGAGAGTATAAGGACTACTCACTTGCCCCTGATCAAAGGGTGCTAAGAGATCTCCCAGCACATCTGTGCTCACAGATGTGATGGGATTCATGTGGGGACTGAATTACATAGCCACAGCCACAGATAGTGATTGCAGTTTTGGACTCAAAGTTCTGGCCTAAGACTACAAAGACCCTAGCTCAAATCCCTCTTTAACCAAGAAGCCCACTGGACCACTTTAAACCAGTTGCTATCACTGACTTTACAGGGTTGTTCCGGGGATGAAAAGAGGAAAGGCAGCCATGAACTCTGAGCTCCTTGGAAGAGGGTGTGAAGGAGAAAAAGGGTAGCCACAAATGACTACAGGTTGTCTTTCATCATATGCACTGCTACTTCCAGCATAATCGCACCATCACTTCAATTTGCACTTAGGAGAATCTGATAGTTTGAACAGGCCCTAAGCCTTTCTTTGAAGGATGCACTCCTTCAATGCAATCAATGAGACTTAAAAAAAAGAATGGGTTTCCTAAGCAAATGGGCTGCTTGTGATGCTTTTGTGAGACCCTCTTGAGTTTCATAACCAGAGGTGGGGTTTATCCAGTAGTATAAAGACTCGCCTGCCCCATGGTATTGGTCAGTCTCAATGTTTTGATCAGGTAAATTACTTTGACATTTGATACATCTGACCTGTTAATACACACTGGGGGGGAAATGATGTCAGCACTTTCAGCCCTGTGCACGGTGGCATCACCTGGAAGGAGTGGAAGCAGAGGTATGAGTAAGAAAAGGTGGGAGGTAGCAGTCAGTCTATCAGTGTCTCCAGGGCTTCATGACAGGTGGGGACCATATAGTGGAGACTCAACCAAGCATTTTAGAGAAAACACCCCCTGCTGATACGTTTTGCCTCATGAGGTAAAACCTGCCAATGGTCTGTGGTGTCCCAGGGGTGTGTGGCACTTGGTTTGGCACTCAGCTGCAGGAGCTCAGTGTTCTGGAAGTTTGGGGTGATGTAATAATATTATCACATTTCCCCCAGCCATCCGAGCTATTGCATTGGCTTTCATGCAATAAGCCTGC
>JAJKFI010000016.1:6379892-6407195 GCA_029204185.1 Lerista edwardsae | reverse complement strand
CCCCAGCCATCCGAGCTATTGCATTGGCTTTCATGCAATAAGCCTGCTTCTATTTGGTGATCTTTGCCTTGCTCCAGACCCAGTTGCTTCATGGTCTCAATGGTGAGCAGTGAAAATAAAAATATTGGCAAGAGCAAAGGAAGATGAATTGTAGGCCCAATAAAACCTCACCCTTACTTCCTCTCCCCCACTCCCCCAACCCATCCACCATTTGTTGTTCAGTCACTAAGGCTGCAATCCTATACACACTTTCATGGGTGTAAGCTCCATTAAACACAATGAGACTTACTTTTGAGTAGATATGCATAGGATTGTGCCGTAAGTCGTGTCCGACTCTTTGCGGCCCCATGGACCACAGCACGCCAGGCCTCCCTGTCCTCCACTAGCTTCCGGAGTTCGCCCAATTTCATGTTCATTGCTTTGGTGACACTATCTAACCATCTCATCCTCTGCCACCCCCTTCTCCTTTTGCCTTCGATCTTTCCCAGCATGAGGGTCTTTTCTAAAGAGTTCTCATGAAGTGGCCAAAGTATTTGAGCTTCAGTATTTCCATCCACCATACTTGTGCATAATACAGGACATGAACCAGTATGAATGAACAAGATTCCACCTGGACTTCATATACAGCCTACTCCAAACAGACTCATATAAAACATACTCCAAACCAAGCTCGTCCTTGAAAATAAATAAAGGAGAGTGACATGATTTCTTTGGTTTATTTTTGTGTTTCACCATTTCTTTTTAAAGAAGGCCAGCTGTTGAATCACTGTATTTGAGTGCCAGAAGCAGAAGTGTCAGATTGTTAGGGAAAGGCTATTTTTAAAAGGGATAACAAAAACAGGAAAGATTTTTTAAAAAATCTAACAGTGAACACATAAGCTAACAGTGAACACATAAGCTAACAATGCAATCCTATGCATGTCTATTGAAAAGTACACCCCACTGAGTTCAGTTGGACCTATTCTGGGGTCAGTGTGTACAGGACTGTGGCCTAAGTGTTCTTCAACCTCGGCGTCCAGACCCCAATGGGGTCGCAAAGCTTCAGCTGTGGGACTGCAGTAACCTATGGTAATGAGAAAGGTTGAAGCCCACTGGAGTAGAGCACCACCAGATAAAGGAGGAGGCATCTGGAGTATTATATATACCCCTTTAGGTACCAGAAGATTGTGTCCCAGTCTTGCTCTGGTTCCTAGCAATTGTGCTAAAATAGCTTTCGCTGGTGTCAGGCTTCATGGTAAATTTTTCTGCTCTCTCAAACAAGAGTATTTGGCTATTATATAGCGAACAGTGCTGGGTTAGGTGGGGGAGTGGGCAAGAACAGGGTGGGGCGGGCAGATAGGGTCTTGGGAGGGGGCAGGATCAACGGTGGGTCCCCAGACTCATAAACTTTTTATACACTTGTGTGTTGGGGTTGTGGCATGAAAAAGGTTGAATACCACTGTTGCAGTCAGGCTTTCCAGGTTAAAGGACATCACATAATTCAAATCAGGTTTTGAATTTACTGGGCTGTGAAGTTGAAGTTGTACTAAGTAATGCATTGTGGAATATGGATTTGTCAGGAAGGGAGAATGACTCTTGCATGGATTTAAATTTGGTAAGACGTGTTCCTGTAGAAAAGATCACCAGACACCACACCAGTGCAATTCGCATGGCCTACTTTTCTCCTTCTGAACTAGACAGCCTCTGTGCCCAGAGTTCCCTTCTATTTTCTGTTTCCCCTCTGCCCTGAATTATCAAATTGGCTCTCTGATTTGATCTGAGTCATTTGAATCCCTTTACTCAACCACTTCTCAAGCTGGTTCTGATTTAGATGGGCATGTGCAGTTGCTACCTTTTCCCCGTACTGTGCTCCTGTACCTTGAATAGCTGCGCAATGGGCAGAAATTCAACAGGTGATGCCATCTCTCTCAATGTTGGGGAAAGCTCCTTCTATTTGATTTCTGCCATGCTGGTTTTAAAGGGAAAAGTTGCAAGTTGCACAAGACCTACTTCTAAAAGATAGTTTATTGTGCTGTATCCAAGAAAAGATTTAGTAGAGCCTAGGCATTACAACTCAATATAAGTGAGTCTTAAATTAATTGCTTCTTTACAGCTGCCATCCTAAACAGACCTACTTGTCTATAAATAAGTGAAATCAGGCTCACTTACTTCTCTTTTCAGCTTCCAGAAGGGGAGCTGTGTTAGAGCGCAATCCTAACCTGGAGTTAGGCCAGCACAGTAAGGCCAGCAAAGTTTGCTGGCACCAGGGCCACCGTAATGTTCATTTCGACCATTTTTGGAGTCAAGGAGAATGGTGCATGTCTGTGTCCTGGCCTCTCTGACTCCAAGAATGATCAAACACATTTATGGTGCCCCTTGTGCCGGACAAACTTTGCTGGCCTTACTGTGCTGGCCTAACTCCAGGTTAGGATTGCACCCTTAGAGCACAATCCTAACCTGGATTTAGATCGGCACAAGTTAGGCCAGCAAAGTTTGGCCAGAACAAGGAACACCATAAAGTATTTTTGGACCACTCTAGGACTCAGAGAACCCAGCCCACAGAGACAGGTGCCATCCTCCCTGATTCTGAGAGTGGTCCAAACACGCTGATTTGGGGAGCTTTACGTGGCTGCCCAAACTTTGCTAGCCTAACTGTGCCGGCCTAACTCCAGGTTAGGATTGCGCTGTTAGTCTGTTGCAGATGAGTCACCAACTGATGTCAGCAGAAGCATTCATGGAGTGCAGTCCCAGTGCCCCATCACATGTGTGGTGCATGCTGTCCACCAAAGCGAATGCTGATCCCACTGGCGAGTCTTTATGATGCTCCCACACATATGTCCTTCCTCCTTCTGTTTAAGATCACAACACTGATCACAAACACAGAGATTTGTCTTTGGGAAGGTTTAAGGTGTGAATCCGTTCCAAAATCTACTGCATTCCTTTTTTTTTGCCCCCCAACCATATTTGGGGGGAGGAGAGGCTTTCACTGCCTCTTCTGGGGACAGTGATAACACCAATGGGACTGCCAGTGTTAGGGATCAGGCCCTTCCAAGTACACCTCTGGCCAAAGCACCAACAAGCAGCTTTCTTTTGTTCCTAGTCATAGGCGAGAAATGCCAAAGGGTGGTTTGACACTTCAAACCAGCAACTATTGTAGCATAAGAACACAAAAACATAAGAAGAGCCCCCTGGATCAGGCCAAAGCTTCCTGTATCTTCCACCAGATGCCTCAGGGAGCACACAAGTCAACAAGACACTTGCATCTTGTTGCTACTTCCCTGCATCTGGTATTCTGAGGTTGCCTACTTCTAAAATAAAGAGGCTGCACCACAGCCTGCAACCTGTGATGGACTTTTATTCCAGAAATCAGTCCAATCCTCTTAGTTACCTAGGCCAGACACCATCACAACCTCCTGTGGCAAGGAGTTCCACAGATTAATTACCCACTGGGTAAGTATTTTGTATGTATCAGAGAGCAATCCTAACCTTGAGTTAGGCCAGCACAGTTTGGCTGACACAAGGGCCACTGTAAAGAGTGTTTGGACCACTCTCGGAGTTAGAGAAGATGGTGCACGTCTGTGTGCTGGCCTCCCTGACTCAGAGAGTGGTCTAAACATACTTTATGGTCTCCCTTGTGCCAGCCAAACTTTGCTGGCTTAACTATGCTGGACTAACTCAAGGTTAGGACTGCACTCTCAGTCATGTTCCCCCTAGCCTTTTTTCGAGACTGAAGAGCCCCAAATGCCTTTCCTTATAAGGAGGTACCTCAGCCCAGTAATCATTTTGGTCGCACTCTTCTCTACCTTCTCTAGTTCCATTATGTGTATTGCAAGGTTGCTGGTGGACTAGAGTGCATCTCGCTTGTTTGCCTTTAAGGTGCCACAAGATAGGAAACTATTTTTACAATAGACTAATATGGCTATCCCTCAGGTGGACACAATGAAAAAGGAGCCCCACACCATCACTCCATGAGTTAAGCCTTGAAATGTCATGCCCCGGGTTCTCAACTATTCTCGTCTTTCATTGCTCCCTGGACAGCTATGCAGTGCCTTGGAGATGTCCCATTTTCTCCACGTGTAAGCAAAAACAAAAATATCACTTGACTTGTGTCAGATGTCGCTAGCAATACCACAAGGCCCAGCGACGGCAGGAAGAAGAAGGAACCATCTCAACAGATGTACCCTGATATATTGTGCAACATGCTACTTCGGGGTCAAGGCTTTTCTGTTACCCAGGAGGCTATCATACAAGTGGGTGGTTTACTAACCAATCTGCACTGACTTTTTTAACAGCGCAATCCTGCCTGAGATGTAGTGTCAACGCAGCGTCATAAGCACCGAGCAGCACCCATATGTGGGCGCTAAAGCTCTCAGGCCGACACTACAAGTAGTGTCGCCCTGAGAGCACCTACTGGGAGCCTCCCTTGCGTCAGCCGAACCTGGCTAGTGCCAGGGGGGTTCTGGGAGGGCAGCGAATGGGTGGTCCATGGTAATCAAGGGCCATTAAGAGGAGCATCTGGGTGCCTCTTTTCTCCACGTGGTCTTACAAATTTGGATGCTCCATTCTGACAAAACTGCTGTGCATTACAAACGTTGCCCAACAAATTAAGTTTTGAATTGGCCAGTGGCCAGGCCCCCTGGACAATCTTTTCGGCTTCCGAAGCCATCAATGACCTGCGCCTGGGGGCAACACACATACCTGTTTTGGGGAGCAATCGAGCCTTTATGTGCTCCTGGAAGGACGCACTCAAACTCAAGTCACCGAAACTCCATCCCCAAATGCTTTTGATTCCTTTGTGATAAGGCCTTTAACCAGTGGTGAAATTCAGCCAGTTCTCACCTATTCGGCAGAACCGGTTGCTAATTTTAGGCTGGGAGAGGGAAGAAAGGCAGCGGATGGCCCTGAAGGCCGCCCTGAAGGACATAGAACCGGTTGTTAATTTACTTGAATCCCACCACTGTCTTTAACCCTTCCTGCTCTGGAAGCAGAATTGGTCACACTTCTAAATTGGCTGGAGGGGTTCGTGCTGCATAGCTGGAGGTCTCCTTCCTAGTAGGAATCTCCTCCAATTTTGGCCACTTTTCTTTGGGAAGTGTTTTTTTGCACCTTGCTATCTGCCAAGGAGAACCTTTTGCTCTTTTTTTCCCCTTTTGGAACCAGGAATCATGCAGACCAGCCCTTGCTACATAGACAGGACTTCATACTCACAACCCTGCCCAGCAGAATAAGGACTGGTAATCTCTCCTTCATTTCTCCCTCCACCAAGCTCCATTATTTCAGCTTCTTATTAAATTGCCTTCTTCTGCTGGCTAACTCATTCAGCCACCTTCTCCAACTAACTCCTGTTGTCCAAATGCAGCTATTTGCAAGTATCTCTTGCCTCTATATATTGCCATGCAACGTTCTGTAACCGATCTTCTAAGCAAAGGCATTCAAAGTAAATATGCCTTTTACTTGTTATCTGTATTTCTTCAGGAAGCTCCACAAAGCGCATCTGCAACACCTGTGCTACCACCTGCGCTGGCACTCAGCACAAGGTCCCAATGCGGTGGGAAAAACAGCTGGCGCTCCAGCAGTACCA
Organism: Lerista edwardsae; assembly: GCA_029204185.1. NCBI lineage: Eukaryota > Metazoa > Chordata > Lepidosauria > Squamata > Scincidae > Lerista > Lerista edwardsae. Next base: position 6,401,635 of record JAJKFI010000016.1, on the reverse strand, counting down.
GCTGCCAGGAAGCCAATTTGGGGAGGGGGAGGCGGAGCGGGAGAGGAACTGGGAGGGAGAGGGGTGGCCCTGCAAGGGGGTGTGACTCAGAGGCGGTTTCCACTGCTGGATCTTATTCCCGGTGATGGCCCGGGCAGCCTGAAATGGGGATGCTCAATTCACTGCCAGCAAAGTAGCCGGCAGTGAGCCGAGAAGCCCCATCATGGGTGATAGGGCTTTCCCTGGGGGAAGGGGACAAATGTCCCCTTCTCCCGAGGAGCCTCTGGCGACTGCCTGCCTCCCACGAGATGCAGCGGTTGCCATTTTGGTACAGCTGCTCTATGGGAGTCGGACTGTCTGTCTGTAAATGTGCTACTGGCTTCCTGATCATTTTCTGTGCCAAATTCAAGGTGCTAATTAGGACTTTAGAAAACCTAAATGCCCTGGGATCTATGCTGTTGGAGGGAATATCTTTTCCCAAATAACATTCCCACTGCCCCAGCATGCGAGCATTGTGTGCTGAGGCCCCACTGTGAGTTCCACTGCTGGGGGAGTGAGGTTATTGTCCACTGCAAGCAATGCCTTCTCGGTGGGGGCTCCCGCTTTGTAGCACTCTTTTGCCCATGAAACCCTCTAGACCTGGGTTTGTTAAAGTGGCAGTAAAAAAACTTTTGCATTCTGTCCAACTTGAAAGATAGAAGTTTCAGTGTTGTTGCTTCATTGCTGGAACTGTTGTTATTGCGTTAATGTTGTTGCCCATGGCTTTAGGGCCGAGGAAGTTAAGAAAGCAGCAAATAATGAAATAATTTGAATAAAATGAGCTTCTTGTCTAAAAATGCCTTTTTCTCACTGCAAGCACTTCTCCTAGTTAGTATGTCTAACGTTTGGGGGGGGGGTAGAATTCTAAGTATGTCTAAAATGTCTTGAAAAAAGAACAAAGACTAAAATCAGGAAGGACAGAAGTCACATTTTGTGCTGAATGACAGAGCATGACTTCCCCCCCCCCTTCCTCTCCAACCCACAGTGTGGTTGAAAAGTCACCTCCAAGTACAGGCTCCACTTCTGGCTGCAAGGAAGAGAGAAGAAATTCCTGACTTCTCTCCCTCCCGCGGCTGGACAGAGAGATGCTGTGCCTGACTCCGGTGGAACCACTCCCCAGCCTGCCTCGGCTTCATCCCTGTGACCCCTGTAATACCAACAGTGCTTATCAGTAGGATTTACACCTCCTTGTCTAGGTACTTGTAAATTCATAATCAAAGTCTGCCTATCACGTTATTGGTCTGCCTCCTGGAATCCTCACATACCTTCAAACTGTTCCAAATAATCCCAGCAAGCAGGAATTGTTGTTGCTACATGACCTTGGGAGGCTAATATTTTAAACAGAAGGATGTGGGAGGGAGGAGAGCCGAGATTTATTCCTTTTGTTGCTGCTATGTGTTGCCCCAGGCTAGCAACCAGTTGAGAATTAGAGGCACAATCCAACCCCATTTAAATCTATGGAAGTCTTGCCACTTTGTTTAGTTATTTACATGTCCCTCTCTGATCTGAAATGCACTCTCTCTCTCGTGGACAAAAATTGTAATGCCTCGTTTTCCAGGGGTCAGCAAAAAGTGTAACCAAACTACATCAACCTGTGGCAACGAATTTCTTCCCCCCTGAATCTTTCTGCCGAAATCGGTTTTGTGAGTGTTTGCATTGCTACAAAACATGTTTGATCAGAGACCGCAGAGGGATAGAAAGCGTTTGTGTGCCCTGTGAGTCACAGTCATGTACGGTTACCAGGTACAAACTGGGACAGAGTGCCTGCACCTGTACAGAAGAGGGAATTTTGGCAGGTGCAGCTCAACATGGAAGGATTTCAAAAGCTGCACCTGCCCAAATTGCTTCTCCTATACAATGGTTAAAGGTACAGGCACTGTCTTCCAGTCTGTATCTGGTAACCCAATGGTTTTAGCATGCTGGTTATTACAGTTCAGAATCACTGCCACCCCTAGTTCCTACATTACATGGAGCTGGACCTTCATCAATCATAGAGCCCTCGACTCAGGTTTGCTTTTGCTGTCTCATTGATGGCTGACAGTGTTGTAGGCAGGGCTTTTCCAAGGCCCTATTTTGGAAGCACTTTTCAATGTTTGATGGTTTCAGTGGTAATTTTGACTCTGCCACTGGCTGAGGGGCATTCTGGTTTTTTTTATTGGCTCGAATTGCTGGGTTCTACTGTTTTTATGTGCTTTTGTTGTTTCTTGGGTTTGTGAACTGGGATCCCTATGTGGAAACAAGGAATGCTTTCTGTTCTTTTTTGCAATGGGAATACAAAATGGAGAAGGCACCATGTTCTTTTTGAATTAAGTTCTGTTGCTTCAGTCTCTGCAAATTGGATAAATATTTCTCCCTCAATCTGTACAATGAAGTCTCTCTCTCTCTCTCTCTCTCTCTCTCTCTCTCTCTCTCTCTCTCTCTCTCTCACACACACACACACACACACACACACACACACACACACACACCCCTTTGGTATTTGAGACTAGCATGGCAGCCTTCTATACGGAATATAGATACTCTTTTCCAACCGGAAAAAATGCACATTGCTGATTTTTTTTTTTTGCGTAGTGCTCCAAAGCCCTGCTTCCATTTGCAGTGCTGCTCCTTATCTTTCAACAAGCTCATAACCTCTCCCCTCCCATTAAGTATGGAGATAACGGGCAGAGCACCTTGAGATAGTAGCCTGAAAGCAATAAGGAGGGAGAGAACATCCGTCTTCTGTGCAGACCCAGAAAAGAGGCTCTGTGGCCAAATGCAGCTTTTGCGGCTCCAGCCTTGGCCTTCTGGAAACTGGCTCAACTCTGCCTCTGACAAGTGGTTGCAGGCAGGCAGCCAGCCAGGCACAAATCCCACAGTAGTAAACCATATCGCTCTCTAAAAGGTGTGTTATCTTTTCTTCAGGACAGGGTTTTAAAAGGCTAGGCAGGGAGTAAAGGTTTTACTGGGTTCAGCAAGAGGCAGTCAAACCTGAGTACTGTACAGGGTCTGGATCTTGCCTACGCCACGGCCCAATGACTTTAAGAGCGCAATCCTAACCTGGACTTAGACCGGCACAGTTAGGCCAGCTTTGGCTGGCACAAGGGCCACCATAAAATGCTTTTGGACCACTCACGAAGTGAGGGATGGCGCACCTCTGTGTGCTGGCCTCTCTGATTCCAAGAGTGGTCCAAACATACTTTACCGTGTCTCTTGTGCCGGCCAAACTTTGCTGGCCTAACGTTGCTGATGAAATGCTCCCTCTCTCACAGTGCAATCCAATGCGTGTCTACACAGAAAAAGGTTCCTTACACGCAATGGGGCTTACTCCCAGGAATCTGTGTACAGGATTGCAACTTCAGTCTGCCCCTCACTGCATCTCTCTCAGCTCTCTGAGAGGATTCCTCTTTTCTTGGTGACACAATGGTGACACAATCAAGCAAGCCTGGACAAGGAAGGCAGCAGCCAAAAGATAACTAGTTTATTTAAAAACTCAAAAGGAAAGGAATTAAAATGTGGGGGGAGGGGTAGAAAAAGATACAGATAGAAAATCTGTGAACTCAATGGGTGAACTCAGCTCAATGGACACAAAGAAAAAAGCTTGATCAAATGGATGCAATGACTAGTAATGCCCAGGAGAGGGAGCTGGGGAGCTACACAGGAGCAAAACACAAACATCCCAACATGTTTCTAAAATTTTCAAGTGTGCAGGATGAACTAAAAAAGAGCAAACAAATCAAAATTAATTCCCTAAACATGGCAAGCTAGAAATACAGTCCCTATTGTACAGTCCCTACCTGCACTGTTCCAGGAATCTTGCTCCCTGCAATTACCGAGGAGTAGGTGAGTGAGCCTTTCATGAACAGCACCAGATTTCATGGTAAGACCTGGCAGAAACATACGAAATCATCCCTACGCTGGAACAAGTAAATTTAATCACGCCATAGCTACCTGATCGGATGACTGGATCCCACCTGGTGAATCCATCTTATCCCCTTTACCTAGACAGACCCGTTTGGTGGCCCAATCAGTAGGCATATGCCAATCTCAGTAAGAGGCTTGGCTATGCCCACCATGACAAAGGATGCCAGTCCACCAAAGTACATGGCTGGCCGATAACATCATTTCAAACGAAGGCTGCTGCAGGAGCCTGCACAAGCGAATTTGGAGAGTTACAGGTGTCGAAAATAAGATAAAAATGGCCAAATAAGGGGGAAAGAAAGAAGGCGTTCATCACAGGGACATTTGCCCAGCTGAGGCTGGTGAGCCAATTATGGCCTTACCTGAGTAATGGGACCTGGCCACTGTGCAGTATGCTATGTGAGGGTCTGCCTTTCAAGACCATCAGGATGTGGCAAAAGGCAGGATGTAGTGGCCCACATGGTCTCAGGGGCACAGCGGGTTGATTCTGTCAGGCTGCAGCTTCTGCAGCTGCCTTTGTTGCCAGTTCACTTCTGGGCACCATTCATGGTGCTGGCTTTGACCCCTAAAACTCTTTATGGTTTCAGTCCAGAGTATCTGAGGGGCTGCCTCCTCCTATATGAGACAACCTACCCCCTGTGGTAATCTGGCCTTCCTACATGAGCCACCACTAAGGCTAGCTTAGTGGTAATAAAGGGAAGGGCCTTCTCTGTGGTGGTCACACAAGTTTGGAACTCACCCTTACATGAGCTAAGAAGAGCTGCACTTTCCTTGTTAGCCTTCCAGTGGGGGGGAATGAAAGACTTTTCTGTTTTGCATGGCTTTTTTGTTCTTTACTTGTTGTTTAACTCCTCTTGCAATGTTTTTTGTTACTGGCATTGGTTGTTTTGTATATGCAGTTGCAGTGGCATCACTAGGAGGTGTATGCAGTGGTGTCATCCTACATCCTACACACTGCAGCATTATGCCATTTGCATAACCAGTTACGCCGCTTGCGTACATTACGCAAACAGCGTAACGCTGCGGTACGCGACGGGCAGGCTGCCGATCACCCGGATGTCCCGCCCAGCATACCAGTAGGATGACACCACTGGGTGAATGTGTGTGTGTGTTTGGAGGGGGGTGCGGACTACACTTGGTGACACCATGGGGAGGTGACACCAAAGGAAGTGCCAGGAGAGCAAAAGATGGAGGCTGGGCTGACAGTGGTCAGGTCTACCAGGCGGGTAGACCTGGGCTCCACATCGGGAAGCCTGGAAGACCTGGGCTTAGGATACCTTTCCAGCCATCACTACCCACCCCCTGCCCTGTCTTGCTTCCTCCCCTCTGTATTGAGTGACACCAACCCTAGTGATGCCACTGTGCTGCTGTTTCATTGCATTATTGTATAGTTTTAGTTTTTCATCTTTTGATTGTATCATACTCAATACGTTGTAAGCTGCTTGAGTACCTTGAATCCAAGGGGGAAAGTGGCGTATAAATATTTTAAACAAATAAAAAATAAAAGTCCCATATAATTGCTGTCAAAACCTGGGGCTTTATAACTGCCTGTCTGCACATCAGTGCTAAGATCTCCTTCCAGAAAGGTTTATTAGACAAGCCACAGCATCCTTCCTGGTGTTAGCAATAAATACTTAAATGCACCTGGGCCTGCCAGTGTCCCTCTATGGCTAATAGCAGATAGATGGAGGCAGGTTTTGCATCAGCACTACAGTGGGGGAGGGTTAAAACCCCTTCCACCTGCTGCAGCCCTGATCTAGATCAAAAAAGGTTGAGAGATGCAGTAACACATTTCGAGCATCACATCTAGTTCTGTTCCTGTAAGTATACACGGGCTACACAGCTCACTAATATGCTGGTAGGTAATATAATACTCCCAGTTTACTTTTCATATATTAATTTTACCCAAATTATTTGTACAAACATGCACTGATTTTCTCCCCTATCCACGCATTGAGTATTTTAAAACTTGCAGCCCAGTCCCATCCTGGAGCAGTCAGGCCAGCAGGCCTGTGCTGTATCTTAATGCAGGCGGAGGGGCAGCTGGAGCTCACCTCAGGGCAAGGGGATATTTGGGGCTGCTTGTATCTGTGCCAGCTAAATAGCAGGTGCAAGTCCAAGCAGCCAGGAGCAGTCTGGATTGGGGCTGCCCAGCCCAAGGGTTAGGCCATGCCCTGTCTCCTCCCCCCTCTCCAGGCTGGCCTGCCCTTGGATCTGCCCTCCCTCCGCCCCATAACCTTCCCATCCCCCTCAAGCATGCCCTCAGCATGGGCCCCACCAGCAGAATTCAGCCAATACTTGGCCAGCACAGCTGACAGGCGGTGCGGTGTCCATGGGCTGGTGCTGCTGCTGCCTGCACCCACATCCATGGCGTAGATGCGCCTTATGGCACAGTTGCGACAGTGCTGGCCCAGAGCAAGAGCGCTGAGCTGGCACATTACCAGGTTAGGATTGCGCTCTCAAGTCAGATCTGGAGTTTTCTCCCCGACTGAGGGGCTTCGTGTGTGCCTGTCTCTTGCAAAGTTTCATAAATGGCTTTTTTCCTCTTCTTCCCTCACATCAAGGAATCAGAAGATAAGTGGCTAGTGAATGAACTGTCCTAAGTTACTCCTGGCAGACTAAAAAGATTCAGAGCAGCAAAGCATGACTTTCTATCATTAGCTAGGACCACTGTAGGTGCAGCTACTATATTTATTACAAATGATTAACTAGAATGGAAACACCTTTGGCTGTGATCTAGATCAGGGGCTTCTAAACTCTGGCCCAGGGTTCAAATCTGGCCCGCCACAAAATTTTACCTGGCCTGCAGCAACTTAAAATATTTGACATTTTTACTCATACATCATTTCTCATTTTAAGCATGGCATTGCTTTTTTTTTTTTTTGCAAATGTCATATTTCTCTTTTGTTCCGAATCATATCCTGTCAGCTACAAAAAAAGATCCAAGTAAAACTTATTCATTCATTTAAATTTCATTCATTCATTCAACTGTTTATTTCTGCCTGTGAAAATGCGTAAAATATAGTGTGGCCCTCATACTGAAAAGTTTGGAGACCAAATGCCCCATTTTGGAAAATGTATGAGCATTGGCAAGGGACACTCCATGCTCTGAATCCCAGTCTGTTTTGGTGACCAGTTTTTAAGTGGTGCTGGGTAAGGGAAGGATCTGATGTGTGACCTCTCACGAAAGCAATTAGGGAAAAAAGGGATTCCACTGTCTTGCCACTCGACAAGGATGCACATGGACACATCAGGCAAGTATGCCTATCAAAAGCAGTTGTGTCAACCTACCCTTACCTGAGGAAGAGAGCCTGGCATAGCAGCAGCTTAAGATAATCACTTATATTAGGGCGGAATCCTAGAACACCCTTGGGCAACACAAGCTGCTTGCATCAGCCTAGAACTGTAAAGCACATTTGCATCGCCGACACAGGTAGCTGCATCGGCCCATTCGCACTTGGGTAGGTCACCCCTGTGCTGGCTGAGTTCGGCCAGTGCAGGGGCTTTTCTGGGTGGGGGGAAGGGAAGAGAGAGAGAGTGGGGGAGAGTGGAGGGAGGGTGTACCTGTGGGCAGAGTGGCCCGGGGAGGGGTCCAGATCCAGCAGTTATGCCAGATCCAAATCCCCATCTCCGGGCTGTGCAGCCCTGATTCAGGCCTCTACAGCCCGCTTGGGCTTGTGCCTGCTATTTAGCAAGCACAAGTCCGAGCAGCTCTATTGGGCTGCCTGCAGCTTACCATTACATGGGGCAAAGGGATGTTCGTCCCCTTGCCCTGCACCAAGCAGCTGCTGCCTCCTACTATGCACGCTTAGCTGGGAATAAACCCCACCGAACCCAATGTGATCTACTCTTGATACGTATGCTGTGACTGTTGTTTCTCATTAGGAAATTATATTCTAATACATCCTGTCAAGTAAGATTCTCCTTGGAGGGGAGCCTAACTGAGGAAATTCCAACTAATAGAGGTGTCAAACAGGGTTGCCCGCTTGCCCCCACGTTATTCCACCTTTTCCTGAGTGACGTGGCTTCTAACCTGGAGGACGTGGAGGGCCACCCTCCGAAACTGGGCAGCCAAAGGGTCCCTTTGCTTCTTGATGCGGATGATGCAATTATCCTCTCGCGGACGGGCATAGGGCTTAAAAGACTGGTCAACAAATGTATAGACTATTTATAGTCTCAAAATCAATCTATATTGTTGTCTATATCACTCTATCTTAAAGCTGTTCTAGCTAGACGTACTTGAGCAAATTCATGTATTTGGTAATTGCCTTGGGTTACATGTATTAGTTTGTAAAGTCCTTGTTTTGTACTTGTTATATGTTTGTTTTGTTGAGATGCCAATAAAGGTTTTTGGATGGATGGACTATTTATAAATTAATAAATTGCAGCTGAATTATAGCAAATCAAAGATAATGAGATTTGCTAACACTTGGAAACCATCTATTTGGAGATTCAAAGGTCAAGTGATTGAACAAGTTAAATTTTTTAGGTTCTTAGGTTTACATTTTTCATTTAACCACTCCTGGGTACGACATTGTAATTTGATTTTGTCCGCTGCAAAAAACTATGCAAGCCATCGTTAGATTTTTTTTTTTTAAACGGGTAGCTCCTATGTGCAAGCAGCTCTTAAAGTATTCAATGCAAAAATTATATCTCAAACCCTATATGGGATCCCTATATGGATAAACGCATTTGATCATACAATAGAAAAACTACAAGCAGTATTTTTGAGGAAAATTCTAGGCCTACCAAATGGTGTGCTCTACTCAGCCTTATGCATGTAGACGGGCCAAATCTCAATAGAGACACGGCTAAGAACAATTAAGTATTGGCTCAGAATTTACTATAATCGCGATCAGAACAGTTTACTGTATCAGCTCTTGAAGGACACATTCCCCCCTGGAAAGAAAGAAAAAGATCGATCGGAATTGATGTTGATCTCTTTAACTTTAATTGAGCCATTTAACTTTAATGTTATTATTTGCCTGTAAACCGCTTTGTGAACTTTGTGTTGAAAAGCGGTATATAAATACTAGTGATTGATTGATTGATTGATTGATTGATTGATCTCCTTGGCTCATTCCCTCAATCTGAGGCCTATCAAATTATTAAACGTAGGCTCTTGGACATCCAAGCTCAGAGACTGCTGAGCTCAGAGAATAAAACTTGTTCGCTGCTGAACGTGCAGATCCCAATTATAATTGGACAACCTGCAGCATGCCTATCCCTGTTAGAATGCCCCCAGGAACGAAGGGCTCTTTCGCTTGCCAGATGCAATGCCATGCCTTCGGCAGTGACGCATGGCAGATTTAGGGGTATCCCTTATAATGATAGACATTGCTCTTGTGGCCTTGGTGACGTAGAGTCACTTGCCCACAGGTTTTGCCACTGCCCACTCCATTCCGGGGTGCAGAAGAAGCTTTTAGATCCAGTGCTGACTAGGAATCATCAACTTCCGGAGTCAGAGATGCTAAAATACCTACTCTCGACCACGGAGTCAAACCGATTAGGACAGGTGGCCGCCTTTTTACACTATGTGGTGAAGAGCAGCCGCTCACAGTGCGGTCTGGGGGGCTAGATTTCCATTTTTAAGGTTTATGGCTGAAGTATGTGTTTCAATGGGACGTGGTGGCGCAGTGGGTTAATCCGCTGCTGCTGGGCTTTCCAACTGCAAGGTTGGGAGTTCAAGACTGCGCAACGGAGTGAGCTCCCGTTGCTTGTCCCAGCTCCTGCCAACCTAACAGTTCGAAAGCACCTAAATGCAAGTAGATAAATAGGGACCACTTCGGTGGGAAGGTAACGGCGTTCTGTGCGCTATGGCATATAGTCATGCTGGCCACATGACCACGGAAGCTTGTCCTTGGACAAAATGCCGGCTCTACAGGCTTTGAAACGGAGATGAGCACCGCCCCCTACAGTCGGTCACGACTAGACCATTTGGTCGTGGGGAAACCTTTACCTTTATGTATTGTTTATATGTTTGTCTGTCTGTACTTATGCCAATAAAGGTATTGATGATAATGATACATATGCATAGGATTACACCATAAATATGTTATCTCTGACCTACAACACACTTCAACATGATTTGTAACACTGTCATTCACTGAGGATGAGTGTGTTAAATGCCACGTCTGGCTTAACAAATGTCAGTTTGTCCAGGGCTAGTATCAGGAGATGATGAAACAACTCTCTAAGGGCTGGCCCTGGTAAGACAGGGTGGGGTTATGAAGATCAATTGGTCAAAGGGTAGGGTTGCCAGATACAAACTGGGACAGAGTTCCTTTACCTTTAACCATTGTATAGAAGAGGGAATTTTGGCAGGCGTAGCTTTTGAAGCCCTTCCACAATGAGCTGCATCTGCCCGAATTCCCTCTTCTATACAATGGTTAGAACTATAGGCATTCTGTTCCAGTTTGCATCTGATAACCCTATCAAAGGGCCCCTGAAATCTGGCGCTTGGTCTCTACACAAAGACTGCTCTGAGTAACTTAATGCTCCGAGTAGTACAAAAGTATGTTTTAATTCTTCCGGTATTATTTTGCAATGTCACCAACATCAAGCCTCTGGAAGTACTGGTCTGCAAAAAAACTAGGGAAGAATGATAAGACAGACAGTGCCCCTGATTTTCATCTTACCAACCTGTAATTCACAGAACTGTGAGAGCATCAGTGCTTCACCCGAGGGTGGGGATCAAATAAAACCTGAAAAAAAAAATTGCCTCCAAAGCCAGCTGACAATTACATAATGTACTTGCTGAGCTAATACAATTGCACACTTCTTTTCCATTTCTACTTTTCCACACAGATCATCAAACAGGAAACAGCAAAGCCTCATCAAAAGGCAGATAGCTTGAGCACAGTCCATTTGTATCCTGATATTCAAGGGTATCAAAAGCCACACATCTTCTTAGAGATCGATCGGAAATATATAATCCCTGATAACTGGGCTAGAGGTGCTTTTTCAAGTGGTGCTCCTCTTATATTTAGCAGGGGGAGAAGTATTGTCCATCTTCACCCCTGCGCAGTTTCTTTTCTAGTGGCTTTTTTTGCATTTTTAATGCTGTTTTTGCATTTTTCAAAGACTATGACCCCTTTTGGGACAGGGAGCCATTTCACTTTATTAATTAATTATTATTATTAGCCTGTATTAGCTTTGGGAACTGTGTGTTGAAAAGCGGTACATAAATACTGCTGATTGATTGATACAGATGACGGGTTTGTCATTGTCTGGTTTGGGAGAGGCTGGGCTTTGTGTTCTCAGTATTTGAGCCCAGATTCTATTTCCCCCCTGAGCCCTTCTAGAGGCCAGTTTTAACAAAAGTGAAGGTAACAGAAGGAGGCCAGGTTGCCTGTGGTGTAGGTAGGGCAACAGGGCCTCTTTGCTGTGCTGAAAGCTTTGAGGGCAGGGCCGGCTCTAGGAGTGGCAGGGCCCAATGTGGGGCATTCCTGGGGGCTCCTCACCCTCCCTGCGGGGCCTCCACACACCAGGAAACACACTTGTGGTGTTGCACGTGCTGCACTTACGCACCTGGTAGTAGTTGGTGGTGACATGATGTCATAGGATCTGTCTTGGGGCCGGTGCTTTTCAGCTTGTACATAAATGACCTGGAGACAGGGATAAGCAGCGAGGTGGCCAAGTTTGCGGATGACACAAAACTTTTCCGTGTGGTGAAGACCAGAAGGGATTGTGAAGAGCTCCTAGTTGGGGGAATGTGCAGCCAAATGGCAGATGCGTTGCAACATAGAAAGCGTAAAGTGATGCACGTTGGGGCAAAAAACCAAAACTTCACCTATGGGCTTATGGGTTCTGAGCTGTCTATGACAGCTCAAGAGAGAGATCTTGGGGTGCTGGTGGACAATTCAATGAAGGTATCGATCCAGTGTGCAGCAGCAATTAAGAAGGCCAATTCCATGCTTGGGGTAATTAAAAAAGGTGTTGAGAATAAAACAGCCAATATTATCATGCCGTTGTACAAATCGATGGTAAGGCCTCACCTGGAATATTGTGTCCAGTTCTGGTCGCCGCATCTCAAAAAAGACATAGTGGAGCTGGAAAAGGTGCAGAAGAGAGCGACGAAAATGATTATGGGGCTGGGGCACCTCCCTTATGAAGAAAGACTGCAGCGTTTGGGGCTCTTCAGCCTAGAAAAAAGGCGTCTGAGAGGGGACATGATTGAGACATACAAAATTATGCACGGAAGGGATAGAGTCGATAGAGGGATGTTCTTTTCCCTCTCTCAAAACACCAGAACCAGGGGGCATCCGCTAAAACTGAGGATTGGGAGAGTTAAAACAGATAAAAGGAAGTACTTTTTTACCCAGCGGGTGGTTAGTCTGTGGAACTCTTTGCCACAGGACGTGGTGATGGCATCTGGTCTAGATGCCTTTAAGAGGGGTTTGGACGGATTTCTGGAGGAAAAGTCCATCGTAGGCTATAGGCCATGATGGATTGTGCAACCTCCTTACATTGGTGGTGGGCTACTTCAGAGTACCGGGTGCAAGGAAGTGGCAACAGGATCCAAGCATCTTGTTGTCTCATGCCTCCCTGGGGCACCTGGCGGGGCCGCTGTGAGATACAGGAAGCTGGACTAGATGGGCCTTTGGCCTGATCCAGCTGGGCTCTTCTTATGTTCTTATGACATTACTGCCAACTGCTTCTAAGAGGCCCATTTTGAGCCGTTTGGAGGCAGGGGCAGGTGGGAGGACCCAAGGTAAAGCTGTTCTGCTCACCACACTGGCCTACAGCACACACAGAGATCCCATCCGCTGCAGCAGGCAATCTACTCACTGCACTGGTGTCAGGCCCCCCAAAGTGCAGGGCCCAACATTAGTCACATTGGCTTAAGGCCAGCCCTGTTTGGGGGTCATCTGCGGCCAGAGCATACCAAGACATGAATCCCAGTGTGGGCAGGCAGGGATGTGCTCCATCCACTACAATTCCTTGCCCTCCTTTGAGCTTGGGAATCATTTTCTACCCATGATGCATTGGAGATTGCATTTCTACCAATATTGCTCTAATGGTTTAATGAGCATGTGACTGCAGGAACAGTTGCAGTTCTGCATTATAAACCATCTCACATGCAGACAAAAACCCCTGGGTCAGACTGACTTTCCACACCTTTCCAGATGAACTTTGCATGACTTTTGCAGGCTTCTGCCAAGTATGGCATGAGTTTCTATTGCTTGATAGCCTGAGTTATCTCGGCTGGACAGTGTTTGGAGGAGCATTGTCATAACAAGAGGGAGTGGGGAGGCCTTCTCAAAACCACCAGATTGAATGGAGGCCACGCAGAACGTGGTCATTCAAGGTATTTGTGTGGCTAATCAACATCTCATATGCTGATTTGAACATCTGATGGGATGTACTCTGACTGACCTGACATTTGTCAGGGAACAAAATAACATGGCAAAATAACGGCATGTGTATCACAACAATCCTTGAACAGCAAAGCTAAGCAAAGAGCAGGCACAGAAAGAGGCAGGACATTACCACCAACCAGACACATTGCAACGTAGACCTTCACAGCAGAACTTTGCAATAGGGACTAGAGGCAAGTGCAGAATATGTTCAGGAGAAATTTACCATGGTATTTTTAATATGAGATTCTACAGGAAAACATTCATTTCTCTGCTATTCCTGTTTGCGATGGAAAACTCTCATCACACATCTGGCTTCTTTTCAAACACCCACTATAACTAAGGTTACCAGATTCAGGGCACTATCCTAAACTGGAACTAGGCATGCAGTTTGGCCTGCACAAGGGCCACCGTAAAGCACGCTTTGACCACTCTTGGAAGATGGTGCAAGTCTGTGTGCTGGCCGCTCTGACTCCGAGACTGGTCCAAACATACTTGACGGTGTCCCTGGTGCCGGCCTAACTCCAGATTAGGATTGCACCCTCAAACTGGGACAGAGTGCCTATGCCTTCAACCATTGTATAGAAGAGGAAATTAGGCAGGTGCGGCTTTTGAAACACTTCCATGCACCTGCCCAAATTCCCTCTTCTATACAATGGTTAAAGGCTTGGGCACTCTGTCCCAGTTTGTATCCGGTAACTCTAACTACACCTTGAGCAATTGTGTGTCCTGCAGACATTAATGGGTGATCATTTGTTGTTCCCATGCCGCAAAAACCTTCACCTGCTGATCAAGCTTTTGTAAAACGCACTGAGCAGCAGATCAGACTATTTTTGGGGGGTCAGTGGCAGTTGCAGACCCAGCCAACAGACCGCCCAGGGACAGAAGAGGAGGAGGAGGTCTGCTACTGCCGCTGTTTCCCGGCCCCCGTGCTCCGCTCCACTCTGCCACCATGCCACGCCAGGCTCCAACCTCAGAGATGTTCAACGGCAGGGGCAGGAGGGAGGGCCAAAAACCACTCACCTCTCCAAGAAGCGAGCCACTTCATTACCACTCTCCTCCTACCCCAGGAGTGTTTTGGCCTTCCCCCCCCCCCCACACACAATGGTATGTCTATGACTGGTCAGTGGGCATCCCTCCTTGTTTTCAGTTCAGCTGTCCCATCCTGGGGCAGCCAAAGCTAGGCAGGCAGGCAGGATGAGGCCAAATCATCTGCACATGGGGGTGCAGACGAGTCTGAGGGTGCAAGCCTAACCAACTTTCCAGCACTGGGATACAGGCAATGCAGCTCTGAGATGAGGGAACAAACCATCCCTTACCTTGAGGAGGCCTCCGTGACCACTACTCCACTGCAGGATGCAGCACAGGCCCCAATCTCAGGCACAGCAATGTCAGTGCTGAAAGGTTGGTTAGGACTGTGCCCTGAGCAACAGGAGGCTAAAGGAAGCAGTTGCTTCAGGCAGCTGCCTGGTGCAAGATTCCTGCCTCCACGGCTGTGCCTGCTTTTGCTGCTTAGATTCAGATTCAGGTAGTGGTGGTAGTGGCAGGCAGCGTGCTGCTCCTGGTCTCTGGTGCCAGGAGGTCTTGAACCAGTCCTGGACCTCCCCCTTGCTTGCACTGTGCTCCTGCTCCACAAGTGCAGGTTCTCTTTCACTTGAGAACCGGAGTTATCAGGCCATGCATAATTCCCCTCTTTCCTGTCTCGATGCCAGCCTATTAACATTGCCATTACGCCTCTCATTTCCTTCCTGTTCTCCCGGAGCCCTGTCTGTTGACTACATCTTAGGGTTTTATATCGTACGTTCTTCTATATTATAGGTGCCATCGGAAGCAGCACAGCAACAGGATGGCCAAAGGAGCAGCCATTATAGCCTTGGCAATTCTGGTTCCCAGCCCGTCTGCAATATTAGAAGAGATCCTTCCTACGCCAAGACCGTCTAAAGTACTCCATCAGACGTCCTGCGGTTGCTAGAAAGGAATTAAAAAGCTGGAAGTGTTTGTAGAACTAAAGAGGAAAGGAATGAGACAACTGGTTTAAAGCATTATTCATTATGTTATGAACTTTGCTAGAAGACAAGTTCTGGCATAAGAGGCTGGATATAATTTATAGCAGCAGCGACTCAATCTCAGGTAAGGGTGCCAAATGGCCTGGCCTGCTCCTGTGCCTCCAGCAGCAGCTGGAGGCATAGGAGAGGCGTCTGTAAAGGAACAGGTGAAGGGTGGGTTGGTGGGGTCAACAACTCTATTAGGGGCTTATGGGCAGCTGGACACACTAGAATTGGCCAATCCTAACCCTTTTGCATGTAGTAGCAGATTGACATTCAGAAGTCAAAGGGCCCATGCTAGCCTTGAGACACACCAGCGGGGCTGCAATCCTAACCAACTTCCCAGCACCAGGGTAAGGGGTGACTCCTATTCCACTGCAGGATGCAGCACATGACCCATTGGCACAGCTATGTCAGTGCTGGAAGGCTGGTTAGGATTGCACCCTGTATCTCCATGTATGCTAGTGCAACAACAGCCCTGCCGGTGTAGAAGCCCACTTGCCAGTGGATGTGCCATGGACGCTGGCCAGCATTCCACAAGCGGAGAGACGAGGCCATGGCATGGGAGGGACATCGGATGGACAAGGGAGGTACACACGCCGTATCCTAATCCCTCTTCAGACAATGGACGTGCCTCTGGTGCCAGAAAAATGCCAATGACAGAGCTGGCACAGCTCATACGGAACCCATAAGGAACGATTCAAAAGTGAAAAAGAGTAGAAAATTGCACTCCTGACATGCTCTGCTCCACCCACTCCCGCAAAGGATACATACTACATTTGGTAGTCAATTGTAGCACACCAAATTCAGAACTACAGTCCCAGCAGGGGAACTATATCTCAGAAGAGGAGGTGCTTTGTATGGGGCTAACCGTCCCTTCCTTTTGCAACAGCTAATTGCAGGGAGTGTCTGCTCCCTTTCAATGCCAGGGACTCCAACCATTGCTACTGCTGGTCATACACTCAGAACCTCTTTTGTTTTTCAGGACTGTACCACTGCACAAGGGGGTTGGTCGTCTTGCTTGATTTACATGACTGGCCTCTTGCAAGGCAGCTATCTTTCTATGCTTGTTCCTCTCTGCTCAAATATGCATTCCTTGAACATGTGTGTTTGAGTGAGGGAGCAATCCGAACTTGGAATTAGGCTGGCATAGTTAGGCCAGCACAGTTTGATCAGCACAAAGGACACTGTAAAGTATGTTTGGACCACCCTTGGAGTTAGAGAGGCCAGCACACAGATGTGCACCATGCTCCCCATCTCCTAGAGTAGTCCAAATGCACTTTCTGGTGGTCCTTACGTCAGCCAAACTTTGCTGGCCTACCCGTGCCAGCCTAACTTCAGGTTAGGATTGTGCCCTGAGTGGGATAAGAGGACTTCAACCCCGGGTGCAGGGGCTCCCAAGGGTTCTTTGTTTTGCCCCTTTACTCACACTACTGTGGCTCCTGTAAGGGTTACAACATTCCCATCCTTAGACCTCACACAGAGGACACACGGATATCACATGGATGAATGACACACAGACATTACACCAAGGATATGCCCATGTCATGGCAATGGCATGCTGCCCTCAGGATGTTGTGTTGTGCATGACAGGCTATGTTGGTGTTTCCATGGGTCCTGGGAGTGTCATGGGAAAGGGCTGCATGAACATTGCTTTGCCAGGACAGATTGGGCATTTGTCCTTTGTTGCATTGGCGTCAGTCTGGCATTGCCAGTACGGGCCTAGGATATGACAGACAATACATGGGCACAGCATCCAAATAGGATTGGGCCATAAGAAAGTGACCTTTTCCTGACACAAAGGTAAGCGATGGAGAAAGAGGGGCAGTGCAATCCTACATGCCCCATAGCGTCAATGCTACATCGTTGCGTCAACGCTACATCACTAGCACCGATGCGGGGGCGCCAAGCAGCACCGCCACGGGGGAGCTAGAGCGCTCAGACCGATGCTACAAGTAGTGTCTGCCTGCGAGTGCCAATGGCAAGCCTCTCTCGCATTGGCTGAGGCTCCGTGTCCGTCCTGACACAGGATTGGCGGGGGGGGGCCGCTGGGGGGCGGCACATGGGCAGGCTTGGGATTTGGCCATAAAGCTTCGAATCTGGAGACCGGGCCACGCGGTCTCCTCGGATCTATGCCTGCTAAACAGGCGCAGATCCGAGTAGCACATTGGGGGAGCTGGAGCCTCCCATATGGTAAGGGCACAAATGTGCCCTTGCTGTGGGGAGGCTCCAGCTTCCTCAATACTGTGCTGGATTTGGCACAGGCCGGCCAGCCTTGCCAATCCAGCGCAGTATAGGATTGCACTCTTAGTTGCATAGGAGCACAGCCAAAGAAAAGGTGGTGATTCTAAGGGCACAATCCTAACTTGGAGTTAGGCTGGCATAGTTAGGCAAGCAGAGTGGCACAAGGGCCACTTGTAAAGGATGTTTGGACCACTCTGGGAGTCTGAGAGGCCAGCACACAGATGTGTACCATCCCCCCCCGACTCCCAGTATGGTCCAAAAATGCTTTATGGTGGCCCTTGCGCTGGCCAAACTTTGCTGGCCTAACTGTAACAGATTGTGCCCTAATTTACAGATAATTTATCATTCGCCTGAAACCACTGGGACTACACAGTACAGAGCAATTATTTGGTACTACCCAATAACTGGCTCAATCAACACAAATCTCTATTATTAACAACAGCAAAAATGGCCCATGTGCATACAGCAGCCCGGGTATTACTGTTGTGTTTATGGGCCTTTAACAGTTCACCGCAGATATGTCTGGCAGCTCAAATATTTTCCTAAGTAGTGTCTTAATTTTAAAAATCTTACTGACAAACTGCATCACACATTAAAATCCTTGGCAGATAAATAACCATTGTGCTCATGATCATCCCAGTACATTCAGCTGGGCAAATCGACACTAATAATATGGGGCAAAAATGCAAGACTTCTGGAGAAATCATCTTCCATTAACAGCTGAAGTTCCAGGGAAATTTTGAGACAACTGTTCATGCTATGCCAAAGGCACATGTGTTTGTAGTGACAGCTGCCTTGAGGCTGCATCTGTTATGTGCTTTTAAACTTCAGACTTGTTCACACAATCAAGGGATAAATCAATAAAGTTATACATTTTGTGAAACATTGGATACATAAGAACTTTTTCCTTCCTTCTTGGCTATTTTATATGAGCTAAATGACCTTAAGTTAACGTAGGTTCAGTGAAGTCATACAGGTGGGCAAATGGGCATCCCTACCTGCTGTTACCAACTCTGCTGTTTCATGTACACATGACCCATGTCCTACACACACGCTAACTCAAATTGGGGCAATTAGCTACCAAGAGGTCAAATTCAGCAGTGTGACAGTTTGGGGATTGTTGACGTGGATGGGTGGAGCAGACAACCTCACAGTGCCAGAAAATTAGGCTACCGTTAACTACAAGATTGAGCTTTTCAAAGAAGATAAGAGTTTATTAAAGAAATATAAAAGGCATGTTTACTTTCAGGAACTTTGCTTAGATGATTCAGGGCATAATCCTAACCTGGAGTTATGCCGGCTCAGTTAGGCCAGCAAAGTCTCTTCAAAAAGCTTCCATTCTCCTATGCCTGACACCCCCAACCTTGCTAATTCTCTCTTTTTCTCACATTGGGAGAGCAATCCTAACCTGGAATTAGGCCGGCACAAGTTAGGCCAGCACAAAGGCCACTGTAAAGCGTGTTTGGACCATTCTCAGAGTCAGGGAGGATGGAGCATGTCTGTGTGCTCGCTTCTGTGATTCCAAGAGTGGTCCAAACATACTTTATGGAGTCTCTTGTGCTAGCCAAACTTTGGTGGCCTAACTGTGCCAGACTAACTCCAGGTTAGGATTGTGTCCTGAGGCTTTGAATGGTAGAAGAGACTCTTGTAAATGGTTGCATTTGGATAGCATAGAAGATGACTCAGTAGGGATTTGGGTATAGCAAGGAAGGGCTGCGAGATCCCAGGTTCCAGAGGCTTCTTACTGGGGGGAAAAAACCTGCAAGCACAGCACGGCAGGACACTCCTTGAGGGTTGAAGAGTGACTCAGTTCTGCTTCTAGAGCAGGAAGTATTTTTACAGGTTTTTTTTTTTTTTTTACAAAGGAATTTCTGGCTAGGCAAAGGAGTTTGGCACTTCTCTTTGGCTGTGCATCAGGAGCTTCCTGGACTTGACTGGGTTTGAGTGTGTCCTTCCAAGAAGTATCTCCTTGGGCAGTGCAGTCCTAGAGGGGGCAGAGCACTGATGTAACATCGTTGCGTCGGCACTCTGCCGTTAGCGCCGACGCAGGAGCACCTAGCAGCATCCCTGCGTCGGCGCTAAAGCAAAACCACCGGCTCTAGAAGAGGCGGGGCCCAATGTGGATTTTTGAACACAGTGGGATTTACAGAGGACAGGTAAACATACAAAGGCTTAAGTTGCACGGTAAGTTTTATAGGCACTCCCTACCTCCAGAGGGGAATGATTGTTCCTATTGCATCCTTTTTTGCTAAGGAGCCACTTACTTGCAGCGTCTGCAGAAAACCGTACCCCGTTACTGGAGTCAGCCAACTTTTTAAAATAAATATAATAACTGCCTACTTACCTCGTTAGCTGCTGTAGCTGCCCACACCGAGCCGAGTACTTTCCCAGCATTCAGCCAGATTTAAATTTTCTCCTCCTGACTGCAAACTTTGGCAGCCTACAGCAGCGGGTCCTGGCACAGCCGGGTCCCACTGCCAGCTCCATACAGAAGGGCAGCGGAAGTGGCCCTCCCATGACCCCATCTCCGCTGGGGGTGGGGTGGGAGATGGGGTTGGTTCTGCAGACACTTTGCAAAGGCTTGGCTCAGGCTGCCTCTTGCTCAGGTGAAAAGGAGCAAGGAAATCAGCCGCTTGCAGTCTTAAAGGGGAATTAGCGGTTGAGGAAAAGATGCACTCCAAGTACAAAGGCAGTCAATTACCTTCAAGCTTGCCGCTCTAATTCTATTCCCCTTTATCTGCCATAAAGGGGAAATTTAAAAGGGAAATGGCAGCTGGGGAAAAAATGCACTCCAGGTGCAGAAGCAGTCAGCAAGAAGAAACAGGGTGGGGCCCACTAGGGCGGCCCCCTGAAGCGCGGACGATGTCCTGACATCGCTCACATTGGCTTAAGGCTGCCTGCACAGCGCTTTGACCGAAGCCGGTCCGCACGAGGGATTCTCTGTCCTGTATCGGGACAGGGATTGGTGGGAGGGGGGAGGCGGGACTTGGGCAGGACCTGGGGGTATTAACCCAGTATGTATCCACCTTCGCTGGAATTGCTGGTCTTCATTTTCTGAGCCTGCCAAGAATAATAGTCCTTAGTCAACCCACCTGCTGGGATTGAAGTGCACCAGTCAATTAGACATTTGAGGACAGATCAGAGGCAGAGTTACAGTAATAATAGAATAATAGAATTGGAAGGGACCTACAAGGTCATCTAGTCCAACCCCCTGCCTGTATCAGGAAATCAAAGAACTTCTCTTTCCCAATATGTGTGCAGTCCTAACTCCATCTCGGTTTTCAGAGCCAGGCAGGACCTTTGCTCTGTAAAAAAAAGTGAGGTTGTGCTGGCAGGGGACCTGGGGAGCTCAGGACTGAGCTCTAAGTTTCAGGTGGTCCAGGAGCCAGGCCCTACCTGGACATTTTTTTCAGTCTCTGGCCAAGAAGTATCTCCTCTTAGCCTGAGGCAAGATTCATCTGATCTTGTCTTTTGTATCTCAAAGACTTCGCTGAGTGAGCCACTGAGGTCTTTGAGAGAGAAAAGGCAAGACCAGGTGAGTCTTGCCTCAGGCTCAGGGCGCAATCCTAAACAGCGCCGGACTGGCGAGGCCGACGGACCAGTGCCATATCCGACACTGTTTAGGGAGCCCCTATTTGCTCCTCGGATCTGCGCCCACTGAAGAGCAGGCACAGATCCAAGGAGACCACGCGGCCCGAATCGGGGCCATGCGGCCTCGCTGACAGGCTTAGGAAGTGGCCGTACGGCCACCTCCCAAGCCTACCCAGGTCCGGTATTTGAAGGTACCGGGTTAATAGAGTGCCTCTCCAGCGAAGGTGGATACATACTGGGTTAATACCGACCATATTCCCCTCTGGAAAATCTAGTGCTTCTCTTCTGAGATCCCGTCCTCCAAACCACATGGACAGCCATGACTGCACACAGGAATTGGATTTCCACGGCCACCAGAAACATAGGGTCATGGGTCATTTGGATGGCACGAATGTCTTGACTGATCTCCTTGCTTCACTTCTCCCTCCCCCCCTCCCTCCCTCCCCCCCCTCTCTCTGTGTGTGCGTGTGTGTGTGTATGTGTGATCCACACATCCCCATACAACAACAAACACATTGAGGGTGCAATCCAAGGGTGTAAGCTGCTTGCATTGGCCCTGCAGTGCTGCAAAAGTGCAGGAAAGCAC
>JAJKFI010000016.1:6342307-6370335 GCA_029204185.1 Lerista edwardsae | reverse complement strand
TTATTATTATTATTATTATTATTATTATTATTATTATTATTATTATTCCCATATACCTACCCAAGAGAGGATGGTGGATTTCAAGTTCATTCCCTTGTTTGTTTGGAATCTGGAGTCTTGCCACCCTGATGTGGCTTTTCAAGAACATAAACCAGACCTCTGCCTTGGATCCCCCGGGGTGAAAGGCATGGTATAACACTCCTTGAAATAAATCAATCAATGCCTGCCCCTTGAGTTGCACATGGGTGGCCCTGCTCCCAGCAGTCAAGCGTTCTCCTTTTTGGGCCCCATGAAATGGAAGCTGCAGTCGTCGAGTTAAGCAGAAGCAGCTCTCTGGCTCTGAGTTGTGTTGGCCAGATCCCCTAGAAAATCCCCATCTCTTTTGTGCCTGTATGTTCTGCTTCCAATGTGGCCTCAGTTATCCTTTGTTATAATTAAGTGTTTTCTTTCCTCTGTGACTTTGGGCTGCAGCCCTGGCTCATCAACAGGCTTTGACCCATCACTGATTACCCAAGTGAAATGAGCCTAACATGTTAACATGTTTGCTTTTCCTTAATTCCGCACTTCAGAAACAGCTGCTAGGACTCACACCTTGGTGGCCACACCAATCCTGGCGCTGCCTATTGCCCAGCATTAGTGTAATCACAGCGCTTTAATGGCCCCATTATGGCACTTGCTAAAAGGGTCACAGCAAAGCAAGGCAGGGGTTCGCCGGAGCAAACGCAGGCTACAGGTGTAATGAGATGGAAACTGCAAACTGTTGCTTCTATCTGCTCCCCTCTTTAAGTGTTGACAACGTGCGCTGGAGATTTAATGTGCCCAGCCAGCAAAAATGTTGGCCAGAGAGAAGGTGGAGCTCTGGCCAGATCTTGTATCATTGGAATGAATCAAAGGGCTATAAATACAGGGCAGAGAGAAGATGGAGATCGCTTTAAAGTGCTCCATTTCTCCTCTGAGCCTCTTGCAAGCCTTTCCTCGAGATACCCTTGGTTAGGTAAGTCTCCTTTCTCCTCCATCTGTTGGTTTCCATAGGTGGTGTACAAGGTGGTGTACTGGTTTCTGAAGGTGGCATGCAGAGTGTTGGGAGGCCAACATGCAAAGCCATTCTCAGCTGACGGGGGAGATTACAGCTAGCCTTTGATGCTGCTTTCAAAAATTATCAACAAGCACCATCAAACTGATACAGGGTTGGATTTTCTGTAACTTCCAGAGCAGCTGGCAGGATATCCCGACAGCAGCTAAATGAAAGCAAGCTTTCAAAGTATCTTGTACCCTAAAAGGTAGTGCAGAAACCACAAATAAGGTTGGCAAAAGCATTGGTTTCTTCGAAGATACGGGCAGCCATTGGCTACCTTTTGGTTCCCCTGCCTGTTGGTCCACAAGTGCAGTGGAGTTTTCCTGCTCTCAGCTATGGCAAGGGAAAGACAGAGCTCCATCTGCTCACTGCCTGTGTCCTTCCCTAGCTGCCAATGGGAGTCCGACGCAAAGTTCCACTTAGGATGACAGCCTAAAGGGCACGGGAAGCAAATAATTAGAGGCCCATCCTATTAGCAAGACTGAGGTTAATGCTCCTCAGTAATAGAATAGGACTTCTTTCCTGCAAGCAGCGGTGGCGGTTCAAGGGCACCGGCCCAAACTTGGCTGGGCAGGGGAAGGGCGGGAGGGAAGAACTGGGCAGGGGTGGGCGGGCCTGGAGGCATGTCATCCAGGGATGGAGGTGGAGCTGGGATGCGGCCAATTCAGGCTGTGCGGCATCCTCGGCTCTGCACCTGCTAGGTCTGCAGGTGCAGATCCAAGGCACCCATAGGGGAGGCTGGAGCCTCCTCTAAGGCAAGGGTGCAAAGGTACCCTTGCCCCAGGGAGGCTCCTGAGTGCTCCAAAGCTGCGCTGGATACAGCACAGGCCCGCCAGCCTCACTGTTCCAGCACAGCTTAGGATTGCGCCCTACGTCTAAGTGCATAGAATCGGCCCATTATTGTTTTGCACTAGTAACGTCCAGGGGCTGTTTCACATGTGTTTTTTTCTCAGTACCAGGGTATTTGCGCTCTGGACTGTTGTGCCCTGATCAGATGTGTCCCAACCATTGGTATCCCTGGACATTCGCATCTGTTTTTTTCTTTTTCTTTTACATTCTGGTCATTTGCATCCCACTATAACTGGGCAACAACCCCATGTTATATATTCTAAGCCTCTTATCCCAGCCCAAGCCCTAACCCTATCTTTGCATTTTAAAAATTAAAGAGTGCTGTACGCCTAATATAAATATACAGATATTGGGACACAAATGCCCAGGATACAAAAAGAATGCATGCAAATATTCAACCTTTGACCTGGACACAGTTGTCCAGTACACGAAGATCCTGGCACTATTCTCCTCCCTATAGTGGCCAAGCCAAACTCAGCCATCTAGTAAATATATCTATTTATTGCTTATTTGTTCAAATAGTTATACCCCACTTTTCCTCCATGAAGGAAATTCATGGCACAATCCTAACCTGGAGTTAGGCCGGCCCAGTTAAGCCAGCAATGTTTGGCCAGCACAAGGGCCACTCTAAAGCACGTTTGGACCACTCTTGGAGTCAGAGAGACATGCGCCTTCCCCCCTGACTCCAAGAGTGGTTCAAACATGCTTTACGCTGGCCCTTGTGCCAGCCAAACTTTGCTGGCCTAACTGTACCAGCCTAACTCCAGGTTAGGATTGCGCCCTCCGTGATGCTGGTGATGCCCATTTTAACCTATTTTGGTGTACCTGTAAAATGTTTGACTTAAAAAAGCTAACATGCAACATGGTCTCAATGTGCGAAGCAAGATTAGGGACATTAGCCTTTGGAGCCAGAATATTTTATAAGTGAGAGGAGAGGGGTTGCCTTCAGAGGAGGGCAAGATGAGGAGCAGCCTCCTGCTGACCACTGGCCCACTGGCTCAGGATTGTCTACCGGTTTCAGAAAGGAAACTTAGTCTGCCCTACCCAGAGACCCCAGGGATTGAAGCAGGGCCCTTCAGCACACCAAACAGGACAAAGCTACAGTCCTCCTTCAAAGCTAAGATTCAGGGGAATGGAGGTCTAGTAGTAAGCTGCTCTCTAACACCATTTGCTCATCCCATCTTCTCTCCCCAGGGCCCCACTGATACCACCATCATGGCTCTCTGGATCAGATCTCTGCCTCTCCTGGTACTGCTTGCTGTTTCGGCTCCTACCGTTAGTCACGCTTTCCCCAGCCAGCATCTATGCGGTTCCCACCTAGTGGAGGCGCTCTACCTTGTATGTGGAGAACGGGGTTTCTACTATTCCCCCAAAACACGACGAAACATTGAGCAGCCTCTAGGTAATGGTCTCACTTTCTAAGGCGTACAGGCCACTCCTGTGATTTCTCCTATGACTCCTGGTGTCGATTTCATAACTTCGGAGGTAGAGAACTTATTTAAAGAAGCCAGTATTGAAATCAATAGACTGAAGGCTAAAAATGGGATATATTCCTATTTCAACATGATGGTCCAACATGATGGGATTTAGCAAGCAAGTTCAAAAGTAAAAGGGTACTTGCCAAACTGGCTACTGGCTGCCAAAAGGATACTAGTCACTGGCTACTAGCCAATGAAATTAACCTTGTTTCCTTCTGCTTGTTCTTTTCTGGCTGATTCAGGACTGTTTCACATTTAAAATGTTCATTTAGAATAAGAACATAAGAATGTAAGAAGAGCCCTGCTGGATCAGGCCAAAGGCCCATCTAGTCCAGCTTCCTGTATCTCACAGCGGCCCACCAGGTGCCCCAGGGAGGCATGAGACAACAAGATGCTTGCATCCTGCTACCACTCCCTTGCACTCGGCACTCTGAAGTTGCCTACTACTAACGTAAAGAGGCTGCACAATCCATCATGGCCTATAGCCCACAATTGACTTTTCCTCCAGAAATCTGTCCAATCCCCTTTTAAAGGCATCTAGGCCAGATGCCATCACCACCTCCTATTATATGGCAAAGAGTTCCACAGATTAACTACCCGCTGTTTAAAAAAGTATTTCCTTTTATCTGTTTTAACTCTCCCAGCCCTCAGTTTTAGCGGATGCTTCCTGGTTCTGGTGTTTTGAGAGTAGAGAGGGAAAAGAACATCCCTCTATCGACTCTATCCCTTCCGTGCATAATTTTGTATGTCTCAATCATGTCCCCCGTCAGGCGCCTTTTTTCTAGGCTGAAGAGCCCCGAACGCTGCAGTCTTTCTTCATAAGGGAGGTGCCCCAGCCCCAGAATAGCTTGGTGGGAGGCATGGTATCCATCTGCAAACAGACCTGGGACCAGCCCCATTGTGAGTCAGCAAGGCACCCATTTCCAGGCAGATCTGGGCTACTGTCAACTGGCAGAAACCATTTACAACTGGGGTGATGATATCTGAATCTTCAGTAGCCAAAAACATTTGAACCAGTCCTGACAATGCTCTAATCATAATGACCAGGGATGTGCCGTCACTAGAAGCAGGTGAGGCAGTGTCTCACCTGACCCAGTTTTATATGTGACTCCCCGCCTCTGAGCCTGGAGTTCAATTGTGGTTGGGTCCAGAGGCTTTCTGAAGCCTGCAAAGGCTGTGTTGTCCACTTATGGCCTCTGCAGGCTTCAGAATGAAGCCCGGAGCCTATTAACGATGATATCCAGTTTTTCGCAAAAAACAGAAGTCACCTTTGAATGGGTCCAGGCGGCTCTCTGAGGCCAGCAGAGGCCTTCCATGACCCCAGAAAGCCACATGGACTCATTTAAAGGTGACTTCCAGGTTTTGCCAAAACCCGGAAATCATCTTTAATAGGCTCCAGGCTTCATTCTGAAGCCAACATGTGTGTGGCCATTGCGGGCTTCAGAAAGCCTCCAGAGCGAGAGGGTCCAGAGGTGACCTGAAGTGACATCACTTCCAGAAGTGACACAGAAGTGACACAAGCCACCACTGCACATCTCTGATCATTGCATATTGTTAAATGAATTTATTTTAAAAATGTATGTCCCATAACCTGATCGGTAGAGCAAGGGGAGCAGTTACAATTGACTCAGAATTAAAATTCATCAAGCCCCTTTGCCCAGTGACTATCTTTGAAGGCTCTCTTCTCCTATCATCTGACATGAGGCAGGTGGTGACTGGAAGGAGAGCCTTTTTGGTGGTGGCCCCTTGCCTGTGGGGGGAAAGAATTCCCTTCCCAGGGAGGCTCCCTTGCAGCTTGTTTGACTGCAGCTTCAGTTTTTGAAATTGAAGCTAATCTCATGCTTTATTGTGGTTTTATAATGTATTGTTATAATTGCTCTGGGGTACTGTTGAACCTCCCCTTGTCTTGCACTTTGCTGATGCCGCCTCCTAATGGGCTTTAGGATACAGCCCTGCTATGTCGGCTTTAATATGTCGGCCTTATTTACGATCGGGCTGCCCATGAATGAGCTGCAAAGTATTTCCCTTTAAAACATCTCAAGCTAGAGAAACCCCATTTTCTTCTCCCTGAGACCTTGCTGATCTCTAGTTATTCACGGTAAACAGCACTAACTACTGGAGATTAACCGATATTCCAACTTAGCGAACAGTGTCTCTTTGTATCCCTGTAGCATTGCCATCCTAGACATATTCACTGTGTATATCCCAGACCCCAGGCTTGCCATCTGGCGCTTGTTTTGTCCATTAACTGTCCTGATTTTCAGCTTTTTGTTTTAAAGTGTCCAAATAGAGATAGACAGGAAAACTATGCATGCAGTATTCTTCAACATTGTTCAACCATTTATCCCTCAACCAGTGACGTGGTTGTATATTTGGCTTTTGAACGGTGAGGGAGCAGTTCCTCCAGCTACAGTTGTTTGAAATCTACACATTGTTCCCATTATCTGAAGATTTAATTCTTCTATGATGCCAAATCCCTTGCCATGTCAAAGGAACAGGTGAAAGGCATCAGGCACAGCAGGAGGCAAACTGAGAAATTGTCCTGGAGACATATGTCAATGTCTAGGCCACTGTTTCTCAAAGTGTGCTCCTAGGAGACCTGGGACTCCCTGAGACCCCTACAGGGGCTCCATAAGCACATCATAAGTGACCTCCATGAGCACACCATAAGTGACCTCCATCTGCTCAGTGCTGTGCCTCTCCATACATGTGCTGGTGCTCTGCTGAACATGATCAAGTGCATATGATCAAGTCACCTCCCCTTGGAAGCCCTTTTTCGGCAGGTTCCATGTGTGGGCTGTAACATAGACATGTTAGACATAACAGTCCTTCCAGCCTTGCTACTGCATCTTGTCTTTTTGATTACATATTGTGCATCGAATGGTTTCTTCTGCTTGAGGAGGTACATAAGGAAACAGCAGCAGTTGGGGAACAGAGGAAGACCCACAACCAGCACGTGCTGCTGTAGTGCTGAAGTTCTTGCCCTCCTAGATATTAAAAGAGTGCCAGACAGGCATGCTTCCCATTACTCTCAGAGGGGGTGTGGGGCCAGGAAAAGGAGGGTAGGATCTTGGTGTGTGCCAATATCCACACCCTCCCCCCCCTTGAACTGCCACCTACTCGCTCAGCTCCCTGTCCTGATCCTCTCCCGAACCGCCCATGAGTCGCAACTGCTGCCTCTTTGACAGCAGCATGACAGCAGCACACCTTTTACAATGCTGTACAAGAACTTGCAAGTTCCACCACTGTAAGCCCACAACAGCATTGGGCTGTTAATGTATCACAGGCTACATACTTTGCAAAATACAGTGGGTAAAGACTACGTGTCAGCCATGTACTCATGTGAATGTGCTCTTCCTCCAGCAGTGAATGACCCTTTGCAGAATGAGGTGGAAGCCCTGCCATTCCAACCCCAGGACTTTCAGAAGGTGAAGAAACAAATTGTGCAGCAGTGTTGTGAGAACACCTGCTCTCTCTATGACCTAGAGAACTACTGCAACTAGGAAAGGAAGACCTGCCCCTGCCCGGGAGGAAAGAAAAACACATTGCGACAGCACCTTCAGCGCTTTTTCAATAAACTCTTGTGAAGTTATTTAAGCAGCTTTGGTCTTGGTCCCTCAGATGCTCTCAGTGCACAATGTTTTTATTTTAAGGGAACATTATTTTAAGACCTTAGATCTAGAAGTTGAGTAGAATACAATCGTTGCTCCAACCAAGGACTCGTTTAATGGAGTAAAAGCCCCAAGATGTGCATGGCACTTCCACTGCCTGCAAGCATCTCCCTATTGCAAGCGTCTCCCTATTTAGCTCAGTAAAGGGACAAGCCACATGCTTAAGAGTCCATGTCAGGTGCATTCATTCAAAGCGATGGGGAAGGCACCAGGAGGCAGAGACGTACAGGTGGGTCTCCAGATCAAAGTACCCACCATTATATTTAGAAATTCAGAGAACCAGCTCTCAGGCTGGAAGGGGGACAGTTGTGTTTTGCAGGGATATACTGTATAAATAGATGACATTCATGCATAGTGATTATTTTCCTTGGTTCTCACCGCCCATAATTAGGAAACAAGTTTTAAAATCTGCTTTTGAAAATGGATAAGGAAATATAGGTGGAGCCTTTTTAGCTGCCAGAGTTCTGTTCCCAGAACACTCACTGTTTAAAAAAAATTCACCGGTAATTCAACCTGCAGATTTTGCCCACCTCCACCCGCCCAATCCAACCAGAGCACAGCTCTGGTTGGGTCTGGAGGGCTTTCTGAGCATGGCCTATGCTGTGTGCATTTGCACACCCAGCACTGGTGGGACTAAGAATGGAGGATTTTCCCCCCCTTGTCTGGACCCAAGGCCTTTGTACAGTGATGTCATCCAAGCGCGCCAACTACCGGAACACTCAGATGATTGACAGCCCTCCGCCCCTATGGCGGAGGGCTGCCACGCCCCCCCCCAAGCCTCACTGCACCGGAATCGCTCCATTTTAGAGTGATTCCGGACGCAAGGGAGGGCAGGCGGGCCCAGCAGCAGCTCGCCTGTCCTCCGAAGCAGCGGCACGGCCTAGGAGCTCCGCAGAACTAGCGGAACGGAGTACCGGGCCGTTCCGCCTGAATGACGTCTCTGCCTTTGTAATGCCTTTTAAGGCATGTTTAATGTCAGGCACATGAAATTCAAACATGCCCTAGAGGTTGATTTGTTAGCATTTGATGTACACTAGTGTAATCTTGGCTTTTCTGAGAGTGACAAGTAGTGTGTTCAAATGCAGAATCCCTTTGCTGCAAACAACTGCTTTGAGGCCTAATAGCCATTTCGGGGTGCAGCGCTGGAGCAAAGAGAGGTGTGTGTGTTTTTTACTTGCCGTGATCCAACCCTGAGCCCCACTGAATCAGGAGCACTTCCAGCCCACTTCCTGGCTGAAGCCCAGATGTTCATGCTGAGTTTGCCATCCTGAGTGGTTTGGGCCCATGACATCAAAGAGCACCCCTGAATGCTGTGATGATGTTCTTAATGTGAGACAGAATACAGAACAGGACCCTTTTGAAAGGAAATATACGTTAAATATACATTAAATATACGTAAAGTGCCTCCAACCCCAGCAGTAAGATGTTACCGCTGGCCCTGAGGTGGTGCCATGGCAACAATGGCTGCGGGTGCTGCAAAGGAAGCACCACATGCTGGCAAGCGGCAAGTCCACTGCTTGCCGGCGATGTGGCCATTCTGGGCAGGACAGGAGTGTGCTCTGGGGTAGGGGGTGGGATGGAGCGGCGGTGGGACCTGCGGCAACTCTCGCTGCTGGTTCCTGACCTCTGAGTAAGGCTGCATGGCTCAGAGGCCTGCACTGGCTAAAAAGTGCAAAAAGAAGCTGGTCACCCTGCACCCTTACTGCCGGGAAAGGGGACAAATGTCCCCTTTCCTGCAGAGCCTACCAGGGCTGCCCGGCTTCTGCAGGATCCAGCGGTAGCCGAGCCGCCTGGCTACCACTGCGTTCCTGGACGGTTGAGCAGTTCAGGATTGGGCCCCTAATTCCTATAAATACTGCTGATAGGAATCAGGATGTACTGTTGTTATTCAACATCCATTTGTATTTTGACGGGAGTGGAGAGCTGGCATTCATGTGAACTCCTCATACCCTGATGTAACACTGTGTGATAGCTATAATGTATATAAGTGTGTGCGTGTGCGTGCATGTGTGTGTGTGTGTGTGTGTGTGTGTGTGTTTAATCTGTATGATCACAAGTAATTACAAGTAATTGGAAGGAGAAAGACAAAACCAGCAGCTGTCCGGCACTTTGGGTTACATTCCTGGTATATTTAAAGCGTTCGGATACCATAGCGATGAGTGTGGTATTGATGCAAGGACAGAAACATTTTAAAACTGGCATCAGGATCACACAGGAATATTTGGGGCAGCTGCATTTTAATAACATTCTCAGGAGGGGACTAAATAGCTTCACTGTTCCTAAGCACACTTGTCATTCACATTGCTAACTTAATCCATAAAACAACCTCACAAAGACCTGGTATTGCTACCAACATGACATTAGTGTTCAAAGGCTTCTGAACAAAAGCACACACTAGAAGACATTCCCTGTCTCTTAAAGTGGAATGGCTGTCAGGAATCCCGGGAGGGGGGAGGAAGGGAATATGACAGTAAACATGCGCATGTATTCATGCCAAAAAGCCAATTCATGTGTCACAAAGCAATTCCAGTCCGTTTTTGAAGGACACTGTTTTTGTAACAATTAACATATACAAAGAGGAAGTGTGAACATAGCCACTCATGTCTTGCGCAAATTTTGCAAAAACTAGACGTTGGGACCTTCTGATCGCTATTAACCACACATGGTTGCGCATCCCTATGTTGCCGCTTTGTCTCTCGCACGAAAGGCTGCATCTCTGGGAAGCCATGAAATAGTTTCAAACACAAAAAGAATCCCAGTGATAATATTTCACCTTTTCAAACATCCGCCCGAGCCCTTCTCCAGAGGAGCGGCGAGCTGCTTGCCTGTCACCCTAGCGTTTGCGTCTGTATCTGTGGTTGGGACTGACTCCGCTCTGTCTGGAGAAGGTAAGCTGAAACAGTTGATACCCCTCACTGGGAGGAAAGACAAAAAATGGTGGTGGTCTCTCTCCTGGCTCCAGAATTACAGCCATTTTCTTAATCTCAGCCAGCTGGAGAGATCCTAAGGCACAAAAGGCACAACAGGTGGTAGGTTACTCTGTTAACAAGGCAATGCCTTCCCTCTCCAAAAGAAAAAAGAACAGGCACAGGAGGTCTATCCTATTAAAATCTACAATTGCCATTCTAGCAGGGTTTTTTTTCCTAGTCTGACCAGGGGCATCATTTAGAGAAGAAGGGGCACATTCTCTTCCCTTGCACACTTGTGATCAGGCATTGGGAGTTCCTGTATGACAGCTCATTCGTTCTGCATATTGAGAGTCAAACTAGATGCAAAACTAAGGGCTTTATCCTAACCCATTTTCCAGGACTGGGAAAGGGCAATGCAGCTCTGATGTAA
Organism: Lerista edwardsae; assembly: GCA_029204185.1. Lineage (NCBI taxonomy): Eukaryota > Metazoa > Chordata > Lepidosauria > Squamata > Scincidae > Lerista > Lerista edwardsae. The sequence goes on along the minus strand of JAJKFI010000016.1, from coordinate 6,359,923 downwards.
GGAAATATTCTCTTACCTTGAGGAAGCCTCCGTGACTGCCTCTCCACTGCAGGATGCAGCACATGCCCCATTGGCACAGCTATGTTAGTGCTGGAAAGTGGGTTAGGATTGCACCCTAAAAGGCATCTTTGAATGCTTGGGATTCACCACTACTGGCTTTAATAGCAATTGTGGGTCTTCACAACTGAATTGGGGCAACAAAGTAGGGGAGGGAGTTTAACCTTTCTGCTGTGCCATTTCCTGTTGAAAATTGCCCACCCCTAGCTGCTGTTTGTTCCTGGACGGTTCCTGTTTGTTCCCTACACTACTATTTGCAAGAAAGAGAAAACAGAATTAAAATACAAGTTTTAACATCAGGTCTAGTTTGACCCTGAGTGATGAGTGTTGCAAACAAATATTTATAATGCAACATTTGCATTCTGGTCAAGTTTTAAAGACCAGAGCAAGGATCAAAGTCTCTTTCTTCTTGGTCAGCACATGCAGTATTGATCACCTTTGGTGACTTCTGACCGCATATGAACCCTGCCCGCATTGGCAGTCTTTAAAGCTGGTCTATACATTTGACAGTTGTGGAGCAAACTATATGCACTGCCATGGTGGGGACATGGGGTTAGGATTGGAGCAATAATGTGTATTATCAATAATAATGTGTAATATTATTACACATTAATAATAATAGTAATAATAATAACAATAATAATATAATATATATAATATTATAATAATATATAATAATAATATTATTATGTAATAATAATGTGTAATAATATTATTATCAATAATAATGTGTATTATCTATTTGGAAGGGCTCAATATGTGAGACCGTGTTTGTTCCCTTCAAATCTTGAATGCACCAATCTCAGCTGCAACCAATGCTAGGCACTGGCATGGCTTGACAGCACAATTGCCCTAGAGAGGTGTAGAAGTAGAGCAATTTCCCGGTACAGTACTCTCATCTAGATGGCAGCATTCACTTCGGGAGAGACACAAGGGTTGCAAGTGACTCTGGGTTTTTTTCCTAGCATCTTATCTTCAAAGCATCACTTTTTTTCCCCTTCTTCCTTCCTTAGTTGATGAAAACATAAATTCCTTCATTCACTTTCTCTGTCATCAGCTCATTTCTTCATTTCCCTTTTTCTTTGCATTCACATTCTTCCAGGGACCATCCATTCCATCTTAGCCCCCCTTGTTCAGCAATTATAGACAAGCCATTATTTCATTGTTGCTATGGCTGCTAGCCAGCCGTTCCTTTTGTTAGGCGGATTACTGGTTAATAGCCCAGGATGCCTAGGAGATGTTTGCTCAATGGGAGCTAATGGCTGGAAGATATACAGAGCCCTCTGTAGTGTCAGCCTTCAGGGCTGGGAGCAAGTGCCTCCCACCAAAGGGGAGAGGTTGAAGTAGGGTGCACTAGCATGAAGGAAACAGTTTTTCAAGATTGGGGAGAGAGGGGGGGATGATGGTCGAAGGCACCTTGAGATATTGCAAGGTGTGGCAAGTCTCTCTGGGGATCTGATGTGAGGCCACAGAAGCTACCTGGTGCATATGTTGCTTGTTTCCACTAACATCTACTTGTACCTTTGTAAATAAAACAAATATTTAAAAAAATGTTGTAAGTCTCCAGTGCACATCCTTGCAAAAGGGACCAAACCTGAGCTATAGGCAATCAAACTGGAATAGCATCAGAACAAGGCTACATGGGGGCATGATAAGAACAAAGCACTGCTCCCACCCACCAAGGTAAGTCCACCTGAACCTTAGGAGAGCTGGGCGACAGAGGAGGTTGTGTACCAGAGGATGCTATGCCATAGGCCCTTCCAACCTGAAGCGTGCTCTGCTGGTGTCTATTTCAAATACTCAAAAGCCAAGTCCTGATCCTTTCCAGACCGTTAATCCAAATACTTGAAAAGAACACATCCTGAAGTTGACACATAAATGCTCTTCACACTTGACAGTGTCTATAAGCAGTGATGTCATTCAGGGGAAACGGACCAGAACGGGCGTTCCGGATCCTAACGGGCACCGTGGTTGGTTCCGGGTTCCCGACAATTGCCAATCAAAAGTGAGTTCCTGTTCCTAAATCATTTGAATGACACCACTGTCTATAAGAGTGTAATCCTAACCCAGAGTTAGGCTGGCACAGTTAGGCCAGCAATGTTTGGCTGGCAAAAGAGCCACTGTAAAGTGTGTTTGGATCACTCTCTGAATCAGAAAGGATGGCGCACATCTGTGCTGGCTTCTCTGACTCTAAGAGCAGTCCAAACATATTTTACGGTGGCCCTTTGCTGGCCAAACTTTGCTGGCCTAACTGTGCTGGCCTAACTCCAGGTTAGGATTGCACTTTTAGTGTGCTAGTTTTGTGCTTCAGTGTTTATACCAAACACAGTGTGTAAATCCTAGATCTTCCCGACTAGCAGAAAGTCACATCAACATTTTTATCATTCTCCAGGAGATCTGGAGATAGAAACATTCCATCAGCTTGGGGATTCCCCACTACTAGGAATAGGGCATGATTCAGGCTTACTGTAATCTTCCCCTGTAAGTTCACTTTCCTATGCTATTTGGAGAGCGTGGGTGCGGGTTACTAATTTTTTCCCCACTTTCATGCATATTAGTTGGAACTACCTTGTAGGAATAAAGTACACCAAGTAGAGGGCAGAGATGAAAGAAAACAAGAAGGAAAAGAGAAACTTCTGTGCAATGTTGGATAAAAACATGCAATCATCACGTGAAACATGCATCCATTTTTGATGTTCCTTGTGCCAAAGATTCTGTTCCTATAGTAGAAAAAATGGTAAGTATGCTACCAATTTCCCTACTCTGCTTAAAAGATTAATCTGTGACTTGTTAGTCACTAATCCTAACTAATTTTCTAGCACTAATGCTGATGTGCCAATGGGCCACCTGCTGCATCCTGCGATGGGGGGGCAGTCCCAAAGGCTGCCTCAAGGTAAAGGGTCTACCATTCCCACCCATCAAGCTCAGGCAGAACCAGCTCAGGCAAACAGCAGAACATGGATTGGAAGAGGTTAATACCCCTTCATTCCCTGACTAGGTCTTGGTTATACAGGCCATGTTGTCATCCTTGTCCAGGAGCAAGTCTTAGATGGCTGTTTTCTCCTCACCAGCCTTGACATTCAGCAGCAGCACCTCCAGGGTTGATGGCATGGCTGATCTGACCAGCAGAGTTCCTTCCCCAAGTTAGATGGAGGACCAGAAGAGGAGACAGCGGTGAATTTGTCTAATTCCCCCTTCCCCGGCTTGTCCCACCTCCTCGTTAGAGCCAAACTGCACAAGATGCTCATGGCATTGTTGCAAGCATCCAAAGAGAATGATAACTTACTTCTCTCACACAGACAACCAAATTTGGACACGAGCTGGAATACTTTCATGCACTATTCCTATTAACAAAAATCAGAACGGTGTTCAGATTTCAGAAAATTAATGTGGCAACCATCAGCAGTAACGTAAACATCAAGCAGCCTTCTCATCTCTGTGTTTATACAGAACCAGCTTAGGAATTCAACCCCAAATTGCAGCCAGTGAAACAGAGCTATTCTGAGAATGCTGGATGAAGGAATTAATCCTGTCATCAAATTATAGTTTTACCAAAACTAGGAAAGAGGTATCGGCATGCCAAGGTGACTGAAATGTCATGCCAAGTTAAAGAACAAGGGCACCTTCCTAGAGATGCCCAGCTGCCTTCACCTGGGGGTGGCGTCAGATGCTGCCTAGCCAGGCTGCTCCGTTATGTGGCTAGCACACAGAAGCATCAGAACCAGCATCAGCACCAACACGAGGCACAATGGCTGAGTCCCACTCCTGCTCCTAATGCCTGCCCTGGCCTCCTGGGAAGGAGTGAGCCCAGCCAGTAACGGGTGGCTAGAAGCTGGGTAGGCCCCATTCCCCTTGCAATTACACCACACATTACATGGTACTTAGTTTGAGGGGAAGCACATGAGAGGCAGAAGCTAGTGGTCAAAACACTATGAAGTCTTCTGCAGGAAAGCTTGACTGTGTTCAATGGGGCTTAGTGGTGGGATTCAGGGGGTTCGCCCAGGTTCTATAGAACCGGTTGTTAAATGGCCGGGGCCTGCCCACTCGCTTACCTTGGCTGGCTTCAGTTTTTTTTTTGGCTCCGGCTACGACGTCATAGAACCGGTTGTTAATTTATTTGAATCCCAAGACTGGGCTTACACTCCAATAAATGCACATAGAATTGTAGCCTTGGGCCCTTTTCGCACTGCTGAGGTAGAGCTCTCCCACAATCAATACAGCTCTTCCCATCTTTCAGCTTGTGCAGCTCAGAGCAGCTCCTGCTTTCCGCCCCTCCTTTGTGTGATATTGAAATGAGTCATTTCCTGTTCCTGTAATGAGTCATTTCCTGTCCCTTCCAATCACATCAGATTGTCAGGCATTTAATTCCTTGTTTCCTCCAAATCTCCCAACTGCCTTGTTTTTATTACTTATGATAATTGAACTCTTATTTTTTGTCTGAATGGAGGCGGGTCAGAAAGTGGGTCTCTCCTGGTGTGGTGGTGGCAGGTCTACCTGCCCGCCACTCCCCAGTGCAGTTCGCTGGGACAAGGCTGGCCAGCCTCACTCCCAGCGATAGCGCCATAAATGACTGCTGCAGAGAAGATAGTCAGGTCCTCCAGCCCACCCGCAATCTCTGCTGTAATTCCTGAGGTGAGTGAGGCAAGAGAGGAGTGTGACAAGCAGGCAGCCTGGAGAAGGGAGACAGCCAGAATGTTTCTTAGTCTCCTTCCTCCAGCATTCAGGCTGCCTGCTTGTCACACTTCTGGCATTCTGCAGAGATAGGAGTGCATGACACCACAGACAAGACAAATGGACAAATGGGAGCTGCTAAGACAAATGGGAGCTGGGGGGCGGTCAGGGGAGTGGAGAACCATGGATAAGTGAATCCACAGATAGGGGATCCACAGATATGGGGGGACATCTGTATATGCTTTGCCTGTTTATCCCACCTATGCTGTCCTGCCCCTTTTTGGTTACCTCCTGTCTCTTTCTGGAATGTAAGCCTCTTGGGACAGGGATGCCTCTCTCCATGGAAAGCACGGTAGGCCTGAGTGGGGAAGCTCTCTTTTTTCCTGGCATGCAAAATGGACCCAGAAGCATAGCCAGAAGGGGACGGTGGCACAATAAGTATGGCAGACATGTTCAAATCATATGAGCTGCCCCGAATGGCTCAGACGGTGAGGGAGCTGGGCTACCTACATGGTGTGTTGTAGCACCTGGCATACTTAATGCACTGCTCCCCATCTGGCTATGCTACTAAGTGCCCCCCCCCGTGCAATCGCTGGCCTCATTCCTGGCAGCCACACCACAGGAACTACTGCAGAGGTGGAAGGTGGGCAGGAGGACCTGCCTTTCCAAGAGGAGACAACTGGCAACGTTTCCATCATCGCCCAGCACATACGTTGAGCAGAATGTGAATTTCCAAATGGCGTTTGGATTCCAAATAGTAGGTGCCTGGCCCCCGGGTCTGTCTCAGGCTGATGTTGCTCTGCAAAATGCAGTGTACGCTGATGGCACCATATAACAGTCAAATGAAAGTTCTCTCTTCTGCAAAAGGAGAAAAGGGCAAAACCCCAGCCAACTTTGCAGCAGGCAAGCCAGTACCTTTCATCGGTCAAACAGTTGCCAGGTAAGTGGGGATTCCTGAGTCAGAAATGCTTCAGTCGCACAAAATAGAGCATCCATTTACCCTGCAGCAGGTTTTTTTTTTTTTTTACATTGTGATTCTAGAGAAGAAGAAAAAACATTATATACATATACACAGAGACTAATTTATTCTGACTCAGCAGCCGCTTTTAAAGCAATTTTGTGGTGGCAGCGAGGCACCATGCCCAGCTAGAATATCTTGGCCCTGTGAGGCTTAAAACAAATATGCCAAGGTCTCATGCCAGTGGCAGAGGGCAATTTGAAGGGAATGCAAATAAAGACTTAAGTTCATTCATATTGTTTGCACAGAGAGCCTGGAAACTAAGTGGGAGAGTGAGCTGTGCGAGATGGAAGCCTTCAGGCAGAGGCATTGTTAGCATTGCCTAGAAAGGCCAGGAGTCCTTTTCCTCATCTCTGTTTGCCAGTGAACACTGAACAGGATCTTGCTCAAGTTTCTAGGAAAAAAAGGTTGACTCATGTGGAGTTTGTTTGGTCCAAATATAGGACTAGCATTGCTGCAACTTAATTGGGAGGGCACAGAATCATCATTGGGGGGGGGGGGAGAAAAGGCCTTCTAGAGCCACACGTCAGGATGAAAATATGCAGGGTTGCAATCAACGAGGTCAGATGTGCTCTCAGATAAGCCCCTTCTCCGCCCCGAGCACTCATCTCGAGCTGTAGCTGAGCAGGTAGAGAAGGGCGCCAGTTTGCTGATGTCAGCCTAATGGGGTGGAGACCATGTTGGACTGAAACCAGCAGGAGGCAAGTTCAAGTCCCTGCTCAGCCACGAGGCTCACTGGGTGATCTTGGGCCAGTGACCTCTGGTTCACCAACTTCATGGGGTTATGGTGAGGACTAAAGGCAGGAAGCCCACGCATGCCACCTTCAACTCCATGGAGGACTGGCAGGATCAAAGTGTAATCCCCATTCCCTTTGGGTGCTTCCTCTTTTTAGAAGTCCCGGGTAATATAAGAGAAAGATCATTCCGTGTCTGGAGGCACCTATTTGCTTTTTTTTTTTTTTTAATTGACTCCAACATTTTCTTAGACTTCAGGCTTCATGTGAGGGACTGCTTAAAAGACTTCCATCTCATAATTCTGTTCTTCCTACATGTCCAACTGCAATACTGCTAGTATTTGGACAGTGCTTTTCCATTTCACATCCATTATCATGGCATTGCCCTGTAGGCCGCCATCCTCCTCCTCCTCCTCCTCTTCTCCATATTATACATGGGGAGCCAAGTGAAGACGGCTTTTTTAAAGCTACTTACGGTCCAATCCCATCCAACTTTCCAGCACCAATTCAGCCACAGTGCAGGTCCACTCCCATGCCTTGAGGAGGCGTCCATGACTGTCCCCACACCATAGGATGCAGCACATGCCCCATTGGCACAGCTATGTCAGTGCTGGAAAGTTGGTTAGGATTCGGGCCTTAGTGAGTTTTTTTATGGGTTTATGAGTATGAGTTTAAAACCAGGGAATACCTGCCCTTCCTATCTCTACACTTCACAAACCAGACAGTGCTCCTGCACTTAATTGAACGGGAAGAGAGTTTGAAAGGGAAGAGGGTAGAGAAATGTCCCTGAAGTGATCACCTCAGGAAGCAGGATGGGAAATGCCCTTCCTGCCCACTTGCCTCCATCTCTTCTTCCACTGCCTGGACTGGAAAAGACAGGGGGGGGACAGAGGAGGAGGAAATGTAGGAGAGTGCTGAGCTTGAATGTTGAAGAGTGGGAGGAGCAGAGTTTGGCACATCAGTGGGTAAAAGAGGCAGCATTTGATATGCTGCCTCAAATGGCAAGGAGATAATGGGCTGGCACTGCCTTCACCCTCTGTGTTTAGGGCATGTGCTTCAAAGCCATTTCAGACCAAGCCAATGGGCTGCCCAGGGACAGAGGAGGAGGAGGTCCACCCCCTCCGTTGTTTCTCCACCCCTGCGCACCGCTCCGCTCTGCCCCCACACCATGCCAGGCTCCATTTCAGATTTGTACCGTGGCAGAGAGGGGCTCTTGCCTCTCCAAACCACTTGCCTCTCCAAAAGCGAGTCTCCCTCCTCCCAGCAGAGCTGCGCCCGGGGCTCTTGCCCCCTCCCACAAAATGGTGGGACTACAACCGCTTCAAAGGCAAAAGGAGCTGAGTTGTGACTCATCATTTCTCACCATCAACTCTGGAGAAGGCCTTCAGAATCTGCATTGTCTTGTGATGCTTCTGAGGTGCTGTGATGGTCCAGAATCATCACAAATATTCCTACTGTTCTGTGAACAAACCCACCTGAATGTGTGCTGCCAAGCTTCAGCAAGAGCGGGGGGCATGGTTGGGTATGTCTGGGATCAAAAGCTTCATATACAGCATTAGTTTTTTGAGGCCTAGCTAAGGAATGAGAACAGGTTCCAGCAGGCAGGGAAGCTAAGGGCAGGGGTCCTAGAGTAGAGGCAAGGAGTATGAAGGACATTTCAGGAAAGGGGCAGAGAAGGCAGGAAAGGGAAGTCGCAATTTCACATATGGGCTTGCATTAAGCAGGCAGCTTGGGATTGCAAGCAACTAGTTTATCCTCTGTGATTTTGTTTGTGGTCTTGCAAGTCACCTCAAAGCCCACTGGTGGGCCCCATACTATATTTTAAGAATGTAAACTGTCATTTTGCTGCTCTTTAGAACTACCAAAATATGATGAGTCATGAACTAAAGCTCAGTTTTTTGTCTGTTACTCTGTTGTGCAAAATCCAAAGACCGTGCCCTCCTCTGACTCTCTGCGAGTGCTGCACAGGATGTATGGCAACGGGAACAGCAAGGAGCAGGCCCTTCTTGTTAGGACCCTCGGTTTTCTGCTGGGGGGGGGGGCAGAAATCTCTTTGATCAACCACAGATTGCCTTGCTACACTCTTTGCACTGATAGCAGCAGCAGCAGGTCAGTCATGTGACAATCTGCGGTCTGAACACCCCCCCCCCTCTTTGTGGACCTCTCAGCTGCTGAGCAATCAAGAGGAAGGAGACCCTTGAGAGGAGGGGGAGGACGCCACTGTTGTCCAGTCGCAGCTGTGGATGTGCAGGGAGAGACATTTCTCTCTCCCACCCCAGCAGCTGATAGAGATTGTGCGGGGAAGCCAGGCTGCTCTCTGTCTCCATCAGCTTGCGGGCTGGCAAGAAGGACATTCCATTGCTCCCCTGTCACCAACAACTGTGTAGCCCAATTTGCCCACACACAAACAACAGATATATAAATAGGAGTAGCTGTGCACAGCTCAATGTGTCGGATGGACACTCTCAGAAGGGCAAAGCCTCCTGGGGCAAAGGTGTTTTTAAAGGGGGGGAAAGGATGATTGATTATTCATTTATTTATTTTTCACATTTTTATATCACCCTTCCTCCAAGGAGCTCAGGGTGGCGTACAAAGTTCCTCCCCTTCCTTTTGTCTTCACAACAACCCTGTGAGGTAGGTGAGGCTGAGAGATCATGACTGGCCCAAGGTCACCCAGGGTGGGATCCTCATCATTAGGTGCATCTTTTCAAACTATTTACCTAAATTAATAGGAACATCTACCCCAAAAGTACATACGGCCATCTGTGTCACAGGTCCTTCTCGTCCTGATCCCCCCAAGTCTCCAGAGGGATATGCAGGTGTTTGATTGACAGCATGGATTCAGAGAGGCCAGTCTGCATCATGGTTGCTACAGGGGGATAGGCAGTAGGATGCTACACCTGCGCCAGGTGATGTGGACCTATTGACCTGGCTAGGGCTTGAATTCAGGCATGCCTCAACTGTGCTGGGTGGTTGCCTGTTCCTCAGCTCAGAAGTATCAGTCATAGGCTTCAGGATTTAAAGAGACAAACCCTGAGCTGAGGATTTCTTTATGCTGATCTTCTTACCTCTCAGGGTAGAGGGTCCTGTTGCCAGTTTTGGAGCCCTGGCAAATGGCACCCTCTGGAGCCAAAGCTGCAAAGATCAGGCGGGTTCTGTGTGCACTGCAGATGTACTTCAACCTGCCCTGGACTGGTAGTATCAGCTCAAAGGCTGGACGTGACATATGGCACACTTGCCAAGCAGTCAGCCACTGAGGTACAACTCTCCCCCCCCCCCAAAAAAAAATCTCAACCGACAGAGCCCAGTCTTCCTGCAGAGGATTAACAGAGCAGCAGACCAGGGCCCAGAAACTGAATTCCAAAGTCTAAAGCCCATCACAGAAAACGCCCCGCCAGCATTCCCCTTCCTTTGAAATGATCTGTGACCTCACAGTGGGGACACCAAGCATATGTCTTAGGTTGCTGCAATTCTTCTGCTCCCTTTGCACTTTACTTTTCACATTACTCAACAATGTAGCTTTTGGCACACCCTCTTGAGAGGCCATGCTGCAATCCAACAGGCGTCTATTAAGAGTTGCATTGGGAGGCTTTTTCTAGCTCAGCGTTTGGGTTCTGCACCAAGAAAATCCAAATCCTTTCATTGTTAAGACAGCTCAAATACTGTGATTTTTTTCATTTATGAAAATCAATAGGCTTTGTTCAGTATTGCTTATTTTACTGTAAGTGTCCTGCACACATATGCATGCACCACACATAATAAATAAACAAACAAACAAATAAATAAATAAATGTGTTGTCCTGAACAATATTCTCAGAGAACAGAAGCTTCCTTTCCTGAATTGGGAGACTGTTGCTGAAACTTTTATGTTCTCAAATATATCTCCAAAACAATGAGGGTTAGTAACTTGTGTTTTTTTTTTTTTAGTTAAAAAAATGAAAGTGGCCATTCTCAGAAGTTCACACCAACCAACAACATGATGGTGCACAGATTGTTACATTCTACACAAAACTTCATATGCATGGAATTGAGGAAGCCTAGTAGCCTAGATATAATAGTATTGCTTTTGAAATTTGTACAATCAATCATACACATGTGCACACATCTACATTTATTCCTTCAATATTCTTAACACGGTTAACCACAGATCATGATTAGTTTGTGTGCAACTGGAGTCATGAATGTAGTAATTTTTTTAAAAAAAATTAATGAATTATTTTACAACCAAGATCTTATTTGCCAACTGTGTAATTATATTTGAGGTCAGTGTAATTTTGAGGATAGAGTGTAGAGCATGGAAGTGGTATTCAATCCCTAGAAAGCATACTCTGTGGCCTTGAACAAATTCCTTCCTGCTTGCTTTGACTGCTGTATATCAAGGGGTGCTCTTTAAGGAGGGCAGAGGACAATGGGGTTCAGAGCATGTTTCTTCTGCCGGAGCACCCATATCACTTATCATTATGAGGCATCAACAAATTACCAAGCAACAACATAAGCTCTTAAAATATATATTGTATATTTGCTGACATTGTTTTAGGGGCTGGCCATAAAACATAGAATCATAGAGTTGAAGGGAAACTACAAGGTCATCTAGTCCAGCCCCATGTCTGTAGCAAAAAAAAAAAACCTGAAATAGTGCCTTTCTCTACATCACAAGCAGGTCTGGCCCATAATGTCAGGACCAGATTTACAGCGCAATCCTAAGTAAGGCTGACATAGTAAGGCCAATATAACAGGTGTGGACTGATGGTTGAGCTGCTGGTACTGCCTGAAGCTAAGCAGGAGAATCTGTGGCTTGTTTTTGGATGGGAGACGGATGCCAGGTTGTGACAAGCTGCAGTACCTGTGGTGGCAGAAGAGAGTCGCTGTGGAGCTGATTACTCACTGCAAGTGACAGTTGCGGGGGAGTGTGTGAGAAGGCCAGCCGGCAAAAGAACGGAATACGATCTTGAGGACCTGTCCAGGCTTGACTTCCGATTGCCTGCTGAGGCTTGATGGCAGGCAGCCAAAGGAGAGAACCACACTGGGAAGGCTACATCTGGGACTGAGGGTTGGTGGATCACAAGAATACTGTATATTTGTAAAAACCCAGTTTAAAAAATGGTGGTTTGGATTAGCCTGCTCATGTAAGCTGCCTTGGGCATTTGCTTTATAAAGTCTTCAAATAAATAAATAAATAAATAAATAAATAACAGGGCTGTATCCTAAAGCCTAATGGGGCAACAGCAGCAATGTGCAGGACAAGGGGAGGTTTTCCCCTTGCACCCGTGTAAGCCCTGGTCGCCGCTATGGGCCTGCTCGGACCTGAGCCTGCTGTTTTGCAGGTGCAAAGGAACGTGGACAGGAGCAGCCCAAATCGGGGCTGCCCTGGCTGATGTCAGGCTTTAGGATACGGCACTTTGGCCGTCCTGAGTCACAACCCCCATCTCCGCCCACTGCCCCCACCCAGTTACGCCCCCGAAAGACCCTCGTGGAGGCCCTGCACCGACTGAGCGACGCCGATGCTTGACTGGTGCCAGTCCAGCGCCATAGCGCCGATGCAGACACACTTGACGGCATGTTTGCGACAGCGTTCGGCTAGTGCAAGAGTTTAGGCGCAACGGGGGTATAGGATTGCGCTCTTAGTATCTCAGGGCAGCCATCAGCCCCATCACTGCACTCCCCTCTGAGTCATTTTTTTGTTTTAGCCCTCCGTGCACAGCACAGTGTGACCAAGACCCACCCCCTGAATTTCTCCCCCCTCGTCACCCCCTGCCCTGCACCCAATTCAAGCACTTTCACCTGATTCCTTCGCTCCTCACCCGCTTGCTCATGTCACTTGCAAAGAGCGGCAGGGCCAGAGAAAGGAAGTCGAGAGAGGGGCAGGGACAGCTGCTCTGTCATCCTTCTGTCACTTTCCCTTTCCGGGCAGGCCAGTGAGAAGACAGGGCCACTACCTTGGATAAGACACTTTGCTGAGGATAGATGCATGGCAAGGAACATTCTGCTGCTCCTTCAAATGTGCTGCCTGGCAGGTGGAGCCCACCAGGATTCACAGAAGAGACATCCCTGTTCAGGGCTTCTGTAACAGCAAATTCAGGGTGCTCTCCTAACTTGGAAGTACAGTACATCTCATTAGTGAGACTACAGCATTGACTGCAAATTAGATCTTGGGCAGCCCAATCCTATCCTTTCCCTCCCCTGGGAAGGGGAGCGTGTGCAGCATACAGCCTGGGGGGAGGGCACTCCCAGAGGTCTCCTCCTGGTAAGGGGACATTTGTTCCCTTACCCAGGCATAGACCTCGGACTCTGGAATGGTTCTACTTGGACTTGCACGAACGATTGAGCTGGTGACATGACTGAGATGTAAAAAATTATGCATGGGATGGATAGAGTTGACAGAGGGATGTTCTTTTCCCTCTCTTGCAACACCAGAACCAGGGGACATCCACTAAAATTGAGTGTTGGGAGAGTTAGAACCAATAAAAGGAAATACTTTTTGACCCAGTGGGTAATTAATCTGTGAAACTCCTTGCTACAGGAGGTGGTGATAGCATCTGGCCTAGGTGCCTTTAAAAGGGATTGGACAGATTTCTGGAGGAAAAGTCTATCATGGGCTATAGGCCATGATGGGTTGTGCAGCCTCCTAACATTAATAACAGACTACCTCAGAATGCCAGATGCAGGGGAGTGACAGCGAGATTCAAGTATCTGGTTGTCTTGTGTGCTCCCCGAGGCATCTGGTGGGCCACTGTGTAATACAGGAAGCTGGACTAGATGGGCCTTTGGCCTGATCCAGGGGGGCTCTTCTTATGGTGTAAGACTAAGTGGACTTAGGAAGGCGGATTGCTGCCTAGAAGGCAGATGGGATGTTGATGATGCCTCTGCGGCCGATAATGTTCCCTTTCAACCCTCATTCCCCTGTTCTGCACCAGTCCCCTTCCCCTTCCACCTCTCCTTGCATCTCTCCTGTCCCCTTCCTGACTTACCAGTGCCAGGGGATGTCCAGGGACCGCTAGTAAGCCGCTGCTGCTACTTCCCGCTTGCAACAGCAGCCTGGCTCCTCCAAACGGCATGTTGCCTTTTGCCGTAGCCATAGAGTACTTTATGCTCCTGGGACACTACTTCTGGCACTGTACGCCCCTTATAGGATTGGGCCATGGGGCACTTTATACATTGGAAACAGCAAATAAAACCCCTAGAAATCTTCCAAGGATCATAGCCTTTCCTCGCCCATAAACACTGTTTATCTCTGCCCTGCAATACAAGTTGCCCCAAGAAAAGTATGTCCAAAAACACTTGGGATCCCATCTGTTGTTTGTGGTGCATTCAATGTCAGTCTTGTAACACACAAGTATATTTAAGAAAACAGCCACATTGGTCAGCTATGTCACAGCAACAAGAGACTATAATAAAACATTCCAGAACGAAACTTGCCCAGGCAAGGTTACCAAAAACTAGATTTAGATTTTGAAAGGGATGGCACAGCCAGTGATCTTTGCAGCATGTTGTCACAAGAGTGGAAGCAACTGGTTTCTGCTACCAGCCTGTGGGCAGGACATTCTAACAAATATGTTGACCTGCAAAGCTGTTGAACAACTGGTCTGTTCTTGCAGTCCCAGGTGGAGCCAGCAGATGGAGCAAAAGTTAACCAAAAGAATGCTCTTCTCTGAAAGCTCCTGGAGGCAATTTAATTGGCTTTTTAGGCTTTTTGGATGCAGAAGCTAATATTTGTGCCATTGCCATTTTGAGTTCTGATCAGTAGCAAATGCTGCATGACGTGACACAAGGATTTGCTCGCCAAATGGAAATAAAACCCATGCTCCATGAAAGCAAAAACATGTTGCTGTTTTTTTTAAAAAAAGAAACATCAAAACTCATAGGAAGTATGACTGGCAAGCTGGGCTTATTAAACTCAGCTTGGACCTTGTTTACACTTGCATAAATCCAGAGCAGTGCCAATGATGTCTATGGAGATATTCCAGTACAGCAGTCTTTCTTTTCTGGCCTTAACATTGTCCCTACCTTTTGCTGAAGGGACATTGGACATGGGTATCATGGTACTAATAATCGCTGACCTCCGTAACTAGCAATGTGCCATGACAGAAAGGGTAAGGTGTGTGTGTGTGTGTGTGTGTGTGTGTGTGTGTGTGTGTGCAGTGATGTCATGCAGGGGGTACGGGGGGGTACGCGAGTACCGGTTTCTAGGATTACAGCTGGCCCCGCCCATTCGCCCGCCCACTCGTCGACTCCGCCCTCTGCAACGTTTGAATTTCCTGCATGTTTGAGTTGCCTGCATGTTCTCAGAGCCAGGCAGGCAGGCAGGCTGCGAGCGGAGCCTTTCCTTTCCTTGCCACTGAAAAATGAGTTGCTCTGGGGTTTTAACATGATGCCAGGCCTCCTTCACATGTTCTGGGGGTGCTGTGGAATACTGTTGCAACTGTTGGGTCAGTTTAAAATCATCTGAGGCCTCAAAAAGGGCTTTTTTCATGTCACTTCCTGCCACAACATCACTTCTGGCTTATGACGTCACTTCCGGTGGGCGGGTCCCGACACGTGCCAATCAAAAGTGAGTACCTGTTCTTAAATCATTTAGATGACACTGCTGTGTGTGTGTGTGTGTGTGTGTGTGTGTGTGTGCACGCGCGCGCACGTGCGTGCACAAGTCGCAGGCAGGCAGAGAGATAGCACTTTATGTTGCAAGGCATGCTGGGAGGCACAGCCAACTCAAGGCCTCCTGGTGTTGGAGGCAGCATGCCAAACCTGGTGGTTTCCAGCTTCTACTCTGCTTCTCTGACATCCTAGCTTGTTGCTTTCTCCTCTTCCACACTTCTGCTCTTCCCTCCCCTCTTCCTTTTCCAATCCAGAGAGTGGAAGGAGGAGGATCAGTGGAGGCAGGGGTGAGGGCCTCCTGCCTGGCTTCTGCCAGAGGTGACTGCTTCCACTGGCTTCGCGGGTGGCCGGCCCTGCGGGGAGGTGCAGTTCCGTGCTATAATGTACCCAAAGATTGATTGCTCTGTCCTGGAGGGCAGATCCCAGCCTGTGAGGATAAGGCTGCTTGTTGCCCCCACTGCAGCATTGTCTAACATTCCCCATAGGAGTCAGTGGCATCAACTTGAGTTGTATTGGAAAAATGTAATGGGGATAGGATTTATTTATTTATTTGAAGAATTTATACCCCGCCTTTCCTATGCCGAAGCAAATGCCCAGAGTGGCTTACAGAGAACAAACAAAATACAATGTAACCATAATAAGTAAAACATAATAAATTAAGCAGATTAAAACAACAACAAATTAAACATTAGCGGGAACGCCGAGAGTGAACTGGAATGAAAGCTAGACCCAATTCTCGATTAAGACTGTGCCCTACCCCATCCATCTCAGGCAGTAGTGGGATCTGCAAATGAAGAAGTGGAATGCTGGGCGGTACTTAGGCGGTACTACCGTTTGATTGGCAGCCCATCCGCTCCGTTCCGATGCTCCCCACCTGCCGCGCAGGCTGCCCTGGCCTTGGAGGGGGCGCCTGCTCGCCCAGGGGGGAAGGGTGGCCCCCACCCTTCCCCCCCGGGCGAGCAGGCACCCCCTCCAAGGCCAGGGCAGCCCGTGCAGCGGGTGGGCGGGGCATTGGAACGGAGCGGATGGGCAGCCAATCGCACCTAAGTCCCGCGTAAGTCCCGCCCAGCATTCCACTTCTTCATTTGCAGATCCCACTACTGATCTCAGGTGATTTGAAGGAGCGCTTCCACCTGCTGCAGCCTCACTCTTTTCTCTGCTTAGCTTTAGCCCCATTCTAGGTTCTGTTTCATCACCATTCAAGCATGTGCTGGATACACAGAAGTGGGGGTTGCTGCCACGCATGTTGCATAGAATCCCTAAGTCTAGGCCCCAGCGTGGGAGATGTCCCTGTCCTTCCTCCAAGCCAGAAGGAAAGCAGAGAATCCCCTTCACTAGGGGTCAGGATTGAAAGGCCATGGGGGTGTCCCCGCCTCTTCAGCCTCTTTTTTAGCCACCAGCCAGTCAGCCAACCAACAACCACACACACTCACACCCAGTGGTGGGATTCAAATAAATTAACAACCGGTTCCATGTCCTCCTTTCTTTGGACTGCTTCTTACTACAGCACTACTTTTTGGGTATCAATAAATTAGCAACCAGTTCTGCAGAATTGGTGAGAACTGGCTGAATTTCACCACTGCTCACAACTCTTGTAGGTCTGCCTTTTCTCTGCATCATGGTGCCTTGGCATGGGACCTTGGCGTGTATTCATTTATTTCTGGAGTTATATCCTGCCTTTCTTTCAGGAAGTGAATACAGAAAGCTGCTAACAAATGATAAAAGCAATTGAAAAACAAGGAACAGTGAGGAACATAGCAGCAGCAATAAAAGCCTACAGCTAGGCATGTCTACTCAAAAGTAAATGCCATTATAGTCAATGGGGCTTACTCAGTAATGGTATCTAAATGATTTAGCAACAGGTACTCACTTTTGATTGGCACTTGTGTCGGGGCCTGCCCACAGGAAGTGAGGTCATAGCCGGAACCCAGGAACTGCCCCCAGGAACCGCTGCGCCTCCTTGGTAGGCCGCGCGGCAGCCCGGGAGAAGTCCTGGAAGTCCCAGGCCTTCTCCGGGGCCGCTGCGCGGGCTACAGATTCCCCCCCCCCAGGAACCGCTGCGCCTCCTTAGGAGGGAGCCCCAGGCAGCCTACCTGCTCACGCTGCTGCCGCCATCGGTCTCCCTTGCTCTGCTGCCTGCCTGCCTGCCTGCCTGCCTGCCTGGCTCTGAGAGTGTGCAGGCAACTCAAACATGCAGACAATTCAAACGTTGCAGGGGGCGGGGCGGAGTGCCAACAGAGTTGACGAGTGGGCGGGTGAATGGGCGGGGCCAGCCCTAATCCTAGGAACGGGTACGGGCGTAGCCCCGCGTACCCGCTACATGACATGTCTGGGCTTACTCCCAGGAACATGTGGCTAGTAAAGCAATAGGAGAGATTCTTTAAGTTAAAACTTTAAGAGATAAATCTTGAAAATAGTATATAAGAAGTAGAAACAGAAGTACATATTAAAACAATGCTGCAACTGGAGGCAGGACATATAAAAGCAGAGATGAGAAACACACACACACACACACACACACACACACACACACACACACACACA
>JAJKFI010000016.1:6280255-6325996 GCA_029204185.1 Lerista edwardsae | reverse complement strand
AAAATTTAAAACAGCAAGCCCCGTGGATCGAATGTATAAAATGTATAAAATGCCAGCCAGCCTGTCAACAATTAAAGGCTTGCTGAAATAAAAAAGTCATCAACCCCCCGCCAAAATATTGCCAAAGAGGGAGCAGTTCTTAATTTTAAGGGGAGGGTATTCCAAAGTCGGGGGGCCACCACCAAGAAGGCCCTATTCCTCCAGCCTGTGCAGTTGCATCGGCACTGGAAAGTTGGACAGGATCCTTACAGCCCAATTTTGAGCTGCCCGACTGCTTGTGCGAGCAGTGGTAGCCAAGTGGTGACTGCTGCATCCCACAGCAGCCATTCAGCCTCAGGAGACTCTGCAGAAGAAGGGGACATTTGTCCCCTTCCCCAGCCAGCAAGGACACAGGGCTGGCGACAGGTCTACTTGTCTAGTTTCCCGGTGCAGAGGTGAGGACCTCTATATTGGACAGCACAGCCCAATATGGAAGATAGGATCTAGCAGCCAGGGTTGCTGCCAGTTCTATTCCCCCTGCCACCCCACCCCCCGCCCAAGAAAAACCTCCCATCCCACCCGAAAAACCTGCAACCAGTGCAGTGCAGTGCCAGTGTTGGGCTGGCTATCACGCAGTGCCAGTGGTAACGGCTTACTGCCAGCGCTGGAGATGACTTACGGCACCTTTTGTGACACAAGCGGGGGCGATACACTTGGACCACGTGCGCTGAGGCCCTTAAGATTGGGCCCTTAGACTGTAAACCTATCTTACCAGAAACAAACACCTGTATGAAATCACTAGCCATGAAGGACTTGTTAATCCAAGAAAATTGTGTTGTCACAATGAAATATTTATTTGCTTTGCTTTGCAAAGCCTCTTCCTAAACCCCACTGCCTCCAAGGAATATGGTCTCTTAACTCCTTGCATGAGGCACTGGGTAGCTGTGTAATAATACTGGTAATGTCCCATTCATTCCAGGGGAAACCAGAAGTGTGGGTATGACCTGGAATGCTGCCTGATGCTGCCTTGGGTCTTCTGCCTCTCCACAATTATAAAAAAAACTAACACAAAAAAGCAGCCACTTACTGCACTCCTTCTGTTGTGTCTTCAATAGCAGAAGTGCAGGACTTCCAGTTTTATTTAAAGGGACTGCATGAAGGAAGCAGCTCCTTTGTTTGCACAGTGCCTATGAATCAAACCTGAGTCCTGCACTTCTGTGTTTGAAGAAACTACAGGAGGAGAAAGGTGAAGAGGTGGATGATCCACTTTCTGCTCGCTTTTAGTGGGCAGAAAGTGGATCGACGAGGGTTGAATCTGCACAGGCTGGAGGAAGGCAGCAGTAGACTCAGAGGGAAGGGGACCCCTGTTGCCCTCTTGCTCCCCCGCAATTTGCTGCTGATGCAACCAGCATTGTTGCCTAATGGATGGGCCACCTCAGGAAACAAAGATAAATTAGATGTCAGAATATTTCTGGATGAGCAGGGCAGAGCATTGCAGAAGAAATCCCTTATGACAACATGTGTTAAAAGTACAGAAAACATTTTAAGTGCTTACGGTCAGCACTCACACAAGTCTTTCAGAAAGGAAAGTTCACACTGGGAATTGAAACTTTTCACAACTTTTTTAAAGGGTGTATTCCACAGAAATTGCGAAATCTGATAAATGCTCTGTTTTCCCCATGTTGTTTAGTTTTGTAGAGATATGAATTCCCAACATCTGCTGGGCTATCATTTACCATCCCTTCCATTATGCTTGCATTTTCAAAAAAAAAAAAACAAAACTTTTCTCCGTGCTGCTCGACTCTACTAAAGGAGTGCACTGAACATCTTTAGCAAAATGATCTAATTGCTCTTCTAATTCTTCGTTTGAAATGCATTTGTACAATGATATGGTGATTCAAAAGACCCTGACAGGCAACTAGGGAGCAGAATCTGCTGTCCCTTATAGTCACCCACTTATGGTTATGCTGTGTGCCTGCATTCCAGACTGGGTCTGGATCAGCTCTCCAGGGTCTCACACAAGGTGATCATGTAACCAAACTGTGGGAGCAGAAACGGAGGTGAAAGCTTGGCTTTTCGGTATGGCATTTGGGCTGGGGTGATGGCTTGTGGTTAGGGTGCTTCTTTTTTTATGGATCTGTTGATTATCCTTTTTTAAAAACATATGTAACCTCCCTTTCTCCTTTTTACAAAGGTGTTGAGGTGGCCAACAACATTAAAACCACAATAAAATACCATAGAATATAATACCAATACAAAACAAAAAATAACCATAATCAAAGTAACAAAGAACACCAGCTGTAAAAGTTACACTGAAAGAGTTGAACAAAGGGGGGGGGGAAGTCTCCAGAAAAAAGTCTCAAACTGGCAGTTTGTAGCTCAAAAAGGAGTCTCTCCGAACCCGCCTTGCCGGGTTGTTGCAATGATGGTGATAACTCCACTATATTGAGTGTACGCGTGATAGCTATACGTTTCGTACGGAAGCACAAGGAATTTCAACTTCTACTGATAAAGGTGCCCAAAGACTTCAAAGGCTATGTGCCCTCTGCTAAAGACTTAAACATGTCAGCAAATGAACTCAGTAAATAAAACTATATATTATAATGCACCCAACATTCTGCTAAACTCGATGCAATAAACAAAATAGACAGATCCTTGCCAGAATGGTGCACAGTCAGTGGCTACCGGGGCCAATGGTTTGATTTGCTGTGCTGCACTGCCGCAGTATGACATGGCAAAAGTGGGAACTTCAGCTTGGTTGCCTTCCAACAGGTTTCATAGAATAGAATAGAAAATGTATTTGTCATTGTACACGTGTACACATGTACAACAAAATTAGGTGCTTTCGCATGGTAAAAACAACACAATACACTACAACAAAAGCAAAAACAAAAACATCACATACAATCCCACTTTGCTTAAACGCTACTCAACATGTCGCTATACCACCGCATTTAGTCTAGATAAATGGATAAAAACTGTTAAATGGATAAAAATGGATAAAAATGGATAAAAAATGGATAAAAAATGGATAAAAACTAGGATAAAAACTGTTATGTGTTTTAATCTGTTCATTCTTGTTCTAATCGCCCTGTATCTTCTGCCTGATGGCAGTAATTCGAAAAACTGATGACCAGGATGTGATGGATCTTTCAGAATTTTAGAAGTCTTCTTCAGACAATTTAAGCTATAAAGCTCCTCCAAGAAAGGGGGGGGACAGCCAATGATCTTCTGAGCCGTGTTAATAACCCTCTGGAGCGCCTTTCTCTCTGCCACTGAACAACTCACAAACCAAAGGCAGTAGGTTAAAATGCTCTCTATGTAGCTGCGGTAGAAAGTCACCAGCAGTTTCTCAGTCAGTTGTTGGCTACTGAGGAGTCTCAGAAAGTATAGTCTCTGCATCTCCTTTTGCAAGGGAACATGACAATTGTCAAAAGGGGGTGCTTCTCATAATACAGAAAAGCTGTAGCACAAAGTGCCTCCCTTTTTGGCTGAAAGTAGCTAAAAGGAACAATAGCTTTTTTTCCCCCAATTCCTGGTTAGCAGGGCCAACAGAATGGATAGTTTTATCTCAGTGGGGCCTAGAATGTCATAGCTGCCGCATTTGAGCTATTTCATTCCTTCATGTGGCTACTGCTGCTGTTGCTGCCTCTCCATGCGGTGAGCCATTCATCTGCACTTCAGTGAATCAACACAGGGATGCGGCTGGTTTTTTTTTTTCCTTGCCATCACGAGTGGTTGAAAAAGGTGTGCGCTGGCTAGTGGCAAGGGGAAAACAACTCTGCCTGTGCAGGGAACCACCCGCACCAACTGCTTGCTGCGAGAAGGCAGCTGTCAAGTGATCGCAGATGACCTCCCCCATGTGGCAGCCAGGGTATGTGCACCAGCCTTTGGACTCTACGTTTGCAACATACTGTAATTTGCTCTGAAGCAATCAATCTCGATGAGCTGTAAAACAAACAGATAGCTGACAACATCATCATGCAGATGAGAGCAAGAGGCTTCTAAATACCTCCGTATTTAGGATGAGCCACACCTGGAGCCACCTAATCAGTGGGGTCTTTTGCCCTCCAGGCTGTTCTCCTTTTTGATTTTTCATTGCAGTCCTTTCTGAGCCCTGCAAGGGAGGTAAACCTTCTAAGTGGCTTGTAAATGACACAGCTATATATTTTTAACAGGCTGTTAAATGGTGGTTGCTTATAAGCTCATCTTGTTCCCTAACTCCACTGTGGGAGTTTTTTTCCTCCTGCCTCACACTAAGAAGGTAAGGGTTAGGGTTCTTTAAGGGCTCCAACACACAATCAAACAACCCTGCTATGAACCATTAGAATTTTGACTGGTGTAGTAGACCAGTCATTTTCAACCGCTGTGCCGTGGTTGTGGGTGTGCGGTGGGAATTTTGGGGTCATTTATTAGTAGGGCCATTGGAGAAGTGAGCCCCCCCCTCCCAGCAGCACGGTGTGCAGAGGCATCTCTACATGGAAGGCAAAGCTCTAAATGTTGCAAGAAGCCTTACCCTGTCATGTAAATCCCTCCTCTCCCTTGCTGCTGTAGCCAGTAAGCAACGCCAAGATGTTGCTGTTCCCTGTTATGTGAGGATTGGTTAAAACGGTGCAGGAGAGGAGTGATTTCCACTGCAAGGTGAGGCTTCTTGCAAAACTTAGAGCTTTGCCCTCCCTGTAGAAACGCCACTGATGGTGTGCCTTGTCAATTGTCAAAAGGCTGATGGTGAGCCTTGACAATTTTAGTACCTCGCCAGTGTGCCGTAAGTTGAAAAAGGTTGAAGATCTCTGAAGCAGACAGAGTGATCCACCTCTTCCATTTCTGTAGGACTTGACAGCTCTATCCAATAATGTATCCATAGACCTAGAAAGGTTACCCCTCTTGAATCTCTGTCTGTCAAATGAATGCCAAAGTAGCAGAATTCCACCAAGAAATGAAGACATTCACTGATGTTTGTTTTATGCTTGTGGAATGCGCTTCATGTTGGGCCTTTTTCCATCAATATTTTCAAGAGGAAAAACATCTCAAGGTCTCACTGCCGAAAACTCACTTCACCTCTCTGAACATGACACATGTTGGATTCCATGTTGTACAACCCATGTTCCCTCTCGTCTCTTCTGCCTCCCAGATCATACTTCTTCAGCTGTGGAATATAAACATTTATAGGAAAATGCACTTAGTCTTTATGGTTATTTGCCAAGGGCTGTTGGCTCCCCACCTTGGTTATGATTATGAGAGAAACAGTGTTTTGTTTAAATGGGAAAACAAATCATTCAAAGTCCTCCTATCCTACTCCTCCGTTCCTTGAGCCTAGTTAAATGGTACAAGATATTTTTTTTACTAGTACTATGAGAATACTTTAGACTGAAAGTACAACTAGAAGCTGCCAATGCACTGCTCTTACTCCTCTCACACCCATCCTGGTTCTCATCTCAGATTCTTTGTCTGAGTAGAGGATAAATATCTAAAAGCCAGAGTCCAATCATTTCCAACTTTCTAACGCTAATGTAGCCATGCCAATGGGACATGCACTGCAATACAGGAGTATTGGGGGGCAGTCACTGAGGCCTCCACCAGGCAAGGGAGCATTTGTTTCCTTTTCTTGGGACTGCATTGTGTCTGCACAGGTACTGGAAAGTTGGGTAGGATTGGGCCTCCAGTCACTAAGCCGAATGACCAGGGTTTTCATGGGTTCTGGAGGAGGGGAGTGAGTGCTAGCCCTCCCCCAAAATTCTCAATTTACTGACATTCTAATTTTACATTGTAAATATACTTTTTTAACATATATACATTCATTAAAAATTAGATCTGTTTCAGTTCTGATGGCCAGCATTCCACAGCCAAGGCAGATACTGTAATAGAATCTGAGTGAAAGGTGTGAAACAGGAGTAGAAACAGCCATAAAGGCAGAGTTTGAGGGCACAATCCTAACCTGGAGTTAGGCCGGCACAGTTAGGCCAGCAAAGTTTGGCTGGCACAAGGTCCATCATAAAGTGCGTTGGGACCACTCTCCGAGTCAGGGAGGGTGGTGCATGTCTGTGTGGTGGCCTCTCTGATGCTCTATAGCATCCCTTGTGCTGGCAAAACTTTGCTGGCCTAACTCCAGGTTAGGATTGCGCACTGAATCTGGTCTGATTGTGATCTGAATCTGGCTTCTCTCCTACTTACATAATAATAATATAATATAATATTCAGTATTTATATACTGCCTTTCTTGGTCATCAGATTGCTCCTTTGACTTTAACTCAAGGCAGTTTACATAGGCAGGAGTTTTCTAAACCACAAGGGTTTTTACAAATCACAAACAAAATTCTAATCTTACAAGAACAACTACATGCAGATGACAATTTCATCGTCCAGTCCTTCTTTCTCGCTGCACAATTGCCTTCCGCTTCTTTGCTCTCACCAAAGAGCAGCTGGCCCAGCACAACTCCCCTCTCACAGGCAGCTGAGACAGCTCAGATCTTATCAGCCGCATACTTGAGGTCTGCCGCACACGGAAGCTTACGGTGGTCTCAGACTGGCAACCTTCGGATCTTGTCTTCGGGCATTACTGCAGCTTTAACCCTCTCGACTAGACCTCAACATTACTCATTACAGTGCATTTCCTGATCCCCCAAATTGTTTTATATATTGTATGTTTTTAATTGTTTTACGGTTGTTTTTATGAAAAATTTTGTAAGCCACCTTGAGCATTTGCTTTGGCAAAGGACAGGCAGGGTAGAAATGTGTTTAACAAATAGATAACTAAATTTCTGGTTTAATGTGTGCCTGCTTTGCAGGGCCATAATGCACTGCCCCAGCACCTTGGATAGTGACATCATGATATCATGTGACCACCCATATGGGTACAGCCCAGGCCATTGTTATTTTACTTTAGCATCATGTGAGATGATCCTTTGGGAGAAAGGCAAGTTATAAATTGGATAAATAAATCAAATAATGCAGTAAAAGACTAAAGAGAGTCATGCCAGTGACCTGTAGAGGCAATTAATAGACCTTTCCTTCCTCCTGGTAATTATTTCTGCACTTTGCTTTTCAAACCTTTTACCCTCTGGGAACACTTTTGTTCACCATGGAAGCCCTGAGTGTTGCAATATGCTCGCATGCTCACGACAGTGTAATCTTAATGCATGTGGGCTGCTGTTGGATAAGGCTGTTAAGGCTTCACTGTTACCCTGCACATAACAGTAAAACATCACTGTGGAAGAAAATATCTTTCAGATGCATACCTGGAATTCCAGAGCTCTTCAGAGGTATTTCATCTTAGCCAACATGCTCTGCTTTTAAAAAGCCATTAATTTCACAACCCAGCTGTATCTCTAGCAACTCCACCCAGCTTCTATGGCCAAGAAAATGTATTTTGTACGTAGTCCATAAAATGTATAGTCATCTAACAAATGCAATACAGAACAGTATTTCAAAGATTTATAAAACATACAGATAACATTGAACTGTAACACAGGCGTGCCTCAGTATCCACTGATTCAGTATCCACGGTTTCAGTTATCCATGGATACTGGGAAAGATTGGGGAAAGAAATCTATTTTTTTACTCTGCTGCAGCAAAACCACTTATGTTTCCCTATGTTTAAAAAGGAGTTCCGAATAGTCATGGTTTCAGGTATCCATGGTGGGGTCCTTTTTTCTGGATAGTACTTTTTTCAGTCCAAAACTGGATAGTTTTTTTCAGTCTCAAAAAAAGTCTGGTGCACACACACAGCACTTGTGTATACATGGAACGTGTATATATGAGAAAGCAGAGAAAGTCCTATTTTCTTTCTAAGTTGAGAAATAAGCCACAAATAAAATGAAATTTCCTGGTTGTTGTTGTTTTTATTATTTCAGCTCCATGGAGATGGCATTGTATGGTAATCTGTTCATTTGTAGCTGCTCATTTTGTGAAGTCTCAGAGTCTTTCTCACACTGTCGTCCCACCCTTCCTTTAAAGAGCACATGGTGGGATACCTGGAATTATTCTAACTGTATCCCCACAGTACCCCTGTGAGGTAAGTCAGGATGAGCAGTGATTTGCACAAATCATAAAGTGATTTGCACAAAGCTTACACTGCAGGCTTTATGGCTGAGTAATCAGTCCCGCACTTTATCATAAGCTAAGATGTATTTTGGCCGTGAGAGCTAAATGCTAAGGAATGAACCTGGGATCTTTTGCATGCTACACACATGCTCTGCCACTGAGGTATGACCAATACCTCTCGCTATTGAGTTGCAAGCACTCAATGGAGCATAAGAGCCCTGCTGGAACAGACCAAAGGCCCAACTAGTCCAGCATCCTGTTTTCCAGCTGCCTCTGAGAAGCCAATGAAAAGGATGTGAAGCTCTCTCCTCCTAGTATTCAGTGAAATGCTGCCTCTGCATATGGACCATTGCTTTGACAGCTTCATACGTTTGTGGGGAAGTGGCTCCCTCACAGCAAATGACACGTGGGAATAGTACCTTTTTCTTTGACTGGGATCTCTCAGTTCAGTCCCATCCATGAGAACTTCTTAATTCAGGGAGAGGGAGAGAATTGCTAAGGAGAGGAGTGGTTTACATGGCAAGTTAAGTCTCCTTGCAAAACATAGTGCCCTGCCCCCCTCTAGAGATGCAAGACCAACAGGTCAACGATGCAAGGAGCATGGGAAGGGGGAGTTCTGTGGCTTCTTGGGGGAAGAAACAGGGGCATGTTGGGGAAGGAATGGGTGGATCCAGCAGCAGTCGTGCACACCAGATGTTACACCCTCTTTTTAAAACCTCTCCTAATATAATCAAATGCCACCAAAATGGCTGGCACATGTCTGAGGAAATCCATAAGCTGCCAGGCTGCCTACCAGGAGGAAAGTAAAAAATATCTCCTGCAGACTGTCCAGCCACCTCCACCGTTGGTGCGGGTGAATGCTACAATGTGGCAAGGGATATTATTGGGGCTTTAAAAATGAAGTAGATGATTGAAACACAAAAAGTTTATACTATAGATCCAGACATGTCATGTAGAGGGTACATGGGGGTACGCGAGTACCCATTCCTAGGATTAGGGCTGGCCCTGCCCATTCGCCCGCCCACTCGTCGACTCCGTCGGCAGTCCACTCCACCCCCTGCAACGTTTGAATTGCCTGCACGTTTGAGTTGCCCGCAGGTTCTCAGAGCCAGGAGACCGACGGCAGCAGCAGCGTGAGCAGGTAGGCTGCCTGGGGCTCCCTCCCCAGCGGTTCCTGGGGGGGGGAAATCGGTAGCCCGCACGGCGGCCCCAGGGAAGGCCCGGGACTCCCAGGCCTTCTCCCGGGCCACCGCACAGCCTACCGAGGAGGCACGGCGGTTCCTGGGGGCAGTTCCTGGGTTCCAGCTATGACCTCACTTCCTGTGGGCAGGCCCCGACACAAGTGCCAATCAAAAGTGAGTATCTGTTGCTAAATCATTTAGATGCCATTACTGTATAGATCTATAGGAATAATAATGGGAGCAGGAATTCCCCTTGGTGAAAAACTAAGTGCATAATAATCAATGTCTATCAGCAGTGTCACTAGAGTTTGCATCACCCGGTATGGTACATCAGCATGTCACCCCCCATGATGGACTTCCTCCTGTTCCAAACCATACAGAATAAATTATAATATCATATACTCAACCTTAACGTTATCAGTGTTATCACTAGGGTTGGTGTTACCCTCATCAGCTCGGTTGATTGATTTCACTATAGTACAGGTCACCCAACAGGTTAGTAACCAGCAAAAAACCCAAGGCCAATTTGATGTCACTCACACAATTAAATAAGGGTTCTAGTATTAGCTCTGATACACGGAAATGAGAGCTGACTCATACTAATGAGAGCTGAACCTTATTGGTTCCCTGCTGTGTCATAATAATACCTCATTGATAGAGGCAGTCTTAAATAGCTTTATTTTTTCGGGGATTTTGATGATATCCAAAAAATGGCAGGAATTGGTGTCATCTGTCATTCAAAAAATACATTTTAATCAATTGTAAATCATGTCTATCAATTGCAGCTGCTGTAAATATAGGCAGGGACCATAGAAGGTCTGCATGCTGTTGCACAACGACATCATGGTCAGTCTGCTCTTAAAGTAACACAGAAAAAGTCCAAGTGCTTTCAGACACCAAAGCCGTCAAGGGAGCAGGGCTGGGGTTTATTACAGCCACAGGACCCTGTGGACTCACAGCGGAACCACAGGACCTAAACGCCCCCCCAACATATACGGCAACATTATTATTATTATTTTGTACACTCTTCCTCCAAGGAGTTCAGGGTGGTGTGCATGTTTCACGCCCTTGTAATATTCATGAAATAAATAAATAAATAAATGCAGTGAATATTTCCCCACAAACAATGGATGGCTGTCAATGCCCTCCCCTGCTATGGCTCCTCTGCACATAGTACTCGGTGACATACTGCCCCTGGATGTGGAGGTTCAATGTAGCCATCATACATAATGGGTGCAATCAGCGGCGTCATGCTACAGGTACGCTGGGCGGGAGGAACGGGTGAGCGGCAGCCCGCCCATTGCGTAACGCTCCATTTCGCCGTCTTCCCCGTCCGTTACGCAACGGGCGGGCTGCCGCTCACCTGTTCCTCTCGCCTAGCGTACCGGTAGCATGACACCGCTGGGCGCAAGCCTAACCAATTTTCCAACACTAGGGTAAGGGCAATGCATCTCTGAGGTAAGGAAACAAACATTGCCTTTCCTTGAGGAGGCCTCCATGACTGCCCCCCAATTGTAGGATACAGCACATGCCCCACTGACACAGTTATGTCAGGGCTGGAAAATTGAGTAGGATTGTGCCCAATGTTACATAAGACAGTTATGTTTTCACCTTTCTTGTTTTTTGACTATAACTTTTGATAGAATGAAGATATGACACTCTGTTTTTTTTTCATTGAATTCCTCATGAAATTCCACATCCAACGGCATATAACATGATGGCATTATCCCATAAATAAATAAAAAAATTGCAATTTTTACATTAAAAGTTTTATTTTTGGTTTTTAGTTTTCTGACTATAACTTTTGATAGAATTAAGATATTCTTTATTATTTAAAGGTTTTTTCATTGAATTCCGGGTGAAATCCCACATCGAATGGCATATAACATGATGGTATTATCTTTTAAAACTGTAATTTGAGCAATTTTGGTCCCTGGTGCTGTCACCTGGTGCGGCCTTCACTCTGTACCACCCCAGCGATGCCACTGATCTCTATTAAAACACTGTAATGATAACCAAGGAAGTTAAGCTTCTGTGTCAAACATAAGGCCTATACTATAGACTGGATGCCCCCACCAAGCAATTTCTCTGGTCCTGTTATAACTGGGATCTCCCAGCATGATAATTGGGCTGGGCTGGATTGGGCTGGAAAGTTTAATAATCTTTAAATTCTGAACAAGATTTGCACATTTTCTCCTCTGTTGTTTGTAGCTAATGAGTTTCTATGTGAGAACAAAGTGCTTATTTCTGGCCATTATCTGCTTAATGATGTCACTTCCTGCTTAATGATGTCACCTCCAGCCCTCAGCAGGTGCTATGAACACTATTTGATCCATTACATGAGATTAGTTTGACAGCGAGTACAATGTCGAACAATGTACAATGTCAGTGACAAGGTGTTCCGAGAGGGGCAAAGCACTATGTTTTTGCAGGAGCCTGAGCTCCTGTGTAAAGTGGTCCCTCCCCCCTCACCTTCAGAGCCATCTGTGGCTCAGAGAGCAAAACCTCTAAGTTGCGAATGGCTCTGAAGGCAAGGGGGAGGGGCCGCTTTACACAGGAGCTGCAAAACCTAGCATTTTGCCTCTTCTCTAGGAACACCACTGAAGCTAGACCTTTCCCCTTACACAAACACTCCAATTCTTTAACTGCATCATTACAGAGGAGGCAGGAATTTGATCTGATGTTACTACGGGAACAACATGAGGAACAACCAGAGGAGTAGGGAGGGTGCCACAGGGGGAGGTGAGCGCGACGGGCTCTGGCTGTGACGGGATGCAGCGGCACAGGAAAACCCGTGCACCTTTCGGCCCCCCACCTCCCCTTGTGCTCAGATTGCTCCTAATGGAGCAATTCTGGGTGCAGAGAGGTGTGGCTGGGCGATGCAGTGGGTGGGGTGGCAGCACTGGGGGGGGGCGCGGTGACATTGCCCTGCCCCTGGCACACTGTGAGCTGAAGATTGATCTGGGAACAACATATTTTCCTAGAGACAATGATGTGATCTTGTAGATGTGACATTAGTTTCAGAACTTATTTGCTACATCTTTAACATCTTCAATCAAATGCTTACAGTAGATGTACTCATGCATTTACCACAATGTTTTTGGTGTTTGTTTTTTAAGTTCCTATTTGATTCCTGCCCACCCTCAGATGCAGATTGATATGTCCTTTTCTATGGACGGAAAAGTAACTTGCCCCTTTTGATCCACAGCTCTTTTCTTGGGTCCTCCTTTCTTTTGTGCCTTCTTTCCTCACACAATGTTCTATTTACTTGCACTCAAGGATAAATAAGCTGCAATTAAAAGATCAGAGGAACACACACAAGTAGACCCAATGGCAACTTGTGGGGTTGCTTAGTATAGGTGGTGGAGCCTGTTGTTGAGCACTTGTCAATGCTGGCTGCTTTCACTGAGTCAGGGAAACTGATGCTCACCCACACGAGTATCAGTTTTTGGCCAGGAATATGCTGTGCTACTTTTTTCTTTTCTTTTTTTGCACAGGCCACCACCAGTTTTCCACTGCCACCTTGTCTAGATGTCCTTTATCTTCGTATAGGAGATGTCTGCACAGAGGGGGAAGGGAATCAATGGATTGGCTCTCTTTGACTGCTGCTTACAGATCAAGTGATCTGGTCCGTTGCATATTTGATGATGACATCTATTTCCAGCTATATACTGTATGTTAAACTCACATGAGGGAATGCACAATATTTTTCGGGGTCAGAATATAATTTAAGAAGTCCTGCCGTCTTCTCTACCTGATGTGTCCCCTAAATGAAGAAATCATATGTGCATTAGAACTTTGGGTCAGTGGTGTTCCTATGGGGAGGGGCAGAGCTAAATGCTACGTGTTGCAGGAGCCTGAGCTCCTGTGTAATGCGGCCCCTCTCCCTTGTCTTCAGAGCAATTCGCAGTTCAGAGGCTTTGCCCTCCAAGCCAGGAATGGATCAGAAGGCGAGGGGGAGGGGTTGCGTTACACTGCAACACTTAGCCCCCCCCCCCCACAATAGAACCACTGTTCTGGATCTGTTAGGAAATCATGATCCATTATAAAAAAAGAACATTGTAGCTAAGATACATTGCGAGTTACACAAAAAGACTTACAAAAAAGTGTAGGAAGGCAACTTGAGAAACAACATTAAAATATCAGTATATGCCACTTCTTTCTGTGCCATTCTGTATTTTATGTATTCAGTGTCACAAATTTTCTAGCCAAGGAGTAAAATTTTCTAGCAAAGGAGAAAACATTAGAACATGTTTTCTGGCGGATACACTATATCAGTATTGAGCCTCTTTTCCCTCTCACCTACTTTTTGATTATCTAGTCAACTTAGACCCTGATCCTGAAGACAATGAAAACAGCCAACAGGTAAGCATTTACTGCATGGATGCACTTTTGTGATGCTTTTCTGGTTTTGCACTCTGTGTTTTGGCCACCTGACCCATTTGATCTGTGGCAACAATCTTATAGTACTAGCAAATTTAGATTCCGTTCATGTTGAGATTCACATACATAACTTTAAACGGACCAGTTCAAAAATGTTCAGTCAACTGATAAAAGTGCTTGTGACTAAGCCCTAGTCAGGATCAAGAGTTTCATAAGCGAAAGCTTGTTTACATGTGAATGCAACATGCAGGACCAAGCATACAATTCAAAGTAAATAAGGATTATACTATCTATCTCCACTGAAGATCCACATTTTAGGACAATGATGAATGAAGTTATGAATGATTAACAAGCACACCACTCATAAGGAACCAATCCCGCCATGGATTAATTTACACCGGAATTCGAAAATGGAGGCACATCAATATGTAAGCTTTATATTAATGGTGCGTTACTCAGCCACGCTAATTGAGTGATTGAAGCGCTGTGTGTGCACTGAGGATTTATCTCTAAAATAAAGTTGGTTAATAATTCAAGGTTACCTGGTCCTTAGCAGCACTAAAGCCAAGAGGATGCAGCTTTACTTTAAAGTAGCAGTGTCAAGGCATACAATTCTGTCCAACTAAAACAGCAATCCTAAACTGGATTTAGGCCAGCATAAACTAAGCCAGCAAAGTTTGGCCAGCACAGGGGCCACCGTAAAGCACGTTTGGACCACTCTGAGTCATGGAGGATGGCACACATCTGTCTGCTAGCCTCTCTGACTCTGAGAGTGGTCCAAACTTACTGAATTGAATTACTGCAATTCTTAGATTTGGTATTACAAATGGTATTATTTAAAAAAAATTAGCAGTGGTTCACTCAAACGTCTCAAAGACAAAAAAATTTAAATCTTTATTCATTCTTTAGTACAACTGATGAAAGCTTATCTGCTTAAAACATTGATCATATTTTTTTATGGAGAAAAGGAAAACTGATTAAAAAAATTGGAGTAGATAGTTTCAAGAAGAACATTACAGCCATAATGAACATAATTTATGAGGAATGAGAGAGGTATCTTTTCTCCCTCAGTTGACTTTAAATTTAATGTCCTTCCCTGAAATGCTCTGGGCTAGGCTAAGAGTTTGTCTCCCTCCAGTTGAAAAGATCAGGACAGCAGGAATCCTTGTGATCATTTGAATGTCACCTAAGATGTTTTAGTTTGACAACATGATCAGGCCACAGTCGTGCCTCCTTTAAAAGATCTGTCTCATTTGGCCCAGGAAGTTTGCCTCAGGGTGGCTGCTAACCCATCCAGGTTCTGTGGGCCATGGCTGATCACCACTAGGGGGCTATGATCCCCCAAGTCTTCCTCATCGGCTTCAGAGTGTTTGGATTTTTTGCCAACTCAGATGAGGCTATTGCATTCAAGTTTGTATACTGACTAGTCTTGCTCTGAAAGGGAATTTTGGTTGTGCCCATTTTGGCTGCTTCTAATTCTTTTTCTTGGGACGTGGTGGTGCGGCGGGTTAAACCGCTGCTGCTGGGCTTTCCGACTGGAAGGTTGGGAGTTCAAGACTGCGCAACGGAGTGAGCTCCTGTTGCTTGTTCCAGCTCCTGCCAACCTAGCAGTTCGAAAGCACCTAAATGCAAGTAGATAAATAGGGACCACTTCGGAGGGAAGGGAACGGCGTTCCGTGCGCTACGGCGTAGAGTCACGCCAGCCACATGACCACAGAAGCTTGTCCTCGGACAAAATGCCCGCTCTACAGGCTTAGAAATGGAGATGAGCACTGCCCCCTACAGTCGGTCACAACTAGACCATTTGGTTGTGGGGAAACCTTTACCTTTAATTCTTTTTCAGGTTATGATGTCACAATTTTAGACAAGGGTGCAGCAAGTCGGGAGAGGGAAAGATAAGCAATTGATGTGCACCTTGAGGCTTGTAGAGCAGTAGGGGTCTTTCCAGTAATATACATGGGAGTTGAATAGTGTGGGGTGGAGGGTTGCATGGCAGAATTCCATGGGTCTGCCCTTCTCTGCTAACAATTAAGGGATGCTTGGGAGGGTAGTTCTGAAGTTATGGGGCCAGGGAAGCTTCCTCCACACTTGCAGCTTAGCCAAGCTGGAAATGCCAGACGGCAAGGAAAGGGCCCATTCTCCTTCCCAAGAGCAGGATGATTAGACCCACATTTAGTTGCAGTTGTGTACTTGACATTATTCCACTTTGCAGATTCTTGATTAACTTGTGACCTAGTTTTCCAGCTTTTCAACCTTGGGATAGGAGGGAAATGGCCACTGACAAACCGGATCATGGCCAGCATTTCAGGGGAATCTTTGATCTGAGCTTTGATTTAATTAAAAGCAAGATACATTCAGTCAATGAGATCAAAGTCTATATTTCACGTGTGGCAGTCCTAAAGTGTTGGCATTTTCCAGTCCCAGTGGGATTAATTTTGCTCACCAAATGAAAGAGAAAAAGCATGTTTGATGAAGAAGAATTTGCTTTTAGCCACCTTTGAAAAGCAATGTTAACTATAAGAAGAAACCCACCATCTGTGTTGTGTGTGAGTGGTGTGTGTGGGAGGAGGGGAGAGAAGAAATTTCTGCATGAAGCAAACTATGAGGAAAAGTATTCTATGAAACCAATCATACTATTGAAACTTTTTTCTTCAAGTGGAAGACTCAGGAGAGTTAAAAAAGGGAGGAGGTGAAAAGAGGGGGGAAGAGAGGGGTTAGATAACCTCTGCAATGTTATTGGCTGAGTTACCTTATGGTTGGAAGTTTGAGCATGCCCATTGGATGCTGTATAAAAGAAGGGACAGTCAACGTTCTCAGTCTGTCTCCTCGGTTGTGGAGCAGTTAATTGAGACTATAGCTGCTACTGGGAGAACTAAGCCCATCAGCCCTGTCTCTGGAAACCAAGCGATCCAACCAGGAGGCAGCAGAGAAAAGAAATCCTCTTTGCAAAAACATTGTATGCATATATAAAAAAGGGACTCGCTATACCAAATACAACCAGAAATCCAGCAAGGCAGAATCACCATGTCAAGCGCACAGAGCCACATGGATGAATGCTACAGCCACCCAGCCTTGTTCCAAATCTGCACGCAAGAAGTTGAGAGCAGCTGTGGCAGTTCAAAGGTAAGAGGAAAAACAAACCGTCCGGGACTTATCTCCCGTTCTGAAGCCATCGGAGGCAGGGCAAGGTGAGGGAGCAGGGAGGGAGGTTAGCTCAGCAGCAGCAGAACTCCGAAGAGCAGTACAGGCAGTTGGGGCGCCCAGACAGAAGTTCGCTTCGCTCCTCGCTCTCGCTCTCGCTCGCTTTTCGCTTAGCGTGCTCTGGAGTTCACAGAAGGACGCAGCCTGCAAACGAGGAGCGGAGCTCTGAGGTCCGTGTGACGGGGGGAAGTCAAGCATCCCTCTTCGCAGGAGCTGGAGTTTGGCTTAATAGGCATAGCGTGAGCAAAGTTTCTGAGCTCCGCGTCAGGGGAGGCCAGGGGAGGTTTTAAAACTCGCCACTTTCAGCACTCTGCCTCGAGAGCCTGGAATTTCTGCACACCTTTGTGTGGCCGCTTCTCCCCGCAAGATCCGTGCGAGAGGCTTGGCTGCAAACGTGGCCGGCGCGGCGCAGAGCCTTCCCTCGCCGCCCCGGATTCTTTGGAGTTTCTTTTGACTTTTCCCTTTGGTGTATGAAGACTTCGGATTTGCGGAACAGAGAAAAAAAAAAAACCACCAAAAAAACAAAAACAAAAAAACAACAACTAAGTTCTCCGTTCTGCAATTCGAGCGTTTTAACACTAGAGGGACCCCAAGGGATGGGTCAGATTCGAGCGTTTTTGACTTCATGTTAGGGGTTGGATCCGCTGTTACAGGTTAGCCGTCGCAAAACGTAGTCGTGCGCCTGTAGCATTCCCTGCCCGATAGAACAGTGAGGCTGCGTGTCTAACACCCAGAACGATGAAATGGGGAAGGTTGTAGAGAGAAGGGGGCAGTTGCTGTCCCGAAAGGCGCGACGTGTGTACAGCATAGAAGACAGACCTGTCAAAGGGGACTGGAGGCGAGTCCCCGCTCACTTTTGTGAATGGAAAGGCTGGGGTCGGCCAGGAACTGCCGCGATTGTTGGATGCTGAGAGGGGGCAGTTTAAGAATGCGAGCGTTGCTTTCTGCCCTGCGTCTTCTTTGCAAAAGCAGAAGTGATCCAAGCGCAGTCCTGTGTGTGTCTAAGTTCACAAACGCATTGGTAGCGTTGGCATCTCAGTAACTGTAGTCATGGAATGCAGTACGTGGAGATTTGGCGTGAACGTAAACTAAAGGTGAGCGTTGACTTTGCCTGTAGAGCAGGTATTTTGGAGCCCATGTTCAGAGGCTCCATGAAAGGCTTAAGTGCCTGGATAAGGGGGTTGCATCTGAGTGCCTAAGGACATCCAAGGTCATGTACTGGTTGCTGGGTAGAACGTTCAGCTAACTTTTGTTCCAAGGGCAAAGTGATTGCCTGCTTTTTTCAAGCTGCTTAGGAAAAAAATCTTCCGAAGATCTGGGAATTTGGTGCGAAGAACACACAGTTCCTTCACTCTGGCAGTTATTAAATTCACTTCTGAAAACTCTGCAGCATGTTGGGTCTCTGAGGAATGAAAACTCAGAGAAGGAGGGGGGGAAAACAGGCACATGAAGCCAAAAACTGAGTGAGAGTTAACGGTTGGCATAGGGCCTTCGACTTTGCATGGATTTTTTTTAAAAAAATTATTATTTCCCCTTCTTTCTTCTCTTCCAACTGCTTTTCCCTGGAGTAATTGTTTTGAGAAACTTGGAAAGGTTTTAGTACTCTGCTGAGCAGGAGGGATTTGGGGCACATGAGGAAACTGTAGTTTAACATAACTGTACCAGCAGATGTGTCTGAACCGCTTTCAGCCAGTAGGACGTTAACAGGGTTCTAATCTGCATGGCTCAGAATGCTGAGCCTCTAAAAAAGAAAGGCGAGGAGGGGGAGAGAAAGGAAGGTTTACAGGGAGTGACTTGAGGCGAGACACTTAAGGGGAGGCGTCAAACTCTTAGGCTGGCACCTCACTCGGCACTACTGTATATGATTGTTTACAACTCGCATCCTCCTTCCCTATCACAAGGGCTTGTCAACAGCAGGAAAAGTTTTCTGCAAAGACGTGCGCCATCTCTGGCACAAAACCTTTTTGAAAGAAAGCGACAGTGGAGGGTTACCATGTAAACAGTGGAGGGCAGTGGAAAGAGGGTTGTATATCCTAGTTGTATATCCCTCCACAAAGATTTTTGACAACTGGAACGTCCCAGTTCTGTCGAAACCTGTAGTTGCTTTCTCAGTTGTTTTCTCTGAAGTGAAGCAACTTTTTCAACGGTGGCTTGCAGAGAAGGGTATTTGCTGTAGTAGCGCCTTGAACCTGTTGAATGATCCCCCAGCAGCCCAAGGAGAGCAGCTGGACTTTTCTCTGCCTAAGATGGTCTTGTCAAAGCACCCATCTCTGTGGCATAAAGAGCCAGGCTTTGCGACCAATGATTACAGGTTGCTTTTCAACCCACTGTGGAATTGGGGTGGGGGCAGAGAGACACATACTGCTTACTGAGATCAAGACAATAGCTGCATGTTTTACCTTGTTGGGTTTTAAACAACCATTTGGAGGGAGACTGCAAATTAAAGACTGCTTAATGTGTTGTGGCACGAGCCTGCTTCAGAGGCGGGATGAAGTGGCCTGAAGAAGAGGCAAATGGCAATGATGAAGGAGGCAAGATGGGTTTTGTTTTTTTTTAAAGGCAGGCAGTCGGAGAGGGAGGTGGAATCATCTTAACATGGGCTCAGTCGGGTTAGCTGCCTATTGCCAGCAAGAATAACAAATTCAGTCACTGTGATCTGAGCTGGCGTGCTCCAGCCACTGTGGGCTCTGACTTCACGTACAGTTGAGGTTCTTTCCCCCTCCTGATTTACTTCAGGTTTAGAAGCAACTATAGAAAGCGGGGAAATAAAGAATAAGTTGTTAACATGGGCAACTAAAATTGACTAGTCAGCTGTGTGAAGAGAGTGGCTTTTAAATCTCCTTTCCCTCTCTCCTGCCAGATGCCTTTAGAAACTTAAGCAAGATTATGTTTCCTTTTTTATTTAATGTAATAAATCATTTTTCCCCCCTGGGCTACACACCAACATTCGAGCAGTACTCTTGTGTCCTAGAGGAGTGGATTAACAGGACTGGCTGCCCCTTTCCCTTCCCTGCCTATTCATTTTCTCTAGCACTTTTCCCCCTATAACTATTATGCTGGTTTGCTAGCAGTCCCTTTTGAATGTTACCGCAGGCACCAAGGCTTGTTGTTGCTGG
This sequence comes from Lerista edwardsae, assembly GCA_029204185.1. NCBI lineage: Eukaryota > Metazoa > Chordata > Lepidosauria > Squamata > Scincidae > Lerista > Lerista edwardsae. The sequence continues at coordinate 6,306,096 of JAJKFI010000016.1, read as the reverse complement.
AAGGTGGTGGTGTCTATTGTCTGGCACAGGAGTCAAAAGGGAGAGTTTTCAGCTATGTGGGGACCACTCCCCCTTTTCCCACTAGATCCTTAAAGCAGACTACTTGAAAACATGTATAAAAACAACAACTAGACAGAGAAACAACAAACCCTCCTGCCTCTGCTGCATATTCTTTGTTCCCAGAAAGCATGTTTGTGTGTGTAAGTGGGCTAAGCAAAGAGAGGACCAGGCTGCATATATCTGAATGGAAGCTCTTTAGATGCTCCTGTTTGGGGCCATTCAGATATAAATTCTGAATGAAGCTAGCCAGAAGTAACATCTCCACAGCCTGAGATTTTTTTTGCTGGTGTTGGGAGGGCTCTCCTGAGTTCAAGGCAGTGTTTTATCATATTGATACCACCCCCATCTGGAAGCAAAGAATTCTGGCAGTAACTGCTTGCACTTTTTGCCATGCACTTTTTTGTTTTTAAGATGCATGCATGTATCACAGCAAGAGGCATTCCTTCCTGTGAGAGAGAGCAGGGGATGCTAAGAAGACACCTGCCAGCCACTTATGGATTTGTAAGTGTATAGTAGTTACAGTTTCAGGAAAAAAAACCCTTGTCCACGGCCTTTAATTGTAGGCACCATTTTAATCCAATGATTTTTAGGGCACAATCCTAATCAATTTTCCTGCACTGACACAGCTGTGCCAATGGGGCACGTGCTGCATCCTGCAGTTGGGGGACAGTCACCTTAAGGTAAGGGAATGTTTGTTCCCTTACCTCAGAGCTGCATTGCCCTTATCCCGGTGCTGGAAATTTGATTAGGATTGCACCCTTAATCTGTTAGTCAACCATTAATGCTGCATTCTAGTTCCTAGACCAAAGTAATTTTTACATTCCTACTTCCTTGAGTCATTTATCACATTGATGACCTGAAAAGGGGAAAGAACTGGCATTCTACCGATCCAAAAAGCCCCCCCCCCCCGGATCATCTGGAGACAGTTCTTACCCACTACAGTGAACTAAGCAAAGGACCTCATTCAAACCTGAGCTTAAGCATCCAACATAGCAGGTCTGACTTATGGCTGCTATTACTGGCCTTCTGCTTCTGAACATGTGGCTTTGTTGTGAACTCTCCATCACACTGCACTCCCACGTACCAGAATCAAAGCGTCTAGTAAAAGCAGACATCTCTGTGCATGTTGCCTTGTGCATGCTATTTCAGCTGAGTCTTTAAGCTTTCTCTTCGACTGCAATACACAGAAAGGCTCTTTCCTGAATTGTGGGTGTTATTTTAACTGGTCAAAGATAAGCATCAGGGAGCAGACTAGACACGATGGCCCAGGTGCCACCGATATTTCTTGGAAAACAAAGCTCGGGTGGAGGACAAATCACAGGATGGGCAAGAGACAGGAGGCTGAATTTCCCATCCATGCCTCCCTCCTCTCCAAGATGACATCTTCCCTGCTGTTTTTTTCCCTCTCTCAGTGAGGCTTTGAGACCAGAGGGAGGAAAAGGTCTGGGGAGAAACAGTTTTGGGGGAAGGATCAGGGCCCCTTGCCTCCCCCCCTCCTTTGCTATCAATCCACTCCCCCTGCTTTATGGGAAATCAGCACCACTCACACTCTGATGCATGACTCATGCTGTCATAATATCTAGTTTGCTCCTCAGTCTAGGGTCAGGTACTACTAACAGGTGTATCATTTCAGATTTCAGTTGTGGGGAGCAAAAACGTATTGGAGTGTTTATGTAGATAGGAGCAAAGTCTGCTGTTACCAGGGCAGTTGCCAAAAAGAGCATATTAAAAAGAATTTGGTGTGATTTTTTTTCCAAGTACGGCTTCCAATAACCATTGCAGACTGAGAGAAACAGGCTCTCATCTCCTGCTGTTTTCTTTTTGCAAAGAAATCTGTGTCTTTGGCATGCTTCACTAATGCAGGTACATTTAATTGTGTAGAAAAGTCACTCAGGGCCCAATACTATCCCATTTTCCAGCACAGGTGCAGCCACAATGTACAAATGTTCCCTTGCCTTGTGAAGGCCTCCTGATCCCCCCCTTTTGCAGAATTCAGTACAGGCTCCATTGGCACTGCTGCATTGAAGCTGAAAAGTTGGATCGGATTGGGCCTTTAGTGTGTAGAAGCAGTGAACTGGCCAGTGATACGGGTGCTCCTAAGGAATAATCACATGTAACCTGAAGTAGCTGTTCCAACCCTCCTTGCCATCTCCCTGCTGCCTGTTAAGGTGGTAGTCTCAATAAAAGAGCTTCCCCCAGTTTTAGTCCCACCTTTCACCATCCAGACATGATGGCTTGGAGGCATACAGAGATGCAACAAATCCCCAAGGCAGAAATCTCCAATCAAGACAAGTGAAATGCTGTGGTCAGCCTTTTTCAGGCTGAATCCTTTCCAGGCCAGCCTCACAATGGCAGCAATTTCTTTTAACTGAAGTAGCAAGTCCTCAGACTGACTGTTCTGACAGTGGGAGTAGCTGGTGGACCCAGATGTGAGCACTCAACAGCATGCTGAGGTTGGAAAGGTTACACAGGTTGGTGGCACTTGGGCTACACAGCAACATGGCCCTTTAAGTGTGCTACTAAGCCTCTGTTATCTTTCCTGTCCCATTGTCTAGAGATTCCAGTGAAGTAAACCCAAAGATGCATGATTGTTTTGGGTGTTTGCAGAAGATTAATCTGTGGATGGGAAAAAGGAGGGAGGAGTTCAGCACCAGGTAGTAAATAAAAGCCTTTTTGCTCCTTTGCTGTTCTCTGCCTGGTTTCCTATTACGCTGGCTGCTGGTGATTGGGGGGGGGGGAACCTCAAGGTGAATATCACCACTGCCTGGCATCTGAAAAGCCAGCCTTTAGAAGTGGGAGGAGATATCACAGGACTAAACTGTGCATTGGAATGCACAGACATCCATTTTGATGTTGGTTTAGATTACAGCATCAGTGCCATCACTCCCTTTGGGCAGCGTTCATTATAGGACGCTTCAAAAACAGCCTTCCTATCCAAACCCGTGGACAAAGTAATAATGTAAGTGTATTTTGCTTGTTCCCTATTGACCAAGGGGGAGGGGAATAGCTTTGCAATGCATGGAGAGTGAGCAAAAATATTACTTCAGAAATGCAGGGTTTTTTTTTAATGCTAATAGAAAACTGAAGATGTTTTCCCTTTCCACTGAACTGGGGAGTGTCTGACATCACTTTTGCTGACCCAGTAGCTGCTTCCTCATCTTTATCTGTTTGTGTGTTAGCTCTTAGGCCATGGCTTGTGTAAAGGAAGGCAGTGTGACAGTGGGTTGGAATAAGGGAACTACTGATATGATGGGAAACCAGCTATGTGCTGGAGCAATTTTTTGAAATATCATTGGTTTCTATTTCAAGTGAGAAACTGAGACAAGACAAAAAAAAGTCAAGCGGACTTCATTGTGAGAAGGTGTCACTTCATTCCTCATCCACCACTTGCATTACAGAAGATAGGAGACAAGTCAGGATTTCTCTGTGTGGAGCGATCTTTTAGACCAGTGCCAAGATATTGCTGTTCTGTGGGTCGGTGGTCTATAATTGGTGTCCACACTGAGGGGCAAGAAAGGATTTCTATGTGACACATCACCTGCTGTTGTCCCTAGCAAGGTGGTAGAGGGATGGGGGATCAGATCTTATCAGGGTTTCTTCCAAGAATTTAGGAGACACACAATCAATTCCCAGATTTGAGACCTCCTGGAAACACTTTGTTTAGTCAGAGTTTGACAAACATAAAAATTAAGCAATCTCTTGTGAGAAATGACTGCAACCAGGGTCGATGACAAAGTGGTTAAACTAACTATCTGAGGCTTGCCCATGAAGCAGAAGTTAATTGGGGGTTGGGATTGCTGGTTGTCCTTAAACCTCATAATCAAGCGTAGCTTGCATGCTTCTGTTCTGCTGCCCTAAAAGATGAGTTGCAAAATGCATAGGTAACTCAGCAGTAATTTTGCTACATCAGCAGTAAGATTCATGCAGCAGCACAAGTAGTGCTGAGACAATGTTAGGGAGCATTGATCAGAACATTTAACTCATTCGTCACTTTGAGACCACCTGATAGATTTATTTCCCCTACTCTGCCTCAGAATGGAGTCTATTCAGATACCCATTGGCTGCGATGGGGTGGGGGAGGCATGGCGGAGGCGGTGCCAGCAGCGGGAAGTCAGCATTGGGCGGCAATCATCTACCCAGCATCAAATCAATGTACGTCAAATCAATAGATCTTGTAATCCGATAGAAGTTGTATAATTTATGCTGGTGTAGGTTAAATGCGTTGCAACACAAAAACTGCAGTAATATACGCACTTACCTGGGTGTAAGCTCCACTGGATGCAATGCAACTTACTTCTGAGTAAAAATGCATAAGATTGCATTGTAGCTTTAGTAAGGTTGCAGTCCTAAAGACACAAGGGGATAAACACAATGAGGCTTAGTTCTAATTTAACAAGTGTCATATTGTACTGTAAGTGACTCTAACAGAGTCAGAAAGTTTGTTCACATGCCCATTGTACATTTCCCCCTTCTCCCCTTCCAGGAGAATGCAAGAGGTAAAATAAGGTAATCCTGCTAAACGTAACATTCCCCCCCCCCAAAAAAAAAATTACTAATACTTATACTAAAACTAATTCTAATCTTAGGGCCAATTTTGTTGTTCTAACAGCACAATTCTATGCACATCTTCTCAAAAGTACATCTCATTGAGATCAATGGGATTTACTCCCAGGTAAGTGTGTATAAGACTGCAGCCTAAAACTCCTTTGGACAATGTCAGTATTTTCATTAGCTGTTAAATGGCCCAGAAGTTGATGCACAGATTTTTCTGCTGTTTCATCTGAAAACATAAGATGCTGGGTGTAGAGAAAAAACTGTAGTGAGAGTTGTACATTTAAGTTGAATGTTCTGAAATAACACTTGGTTCAGGACCAAATCGAATGATTTAAGCAAGAAAGCAGAAACATCTTTGGATCATCACTGTGATTTCCCTGCCTAGTACAGCAAGTATTCCCCCCCCCCTTGTGTTTTGGGAATAGTAACTTCTTTGAAAGTCAGATTGCTTCTCCCACTGGAAACTGCACATAGCATGAGTTACTGGAAAGCCAGTAATCCAGGATAGGTAATACAGATTAATGGATACAAAAATGGCCTTGGACTCTGTCTAGGGTCACATTAGAAAGCTTGGGGCTAAGCCAGGAATAGATTGAACTAGAGCACTGGTGGGATTCATTCCAACTCTACAAAAGGTCACCCTGTCTGCCTTGTGCTATTGCCATGGCCATACATTAGCTAGAGGACTATAACACATTTTCTTAAAATGATGCTAAATGTGATTTAAAGCTGTCCAAAACAAGAATCTAGAAATGTATTCCTAGCTGACAGAGTTGTTGATGCTGTTCAGCATAATGGCATTGCTTCCCCCTTCCATTTTTATTTTGTTTCATTTTTTTTTGAATGCCCAAGAGTTTGTAATGTGGTTCTCTATCTGATCACTGACTCTGACAGTGTCGTACATGGAACAGGTAGCAATTCCCTCTCTTGTGGGTTTGAATCTGGACTTGAGCCTTTGAGCCCTCCAGTAAAACATTTAAACAAGTGTGGTAAAATTCCACAGAGGTAACTGAAGTGGCTACAGCAGAAAGTTTTGTTATTCTTGCTTCTTCAGCATATGTTTTATGGTACTTGGAATGTACACAGTTTGTCCTATACTGATGAACCCTGGTATAAAAAGCCATCTATCATCAACCTTGATTCTGTTACTTGACCCCCTTCTGACTGACTAATACGGATGTTTGAGGAACATTAGCAGTTAAGAGATGTTCTCCCTTATGCATGCTGAGGTAAAGCGAAAGCTGCCTTGAGTCGGAACATTTTCCATCTGGCTCAGTGCTGTCGACGCTGACAGCGCAATCCTACAGACAGCGCAGCGTCGGTGTAACACAGTTGTGCTGACGCTGCGTGCTTAACGCTGACATGGGGGCACCGATTGGCACCCCCACATTGGCGCTAAGGCAACAGGACCGGCACTGCAAGCAGCACAGGTCTTGTTGCGCCCGCACAGCGCCTCCCTAGCGTTGGCCGAAGTCAGCCGGCGCAAGGGAGGTGCCATGATGGGGAGGCTCGGGGTTTGGGGGGTGGTGGGCGGGAGATGGGCGGGTCCAGGATTTGGCCATACGGCTGAATCCTTGACCCATATGGGAGGCCGTGCAGCCCTGATTTGGGCCACGGGGTCTCCTCGGATCTGCGCCTGTGCAGAGCCCTAAGGTAAGGGAGCACCCATTCCCTTGCTGTGGGGGGGCTCCAGCCTCTCCTAAGCAGCACTAAGATATGGCGCTGGCCCGTCGGCCTCGCCAGTCTGGCACTGCATAGGATTGCACCCTGAGTGGCAGCAGATCTCCAGGTTTTCCGACTGGGACCTTTCTAAGTCCTACCTGGAGAAGCCAAGGATAGAACTTGGGATGTGCTTTATGCCAGTGGTTCTCAAATGTTTTAGACCAGGACCCACTGTTTAGAATGACACTCGTGTTAGGATCTACTGGAAGTTATGTCATTAATCTCGAAGTGATGTCATAGCCATCAAGCAGAAAATGCTGTCAGTGGGATGTAATCAAATGACACTCCTAGAATGCAAACTGGCATTCTTGGACTGAAGCAAATGCACAACCATGAAACAGGAAGTAAAATTAGGACTACATAATATGTAAAAGCACTAAACTAAAAAAAACCTCACCTAAAAATTCAAACTGTTAACACTCCAAAAGGAATATAGCAAGAGTAGGGTCTGCAGTTTCCAAGTTGGCTGCTCCCAGCTTTCCGTGACCCACCTGACATCAGGTCACGACCCACATTTTGAATAATAGTGTTTTATGCAAACAAGGACACTGCCACTGAGCTATGACCTCATCTAACTCTTCAGTCAGTGCACAAGTTTTTACAGCACAGAACAAACGTATCCTGAGAATAGCCTCCAAATTTGTGGTGTCACATGTGCTATGTAAGGTCTTTTATTTTGCTGTCGTATTCTGTTTCCTTAGCTAACTGGATAACACAGAAGGAAGAATTCCACTCTTACCCTTCTTGAACACTTGTCTTTTAGGTTCAGAAGATGTGCACCTCAAGGCGGATATTGCTGCTTGCACTCACCTTTTTGGCATATACCGTTGATTCTGCATCTGCGTATGGTGCTCCTGAAACCCTCTGCGGTGGAGAGCTAGTGGACACGCTGCAGTTCGTCTGTGGGGACAGGGGTTTTTACTTCAGTAAGTATATCCTTGGCACAACTTCCTCTCTGGAAAAGCACACAGGCTCAGACTATCATGTGCATCTGTAATCATATTACTTGGCATACATTGAATGCATTCCAAATTTTGAAAACCAGCATCTCAGCAGTCCATCTCAAACCTGTAAGATAAGCCAGTGCAATTTTCTCCTTTGGGAAGTGCGGCAGGGAAGTAGCTGCGTGAAAAGGAGACTGCTGCCCTAGATCCACCTAGTGAGTTCTTGGTCCATGGTTAATGAGTCCTTGTAACTGCTGTGTGGCTCCAGCTTTGTCATGTGATTTCACAAAACTAATGGTTCCTGTGTTCATCATGTGCACCTTGCAGTTTCCTGAGGTACCGTGAATATTCACCTGATTAATCTTATATAGATGAGAACAATCAGATGAGAATGAGCTCGCAAGCTCATTGATATGAACACAAATTGATATGAACTGTTTAGTTTTCTACTCTATCTGGAAAACCTAATTTAGCAACTCAGGGCACAGTCCTAACCCCGTGCTGGAATAGACCTGCCCCATATCCAGCACGGGATTGGGGCAGGCTGTGGCGAAACCTGGAATCTATTCCTCTTATGCCATGTCATGCAGCAGTGGCCTGTATGGGGCTACTCAGATCTGCCAGCTAAAATCCGTGGTGCAAATCTGAGCTGCTCAGATTGGAGCCGGGCTGACCAGGACAGGAGTTAGGATCTGGCCCAAGTACCTCATTCATCCTCACAGTCACCATGTGAGGTCATGAGAACCTGAGGATGCAATCCTAACTGACTTGTTTGTACAGGCATGCCCTGGTATCCACTGATTCAGTATCCATGGTTTCAGATACCATGAATACCAGGACACCTATTAAAAAGATAAGGGAACATTAAACAATTTTTTTACCTTGTTGCTGCAAAACCACTGATGTTCCCCTCTTTAAAAAGGCATCCCCAGTATCCACAGTTTCAGGTATCGATTGAGGGGTTGGGGGTCCAGAATGGAACCTCAGTGGACACCGTGCCATGCCTGTATTGTAAAGCATTTTGTGTGGCAGACATAGACGCAGAAGTTTTCTTGTTATTCGAAAGCTTCTTCTTTTCCATCTCTGTGTTTCCATGGCATTCTTGCACTCCTATTTTACTGAAAGTTGTAGTAGAAAGGATTAGCAAGTCAATTCCCACAGGTTCCATGGAGGGTGTGTTCATGTCTTAGTAGCATGTGGACTGAAGGCAGTGGTTAACTTCTAAAGAGAAAGATGCTTAGGCTCAAAGCGGATCCAACAGTTGAACCCTCCATTATGGATGCTTTGTTCCCTAATCCTCTGTGTAACAGAGTGCTGCGGTTGCTCTGTGGTAAGGGAAGCATGTTCAGCACACACTTTGGAGGCATTCTCGGATCTCCCTCAATTGAAAAGTATATTCCAGGACATAGCCTGAGAGCACAGTCCTAACCTGGAGTTAGGCCAGTACAGTTAGGCCAGTAAAGTTTGGCTGGCACAAGGGACTACTCTCTAAAGTATGTTTAGACCAATCTCGGAGTCAGAGAGGCCAGCACACAGAAGTGCACCATCCTTCCTGACTCCGAGAGTGGTCCAAACGCACTTTACGGTGGCCCTGGTGCCAGCCAAACTTTGCCGGCCTAACTCCAGGTTAGGATTGTACTCTCAACTTAAGGGGGAATTGTTTTTGCATTCATATTGCTTTCTAGAACTGACATCTTCTGATATTATGTACTTTTTACTTAATCGATTAAAAAATTACACAGTGTGCTGGTCTGAGAGGTGTATGTGAGGCACTTCTGGTGAGAGAATGGAGAATATGTTGGGGTCCCTCATGTCAGCCCAAACGTAACAGAGAGAAAAGCATCCTCTAGATAGGCAAAAGAAGTTGCACACAACTCATTGTCCTATCCTTGGGTGTCACCAGACATGATGTCTTCCCCTTCTTCCCATGCTGTAGGTGGTCTGAAGTCTCTCCTTCTGAAAACATTTTAGAAGGGAAGTTGCTTCTTAGGCTCTTTAATCTCCAGCTATGTCCAAAACCACCAAAGGTCAGGACTCCAGCTGGGGCAATTCATCATAGCCCCATTGAAGTCAGACTTAATGCTGAGCCGAAGAGAGCTCAGCTCTCAGATGTTGAAGTGCTATTTCTTATTTGGTGGGGGTGGTGAACCTGACAGCAGAAGCAAGGGGGAAGATGAGCTAAAAATACAACCCTGTAGGAAGCAATTACTAAAAAAAAACACCCCAAACCAACCCTATTAATGTTCGTTTTCCAAAAAAAAATAAAAAAAATAAAAAAGTAGTCACTTGAACCAGGGCAGAAGGATTAAGGGAAATACTGCAGAAGTAACATTTTCCATTGCTTTCTTACCAGTAAAACCCTTGGTACAAGGCATGGGACAACTATAGGCATTTAAGCACCGTGGCCAACACTTGGAATATGTTATTCCTGTTCTGAGATTTTTAAAAACCTATCAGAAATTGTGGGGGGGGGGGGAGAAGAGACCTAGATCTATCTTGGGCTAGTAAGAGATGAGGGGTTTAATGGGGGAAGGGGGTGGGGAGAGGCGAGGAGAGGCGTCTGACTTCTCAGTAAACAACAGCTCCTGTTTCTTCCTTTCCAACAGCTGATAAGAATTTAGCTCTTTCCAGCCACTTATGCTGACAAAGCACATTCTCTCTCTCTCTCTCTCTCTCTCTCTCTCAGAATAATGTTAGAAAAAAGAAGGGGGGAAGAGGAGCTATTTGGGGGGGAAGGGCTTGGAACAATGGCTGCTGCTGCCCAGCCAACTGACAAAGGCCCTCTTGTTGGTGCCCACATTCCTTTGACAGGGGAAGAGAGGATTGTTTACACCCAAAATCTTCTTCTGCTTGGCTTGGTGCTTGATTGATCAAACAGAAGTGGTGGTTCAGGGTGTGTGAGGGAAGGGGGGTGCATCTTATAATTATTCTGGAGTGTGGCACGCAAGTCCCTGAATACCTCACACTCATACACAGGCACACATACCACTTCCTTCTCAGCATGCACGTGTGTATTTGCACTACTGAATAACCCCAGACAAACACAGGCGGGTTGCAATTCCTGTTCAGAAAAACACATGCAGTAACACAGAATGGGGAACTGATTCTCCAACAAATCCTCCAGCTATGCTGTATCCTCAGCTGTGGGAGTTGGATGCAGAGGCCGAGTGTACTGGTGAACATGACCTCTAGCCCTTCTCCTGACTGGAAGTTCCAAAGATTGTATGGCAGAGAACAGACTGAAGTTATTGGAGTAATTTATGGCCGGAACGAAGCATGTCTGAGCCAGGCCAATAACTGGATGAGAAACCTGCAGGTAACTCCATGTAAATCATACCAATAGGAGGGAAACAAAATCTTAATACTGAAAGGAGAAGACGGACATCTCAAGCTTGCACTAACTGAGAAGACAGACACTTCTTCTCTTTTAAGACCTAGTGTAGGAAAGTGTCCTTGCTTCATTGCTCACTTCAGACACTCTAAATATCTATCAGCTATCCATTCCTCCTTCAACCACAACTTCCCATCTGAAATACAGGCAATGAGACAGTGGCATCCTTACAGGGATGACGTAGTTCAAGCAAAGTGTTTTGAACGTATTATTACTCCACTATGCTCCTATCTTTTATCACACTGTCTACATAGCAGCATAAATCTCGCAGTTTATCTTCATGTGACACATCTCAATAGTTGGGGAAATTCATCTCCTGATAGTGTCAAAACTGCATCCTGGAATGAATGTTCAAGATCAGCATTATAAGCCCTTTAACTAGGCATAACTTTGAATGTGAAATTCTGGTCTTTTTGGAAAAAATAAAATAAAGAACAACCACATCTCTCATAAAAGCTATTTGGATTTTGGGCAAAGCAAAATCTGCTGGATTATTTCCCTTAAAATATAGTTTATCACATGAGATATTTGACACCAGCCATGAAAAGGAAAATCAGCAGATGATTACTCATGTAAAATAGTTAATATTTATTTCAGGAAGTGAGGGATGAAATGCAAGGTTTGATGGGACACATATTGTGCAGTCTTAACCTAGGATATGCAATTAGTTGTGTTATGTGCACCACTTTTGATTCTGGACAGCCCGAAGTGATTTTCAGCTTTTTTCATCTCATGACACACTGACAAGGTGCTAAAATTGTCAAGGCACACCATCAGTGTTTTGACCATTGACAAGGCACAGCGCACTGCTGGTGTAGGGATCACATCCCCCAATAGCCCTAAAAAGAAATGACCCTCATCCAAACTCCTGCAGCACCTGTGGACCATTTGAGGCACCCCAAGGTGCCATGCCACACTGGTTGAAAATGGCTGGTCCACACTATAAAATGTTACCAATTTCTGTAGAATTTTCTATGGTGTGTTGAAGTGAGCTGTTGGTGCCTCAGATAAATAGATGAATACCTCTGTCTGCAGTTTTTTCGAGGTTAAAAATATGCTGTGTGCAGAAAAATGCTAATGTCTACATTAAAATAATTTGTTTTTTAACATGAAATATTTGCTGTCACAGGTAGGCCGGTGGGCAGAATCAGAGGAAGACTCAACCGTGGCATCGTGGAGGAATGTTGCTTTCGGAGTTGTGATCTTAATCTCTTGGAAACTTACTGTGCAAAATCTGTCAAATCAGAGCGGGACCTCTCATCATCTTCTCTTGTAGTCTTACCAGCACTAAACAAGGTACGTGAAGGTCATATCTGACAGCAGGGTGCATCAAGAGAGAAAAAAAATCCCATGGGATAACAGGACCCTTATCTCCAGCATCTGCTGCTTTTGCAATTACAGCAAAACAATGTCATCTCTATGAGATGTAGATAATTTTTTTTGATATTCAAACGTCCATTTTAAAAAGCTCTAACATTTGAGATCAACAGTTATAATGGTGCTAAACGGAGCTTTTAGAAAACAAAAAAGAGGAAGAATTAGACATAGACTAAAATGTCTGCTTCCTGGAAAGTCGAATTTGACTTGCAGACTGATCCTATCCTGAAGGAAGTCCCACTATCTCTTCCCCCCAAAAGTGACAGTGCATAACATTTCAGCATTAGTATGTAGCATTTTACTGAGCCAAGTAACTGTCTTCTCACCTTTAAACAACGTGGCTGGCCTCTGCTATTGACTCAGGGCACAATCCTAACCTGGAGTTAAGCTGACACAGTTAGGCCTGCAAAGTGTGGCTGGCACAAGGGGCACCGTAAAGTATGTTTGGGCCACTCTTTGAGGGTGCAATCCTAAACAATTTTCCAGCACTGGGGTAAGGGCCATGCAGCTCCGAGGTTAGGGAACAAGCGTTCCCTTAGTTGAGGAGGCCTCCATGACTACTACTCCACTACAGGATGCAACCCATGCCCCATTGCATAGCTATGCCAGTGCTGGAAAGTTGGCTAGGATCGTACCCTGAGTCAGAGTGGCCAGCACACAGATGTGCACCATCCTCCCTGATTCTAACAGTGGTCCAAACATGCTTTACAGCGTCCCTTGTGCCAACCAAACTTTGCTGGCCTAACTGTGCCGGCCTAATTCCAGGTTAGGATTGTGCCCTCACTGTAACTATGGGGAAGTTGTTTAACTGTGATCCATTTTATATGTTACACATTAGCCAGTATGTGTTCTCCACTGTATGGACAAGTAGTGAGGAGATGGTGCATTTCTGTCATCTGTACTCAGAAGCACAGTAATGTTTTTACATGTGGCACATCAGGCTCAATGAAGTACTGTATACTAGAGTGTAGATAAACTATGAAACTTTAAATGAGCCACCTTGCTGAAGAGAAATAATCATTTGAAGTCATGGCCAAAGTTGTTCACATTTTGTACCAGTGAATTTACTAGTGCTGTCAATGATGAAACTTTTCTTAGCCTCACTTTATTTCTCTTTCTCCATTTTTTCCTCAGGATCCTTTTCAAAAGCCATCTCTTGCCAAGTACTCAAAATACGACATATGGCAGAAGAAAAGCTCGCAGCGTCTTCAAAGAGGGGCCCCCCAACATCCTCCGTGCCCGTAGGTATCGATGGCAAACCGAAGGACTGCAAGAATCCGAGGAATCCAAGAACCATCATCCCTTGGTTGTCCTGCCTACCCAGAAGCCTCTTGTTGTGCAAACCACCTCAGAAACATCAGGCAGCCAGAAGTGAACTGTGACAAACAATTTGTAAAATGGATTCTTTGTTTGTTTTTTCAGTCTCATGGGATGTGTGTCCCAGGTCTGGCCCCACACCCCTTTCTGTCTTTCAAACCAAGGTGGGGAGGGAGGGCAAATGCCCTTGCACGCCAAGGAGGACAACAAGGGGCACCGTAACACCAAACAACTGACACAGAAAGAACAGGATTACAACGTCAGCAGCAGCATTTCGGTGGCATTTCCCTAATTTTTAAAAAATCTTCTATTTGTTGGTTTTGTTCCTTTCCTACCCAGTATTTTTAAGGGACAGTTAAGGCACTTGAACTATTCAATATTGGGCCACTGCCTTTCAGTCCATGTTCCAACCACAGAAGAAAGAGCGAGAGAAGATAATGAAATTGAAAGAAGCCCAATTTGTGTCTTTTTGACAATAAAAGTGAAAAGGGGAGTGGTGACATCTGAGGGTTTTAAATTGTGGCCTCCTTTCCACCCCACTTTTTTTTTTTTAAATTCACAGCCACAGTATATGTTTGAGGGGGGAGGGTTGCATGTTTTAAAACCAGAGAAGAATTACTGAGGCCTGCTACCTTTTTGTTTTCTTTAATTACACAATTCCAAATGTACTTGCACCTTTGAAATCACCGATGAAGTGAACAAAAGAAGAGAAAGTGTGAACATAGGTTCACTTTAATGGAGGAGGCGTCTGCATTGCACATTTGCCACGGATTTAGTTGAATTATATAAAATATATATTATATATAACTTTTTTTGGCAGAAAAGCACTATTTTTAATGGGACCATTTTTTGTGTAGTAACTGAAGAGGGATTGTAATGTTTAAATGTTGTTATGGTGCTAATGTAAGTTGGAAGGGGGAAAACAAACCCAGAAAATTACAAGAGGGTGGGGTGGGAAGGACAAGATCTCGAATACTGAACTTGAAATTTTTAGCTTTTCGTTTTAGGAAAGTGTGATAAGTGTGTTCTTTTTTTTTCTCTTCTGAAATATAGCTTGGTCATGACCATATGAGCTAATTGCCTTTCACTCATATACATAAAACGCACGCACATGCAGAAACACATAAATACATCTATATGAAGTTTAGAACAAAAGAATATTTTCCTTAAGTCTTTCACTCATTCTGTGATGTTGAGAATCTAGAGCATGCCTACTGCAAAGGCGCATGCATGTACTTTGTGAGTAATCCCATTCTATTCCATGGAACTATTCACTGTACATAGAGCACCTATTAGCCTTTGCAGAATGAGGTCCACATCCTTGTACCAAATTTGTCTTTTTGCGCTCTCTCTCTCTCTCTCTCTCTCTCTCTCTCTCTCTCTCTCTCTCTCTGCCACCTTCTTTCTCACTTGATGCCATACTTCAGTGAATATTCATAGGCTTCAGATTTGGTAAGAAGGCAAATTGCTGTCTTTGCTCAAATGAGCCTCCTCAGGGAGAATAGCTTAAATGACTATCTCCTCATCGTGCTGCTTCTTTTGTTTCCTTCCTTGTCAAAAGGGAAGGTGCAATTCTTCCGAGGGCTCTTTTGTGCCATCCCAAGATGACACCAACAATAGATAACCCACTAAAACGTGCCCTGCTTTTCTCCTGCCTTCCAACGAAGGGAGAGGGTACGGCTGTGTCTTCAGCATAGTATCTCTGGTGAGGGAGGAATGTTGGTCTTCTTCATTGCCTCATAATTGTAGAGGTGCAAGGGACCTTTCCATATCCCCATCCTCGAGAGTGCAAAACCAGAATCTGAGCTCATGAATTGACAAAGTTTAAAAGCCAATTCTTTTTTTCTCTAAAACTAGATTGGAGAGGTATGCAGAAGGTGGTAATTTTTTTTTTTACACGATCACCTGTCTGAATCTGCAAATTAATATGAACAGGGGAAACCAATATTCTGAATCCTATATACTTCATTGCCGAGAATAGGGGGACATTATTCAGTTCTGTACCCGCTTTGCCTTATATATCTGTACATTTAGAGAACATAAAAAACTACTTGAATTGTATTCTGTTTTTTAAAGAAAGGGTAGGTTTTTATTGTTTTCAGCTTTTTAAAAAAATAGTTACCTTTGCAATGTTGAGCCATGAAGCCTTTGAGGTTTGTTGTTGTTCTTGTTGTTTTCCATGACACTGCAAAACACAGCAATAAACCTATTCACCAGTTCTGAAGTGGTGGAGAAGTAAAAATGGTACAAGAATAAGAAGTAATTTGAAATTTGCAAAACATAGCATTTGCTTAGATGCTCCTTACCAAAAAGATCCCACAATTTTTATTTCAAAAAATGAATAACTTAAAACATTTGTCAAAGAGGATCATTTTAATTGGTTTTTATGCATGCTAAGATAGAAGAGGGAACAAAGTATATTATTGATGAAAGAGCAAAGGGAACTTATGTATTTGCCTGGGTTCAGGTTTGTTATATTCTTAAGAGATTTGGCCCTTGATATTGCAAAGCAGTTATGTGCTTGCTTTGAACTTACGGAATATTACAAGTCAGTGGAATGTCCATAATGTTAAATAAAACCTTAAGAGCTTGTCAACTGGGGGATTCTCAGTAGCCAATAGATGTGGGGGTGGGTGGGTGGAATACTCCACAAAGTGTATGCTTGTAAATGGCTTTGGAATGTTTGTACCTTGGAAGCTGGTTCACTGCCCCTTTTACTATTCTAGGAGAGCCCCATCTATGGTTTTCCCCTGTCTGCCCTGCAGTCACTTACCTTAATTTCAGGTAGAGGTCAGAATTGTTAGCATACTTCTGAATGTTTTCATACAGTATGTAAAGAAATACAGGTTTAAGGTCAAATTAATCAGAATCATGCCCCAAATTCAGGATAGAAAATTCTAGGGAGGGTCAGCTAAAGAGGCATCCTTTTGATTTAGAGATCCCACATTGATTTCTCTCCTGGAGTACATCCAGACCTCAGTTGTATACAGGAAGCTAAGTTGAATATGGGGTGTACAAAAGAATTCCTGCAGTTCTAGCATGTTCAAAACTAGAGAGTTGGGCGTATCAATGAAATGAAAATATGTATTTTAGGACTGGGATATTGAAGTACACAATTGGCTGTTCAAACCACTTAGGTGCCTTGGAAATGTTAAGCTGAAAATAATCAAATTGGCACAACGGACTTGAAAGATCTACTAAGAAATACAGTGTTTTGAGTGACTGGTAGGAAAGATGTAGATATCTTCAGGCCTTCTGATGTAGTAAGCAAAACTGATATAGTAAGCAAAAAAAAAAAGACATTGATTTGATGCATTTTCTCTGGTACCACAAAGTTCATCATAAAAATAAATTCCTAAGAAAGGAAAAGCAATGTCACAATAGTGCTTTTCAGAGAAGAGGGGATGTCTAAGTTACACAATGAACGTTAATTGTGAAGTCCTATTACTGACATAGCACAACTGATCCTTGTGGCATTTAAAAGTTTACAAATTAGTATATTGGAGGGTGGGGTAAAGAGGGAGCCCACTGTAAAAAATGAACACAAAATCATTCCTGGAACACATACTGGTCTGTTTTCTTCCACCCTTCAGGGCATGGCCATAGCACCTGAAGGATGGAGCATGGTCCCCCAAACTGGTTCCACTGTCTTACTGTCCCATAACAGCTTCATTCATTTCATCCTGCCTGATTGCAAAGGCTCAGTCTTTTGGTGATGGACCTAGCTGCCTCTGCACTAAATGAAGGGAAGAATTGTATTTTGTTTTTTTAAAATGTTTTTTTTTTGTTTTGTCGTATGTATTATTGTCTGCTCAAGTTTTATATGGCGGGGAGCGAATGGGGAAGGGGGGAAATGGGTGTTGATGTATCTTGAAATATCTCACTTGTGTGCACTCAATATGCAAGAGTCAAACTGCCCGGAATTCTGCACCTATTGTACTTTTCATTCGTAATACAGTATCAATAAAGCAATCAACTATCATGTTCCTTGGCCTCAGATGACTTTTTGTAAAATTAGATTTATTTTAAAGCACACATTATTTTTAAAATTTCACCCATCTTTCAACGAGCTAAGATTGCACTGGAGTTAACTAAGAAGCCTGGCCTGTACACTGATTCCTTGAGTTTCAGATGTGTGACTTACAGGCAGCTGCATTGGCATTTTCACACAAGACACACACTTCCTTTATGGAGCTTTTGCACTTTGCACAATAGTGCTTGGCCAGCAAGGGCCAAGAGCCAGTATTGTCTGACTTCTGTAAAACCTCCAGAATGGTACTGGTACATACATAGGGGACTTCAGGCCCAATCCTATCCATTGCCAGCCTGCAGGATGCAGTGGCACTGCATGTAATGGTGGGGTAGCAAACTGACAGCCCAGGAATAGTAAGTAAAAATATTTTACTTCTCCATAGGCCACCTCACTTTCAATAGGGCTCCTCTGATCTGTACCAGCTCTGTGGCTGGTATAAGTCCAAGAAACTCATGTGGATGGGTCCAGGCCTAAAAGGCGAGATCTTTGTGTGCACTGCTCCTGCTGAGATCCTCCCTTTCCTACCCCCATTTTTTCCAGTGTCTCACCTAGAACAGCCCACAATCTTCCTCTGTTCTGCCCCTACTGACTTACCACCAGCAGCGCAAGATGGAGGCAGTTCAGCGGGCCATTTTGCCCGTTCGCATCCTCTTGCTATTTGCCCTGACAACTGTGGTCCACAGAATGACAGAGAATTTTGCACCATCATTTGGAAACACACTCATAAATTGCATAAACTCTAGATAGGATTGGGCTGGCCAGTTATCATTTAGCTTACAATCCACACATACCTGGGAGTCAAACACTGGCATAGCTAATGAAAGTGTAGCCCAGTGCAGAGGGCGAAATACTGCTCCAGAAGTGACATCACAGCAGGAAGTGACATCACAGTTGTATTTTCATTGGGTTTTTTTTTTTGGCCATAACGTTTGATAGAATACAGGTATTCCAACAACATTTGCTTCATTGCATTCAGAATCATATTACCTTTTCCAGTGATATAACACGATGGTGTTATTCGTACTTACCAATGTTTTCGCAATTTTGGCCACTGGTGTCAAGCTCAGCTGGTTGCTCCCCAAAGTTTGTTCCCTGCTGCAATTACACCCCCTGCACTTCTTTAGCTACACCCCTGGAGTCACGTCCAATTCGATTAGTGGGTCTAACTTCTGAGCAGACATGTATAGGATCGTGCTTAACTACAGTATTTTAGTTAAGCAGTATTATCCACTAACTGCTGAATATTGTGTAGATTCTCAATGACCTAGCTCAGTGGATGAGAGCTGATCCTGACAGATTCCAGGAACCACCATGACCCCTGCTAAGTTTGGTAATGCACACAACTAGTTATACTTATGAGATTATAAAAGGACTTAATCATCAGCACTATCTGGTAGGTATCAGTTTTTACCACTGTCATAAGGCATGACCCACAGGGGTTGAGGAGACAGACGTCTTTCTTCCTTCTGACTGCAATGCAGCCCATCTTCCAAGCTCAGGGGGCTGTTTGGCCCCACCTTTTTTGGAGCGCGCATGAGTGGGAGCATATTTGAAGGATGTTGCTGGAGGAGGACTGAGTGGCCATTGGGGAAGTTCTCCCACCTGGTATCTTCAATGGAGGTAGAATGGCAGCCCACACACTCACAGAACACTATTTTGGGTTTCCTGATTGCCCTTACAGAGTTGAAAATATTCTTTGGCTCCCTAACTGAATTGGCTGTTGCGGGGGGGTGGGGGGCAAATGGGTTGTATGTAAGCATGCAAGCATTTTGGTTGCAACTGGCAGGAATAATCAATTGTCAGAATTTGTTTTTTCCAGATTTTGGGTGGTTTTTGTTGTTGTTTTTCAAAAATGAGAAGTGCAGAAAGTGATGTTATATATTTTGATTTAGTTGTTACAAAAAAAAATTACACCTGTAATGATAGATAAGTAGGACTGGGACTGATGAAATAATATTGGGAGTGCAATCCTAACCTGGAGTTAGACCAGCATAGTTAGACCAGCAAAGTTTGGCTGGCACAAGGGCCATCGTAAACTGTGTTTGGACCACTTTTGGAGTCAGGGAGGATGGTGCACGTCTGTGTGCTGGCAGCACTCGGGCAGCGCAGGCAGACTCGGGCAGCGCAGTCCTGGGGTGCCCCTTGCATCAACGTGACATCGCATTGACGCGACATTATCGCATCGATGCGACATTATCGCATCGACGCAAGGGTCGGAGCGCCGGCGCGTGGGCACTAAGGAGCACCCCCGCGTTGGTGCTCCAACTCTGAAGCTGATGGTGCTCGCAGCATCAGCTTCAGAGCGCTAATGGAGAGCCTCCCTTGCACCAACCAAAGACGGTCGGCGCAAGGTATTCTCCGTCCTGTTTCGGGACGGGGATTGGTGGGAGTGGGGAGGCGGGACTTGGGCGGGACCTGGGCGGGCTTGGGAGGTGGCCGTACAGCCACATCCTAAGCCCGTCAGTGAGGCCGGGCGGCCCCAGTTCGGGGTGCGTGGTCTCCTCGGATCTGCGCCCGCTCTTTAGCGGGCGCAGATCTGATGAGCACATAGGGAAGGCTGGAGCCTCCCCTATGGTAAGGGAGCACACGCTCCATTGCCGCAGGAGGCTCCAGCCTCCCCCAGCCCAGCATTGGTTATGGCACTGGCCGTCAGGCCTTGCCATTCCGGTGCTGGGTTGGATTGCGCCCTGAGAGTGGTCCAAACATACTTTATGGTGTCCCTTGTGCCCCCCAAATTGTGCTGGCCTAACTGTGCCAGCCTAACTCCAGGTTATGATTGTGCTCAAACAGTTGCTGAAAAAAAAGCCTGCCAAATTCAAGTCAGCAAAACAGTGAAGCATCTCTTGGAAAAGATAACAGAAGGAGGAATTGAAGGAATTTGGTAGACTACAGTAATTGCAACAAAACAGTACAGTAGTAATAGCAAAATAATACAGTACAGTAATAGCAAAATAAAGTTATCAACAAGTTGTAAAGGAAGTTATGAGAGCTATTTATTTACTGTAGAGTATAACTCGTTCATAGACTCTCTTCCGGATTCTTGGATAGATGAACTACTATGAACTACCGTGTAAATCACACATTTTCTGCAGGTACCTGCCAGGCAGGCCATATGCTGTTTTCTCTATGAAAATTATAATGAACAAAAAACTAACACATTACATTAACATCTCTGTTCAATAATATCTCGGAAGAGTAAGGTCTTCCATTAATTATATCCTTGTATTGTTTTCATGAGTGCCAAATGTTATTTTCATTCACCTACCAAATAAAACTTTGATCACATATTTAAAGTTGTTTTCCTTTTGCACGAAAGCAGGATGTGCCTATAGATGTCTGTGAGCATTTTTTTTAATGAGGCAGGCCGTTTGCATAGGTTGTTCACTATTGCTCCAGCTTCCAGTTCTGTGTTTTAGTGTGTTTTAGTGTGTAGAGTTCTGAGCAGTCAAAGCCCACATTTGATGGGGTGGTGCAAAAAATGCTGGCTTGTGTGTATGTGGGAGGGGGAGAACAATTGCAGGAAAGGGAGAAGACCTGGGAAGAAAGAGGCTGGAATCCATACATGAGGTATATTTTCCCTCACCACTTTGAAATTGGAAAGCTGGTATTGTAAAATGCACAGGCAGTACTGATAACCTGGCTGATGCCCTTCCGTGGTCAAGACTGCCAGGAACAGAAAAGGGACCAGAGAGGTAACAGTAGCTGAAGGAATGTGCACAGCAGAGTTCAGAAGTCCAACAAAAGCCGTTACAAAACATACTTACCCTTAGCAAAAGCTGAAGAGGCTGTGGTTCGTTCGTTCGTTTCCTTCTTTCTTTCCAAAGCTTAGTTCACAATGATGTGCCAAAGTAAGAGGAGATTGGTAGTGTGAATAGTGCAGTGGTTACAAGTGTGAGACACGGGTGTGGAAGGTTCCCCATTCATGCTACGCACTCTCTGGGTTGCCTTGCACAAATCTGAGATCTCTTGAACCTTCAGTCCTCTTTCTCTAATTCGAGAAGAATATTGGTCTACCATACAGGGCTGATGCAAGCATTTACAGGAAAAAAGCTACACGAACTGCTTTGAGCACTTGGGAAGTTCACCATTTCAATCAGGGGTCAGCAACCTTTCCTGGGGCAAAGTTGCTGAACATTTAGGGATGATGTCATCATGTCATCACCAAAGTTCCGGAAGCTCCCAGAAGCGACTGCGCAGACCTCAGCTTGGGGGACAAAACCTACCCTCCAACTTGCCACACACTGAACAGGGCATGGCAGAGCTGCCTTCCCAGCCTTGCGGAGTCCTTGTGTTGCATGGCATAGGAACTCAGCGAGCCTGGGCAGGTGGCTAGGGCAGTTGTTCCCAAACTATGGGTCAGGACCCACCAGTGGGTTGCGAGCCAATTTCAGGTGGGTTGCAAAGCACATAAAGCAGCCATATTGAAAATATGGGACGATGGGATGCTGGAAAGGAGGAGGGCTTTTGCTTGTGTCAATATTGTAAATAGACTTTTTTCTTTCTGTTTCACTTTGCTATTGGAAAATGGCTGAGAAATTTTGCTACATTCCCAGGAAAGCAGCAGGCTCTGGCATCACAATGACAGCACTTTGGGCCATGACATCACTTCTGGTGGGTCCTGGAGAGTTCGTCATTCTAAAAAGTTGGTCCCGGTGCTAAAAAGCTTGAAAACCACTGGGTGATGCCATGCCCTGTCCAGCGCATGGGAAATTGGGTGGGAGGCTGCATCTCCAAAGCCAAGCTCCATGTGGGGCAAGATGACTTTGGCTGGTGGGCCGCATTCAGTCCGTATGCCATAGGTTGCCAACCCAATTTAAAAACTATGACTATACTATACACTGCATTGCAAGTTATGAGACCGTGATTTCATGGCCTTCACACAACTAGCACAACTGTGCTTTGCCTTCCCTGCTAACCATTTCAGTATAATAATATGACCACCTTCCAGACCCACTCTTAAAGGGCGTCATAGTGAAAATACATGAAACATTGCTTGGAATATGAATTTGGCTTGTTTTGCCAAGGCCCCTTTTGCATTATGATTTTATTATTGTTTTTATTGTATTTCATTTTATTGGATTTTATCTCATTACAGTTGTTATAAGTTACCTTGGGCATCTTATTTTTTTAATGTCCTTGGAACACCATGTATGTTCACACCAAGGAATCCACTGCCAGAGGGCCTTTGCCCCATCACAGCTCTCACATGCTACAACTTAATTTGTTTTGCAATTGCTGGTTCCAAAATACATTATGTGGAATAGTTCTAAAAGAACTGCACCAGCATGTGACATGATGGACTATGCTCTCCATGGGGCCATAATGTTCATGGGTGCAGCTGTCCAGGTGAAAGCTGCTATGAAGTAGCTTACACTCAGTGCGGCCCCATCACAGCTTGGCATTGCGTGACCACCAGTGTTCAAAAGGCACAAAGAAGAGTTTAGCCATGCAATTGTCACAGCAAAAAAGACCATGGACAAAGAAATGCAGCCTTTGGGGTGGAAAAAGAGGAAGGTGAGAGCTGTAAGAGATGTTAACGTTTCATTTGAACACTGGCAGGCAGGGGAGGTTCTTTAGGAAACCAGGAAAAGCCCGAGTGAAAGTTTGCACTTTTTGAATACTATGGATAAGCACCCAATCTTCATGGAGTGAAACCTAGAATCATTGATGACCAGGTCTAAGATCCTGTAATGTACAGTGAGAACCTGAGTCCTACATAAAACCTGGACTGTAAATTCCACATATTAGACTAAACTTCATATTTACATAGCATTTATTAAGCTCATTAATTAATCAAATAAAAAGCAATGGGCTCCAATATGTAATTTTTTTTCTTTTGTTCTGGCGGGGGCGGGGAGTAACGTCAAGGGGGTAACATCGGCGTATCTAAATATATTTTGGGGTAAAAGGTAAAAAAGTTCCCTGACCCCTGTATTAGAGGTACTTGGAAAAGTTGGAATGGGCCTTTAAAACATGGAAACATTTTTTTCTTGTTCATTTTCACATTAATTTGGAAGATACAGTGGGAGTGACTCCTAAATGAACTTGTTGAGAATCAAGCTGATCATTGGGATTGGAGCTCATTACAGAGCAACCTGCCTTATTCTGGTTCAATGACTCTTATTCCCAGGTAAATGGGTTCCCACAGTGTTCAATACTGCTTGCTCTCAGGGAAGCATGCACAGAAATGTGCCCTTAGCATCTGTTTAGGGGCACGAGAAATGCAACCTTCATTAGGTTTATGTAGTCTGCCGCTTGTAAACAATCTCTCCTGTGTAGCCAGAGAGGTAACAGGGCACAATATCACAGCCACTAGTTAATTTTTAAAAAGAAACAATACTGGGGTGAATTTCTTAGGGAGCAATGCCATTGCCCCTGAACCCCCTGCTGAACATCCCAAGTGTGGGGGAGCCAATTGCTTGGATGTGAGAAAAGGATACATGGCAAACACTCTGCACTTTTCTTCATGATGATAAAGAATACCACGTTTACTCAAAAGTAAGCCACCATTGAGTTCACTGGGCTTAGTACGATTGCACCCTATCCTGGCATGGAACACAGATTAGAGAGCCAGGCTGATGTCTGGTTCGGGAATTAGACTTAAACCTGAAAGATCCAGGTTCAAATCCTCGCTCAGCCATGAAGGTTCCTGGCTGACCTTGGGCCAGTCATGATCTCTCAGCCTCACCTACCTCACAGGGAAGGACCAAAGGAGGGAAGGAATTACGTACACCACCCTGAACTCCTTGGAGGAAAAGTAGCATAAATAAATAAAAGAATGATGAGCCGATACCCTGGCACAAATTACATGCAGATCATGCTTTATCGTGTGGTTTTGACACTGCTGGTTTTTAAAATGCTATGTAATATTTCATGTTGTATTCATATCAAGAAAAAAATGATAGTCACGATCCATTCACAGCTGCTATGTGTCAGTGGCATTCCAAGAGGGGGTCAAAGTACTGTGTTTTTTCAGGCTCCTGAACACCGATGTAAAGCGGCCCCTCCCCCTAGACTTCAGAGCCATTCGTGGCTGCAAGAGCAAAGCAGCCCCAAATAGCTCTGAAAGGGAAGGGGACGGGCCACTTTCACAGCATGATTCAGGCACCTGAAAAATGTAGCGCTTTGCCACCGCCCTTCCTCAAAAACCCACTGTTGTCTCCTCAGGTTTAGCTTGGTTGATTGTCAGTGGAAGAACTGAGCACTATGCAGCCTATGCATGTTTACACAGAAGTAAGCCCTACTGCATCAAATGAAATTGATTTCTAAAACAAAACAAATGGCTGCCACAACTTGTTACAAAAGCCTTGTTTTTGCCAATACATGCGCTTTTGCTCTTGTACCAGCATCAAGGTGTCAGCGGAGCCCAATTTATTGTTTACCCATAATAAGAGGAGATAAAAGCTGTTCCAAAGATCTGTTTAGGAGTCATGCTATCTATGGTTATATAATTAAACAAACCTCTCTGCCAACAACTTGTTTGGGGGCGTGGGATGGAAATGGCAATTAGATCATTTCTCAAGGCTGCAAAATTGCACAATAAAAGCTTTGTGCCACTGTGCCATAAGCCCCACATTTTGGCATTTAATGGCATACATAGACAAGCCTCTGCTTTTTAAAATAATGCTTCCTAGAGGATGGGAGGAGCAGGAGGAGGAAAGGAAAATAAAAACTCAATAAGGGAGAGCTAACAATATTTGGATTAGGTGACAATGAATAAATGATAGCATTATGATATAATAAATGATAGCATTTTGTATGTTTAGCATTTGCCAGATAGTTAGGGGTACTAATGCCAGATAGTTGGGGGTACTATCTATCTATCTATCTATCTATCTATCTATCTATCTATCTATCTATCTATCTAGAGAGAGAGAGAGAGAGAGAGAGAGAGAGAGAGAGAGAGAGAGATTCTTCTGCATGATTGTAAATACAGGTATATATTCAGGGCACAATCCTAACCTGGACTTAGGCCAGAACAGTTAGGCCAGCAAAAGGGACACCTTAAAGTATGCTTGGACCATGCTTGGAGTCGGAGAGGCCAGCACACAGATGTGAGCCATCCTCTCTGACTCCAAGAGTGGTCCAAATGTGCTTTATGGTGGCCCTTGTGCTGGCCAAACTTTATTGGCCTAACTGTGCCAACCTAACTCAAGGCTAGGATTGCGCTCTCAGTTTCACCATACAAATATGGTGGCCACCTAAAAATGGCTGGAGATTTTTGTGGTCCTTTTTATATTTAAACCTTTCTGCTATCATATATTAGAGTGCATTTGGTGTCATATTAGGGGAAGTTGACGTTCAGGAATTTGTAAGCGAATAGTAAAATATACTTTGTGTAACACAGAAAGCTTAATCATATTTATGTAATTATGCTAATATATGTGCTGGATGTCCACACACACACACACACACACACACACACACACACACACACACACAC
>JAJKFI010000016.1:6257351-6280245 GCA_029204185.1 Lerista edwardsae | reverse complement strand
CACACACACACACACACACACACACACACACACACACACACACACACAGAGGAGCAAGCAATCAACAAAATATATTATTCAACTTACTAAAATAATGGAAACCAACAAACTGTATACTGTACAAGGAAGTGAATAATTTCTATGTAATTTAAATACAGGTAAAATGCACTCTAAAATATACTGTGTAGTGATACAGCAGATTTTTTTTGACAATATACAGTACACTGAAAACTGCAAATCAATATAACTGATTTCTGAAAATTTTTATCATGCACTTAGGCTTCCATGTGCAAGGAATATGTGTGCAAATGAAATTCAATAGTCCCTTTGCCATCTGAGCACATCACAGCTCAAAATACTGTAGTTTTCATCACCTGCTACTATGGGCTTTCGTAGCATGTTTTTTTCTTTTCTTTTCTTTTTTTCTTTTGCAAGCACATTTCAAAGGCTCATGGCAGGCATTCTTCCTTTTTGGCTTGACCTGGAAGTCAAGGAGCCCTACCAGGTCAAGGAAAGCCAATGGGTTTCCTGGGTGGGCCAAGTCACTCAGCAACCTACACAGCATACCCAGTGAACTTTCTGACCTGTAGCTCTGGGTAGTCAACCACAAGGGGCAGCAGAATTCAGAGTTCCCAGCTCTGTGGGACCTGACAGCAGAGGGTAATTTCCGTTTTTTAAGGGAGCAGATGAAAACAGCAAAAGACCTTGAAGTTCAGAGATGTCATCCAGCAATTCAAAATGAAGGTCTGATCAGATTTTGTAGTTAAAACTCCATTATTCAGTGGTGTCCTTCATATGCTTCATTTAAAGCAGGTGAAATGCTGCAGCACTTCTTTGAGATAATCTTCTTGCTATAATGGCATGCATTACAGGTAGGCAAGAAATGTACTTGCCAAGTATTCACAAAGACCACGTCAAAACCCTTTCATTTGCTGACCATCAACTGAAAAAAAGCTTATTTGATAAAGCACCAAAAGTGATTCTGAGAAATATATTTTCTCTATACATGTCAGGCTAATTCCGTTGTATCACTTCTGGCTATTTGCATTGTGACTGATCTAGCACAATGACCTGAACCTAAGTTCCATTCAAATGCTGTATGATAAGTTTGATTATGTCCATTGTATGTCTTAGGCTGCATTTACCTGAGAGCAAGTCCCACGGAACTCAGTTGGGCTTACTTCTGAGGAGACATGCATAGGCTTGTGCTGTTATTGTAGCTACTAAGAAGAGTTTTTGTAAAACAGGAAGAAAAAAAAGTGTATTACTGGCAATGGCATATCTAGGGTATGGCACCCAGGGCAGAAGCCAAGGGTGCCATTTGCCCCTGGGGCACCAATTGACCTTGTGAGTGTGTGCACACTCCTAACTTGTCCCAAGTCAGGAAGCAACAGGAGCATCTGCCAGGGTGATTTTTCTGCCCCAGTTGCTTCCCAAGAAGAGATAGGAGTGTCTGTCACCTGGGCACTCACAACCATGGTCTGAACTATTTTGCCACAGCTGCAGCTATGAATGCTTCCGTCACTTCCCTGGAAATGACATTACTCCATTTCTGCTTGGGGAGCCACAGCACCCCATACGCTGCTGATTACTGGCACACAATTTGTGCATTTTTGTGAGCTGCTGACATGGAATCCTGCCTATGAAATGTAAGGATGTTGACAATGTTGTTGCTTTGACTGCAAACATGCCGAACCCATGCAGTTTCCTCCTCCTTATGGGTCAGTATACATACCATTTAGCATTTGGATCAAGTACATTATTTTGAATTTTTGTGTGTGTTAGAAACACTTGCCTGACCTGAGCAAATGTATTGGGAAACTCCTATACACTTCATAGCTGAAGGTTCGTCCTGTCAAATGATTTCTGCATTCCCAATGGATAATCGGTATCTCTCCAATCCCAAAAATTCAAATGTAACTTGCTGAAATATGGATATGTTAGTTCCATGGAAGGAACATTTGGTGTGCTGCTTGGATTGCGGTTAATGTTGTCATATGCTGCCACTGTCAGAATTTCCCTACCTCACTTTGCTGGACAAACATGTTTTTCCTCTTCAAACTGAAGTTTTGTGCAGAGAAGACAAGATTTCCAACATGTTTATGTGTGTCTGCATGTGTGTGAGATTGACAGACCATGGCTATGTAATGTCTCCACAATTTCCTTTTTTCTCCTTTTTCCATGTATTGCAAATCCCAAGTAAATGGGCAAAGGAGGATCTCTGTCAGTCAGATGTCTCACTGTGCTTCTAGTTGACTTGCAACTATACTTGCTAAAAACCGCAGGATTTGATATCATGGTAGAGTTTTAGAATTAATGCAATAATTTCAATGCATGGAACCATGAAGAATCATATTTGTGATAGCAAGCAGAGCTCAAAGGATAGTTTCAATTTGATCATCATTATCAAGTTGCCCATTACAGTACAAGCACTGGTTGGTTTATTGGTTGGTTGGTTTAAAAGATTTGTATCCTGCCTTTCCTTTGCCAGAGCAAATGCTCAAGGCCGCTCACAATGTAAGATTAAACGTTGAGTCATTTCTTGTTGTAGCAGGTTGCAAAACTGATTACTCTTCATCATTGGTGTCTTCTCTGTGAGTCTGTCTCACCAACTATCTTGTCATAGGTCAATGAGAACAGATGAACAGAAGAGCAATTTTGGGCAGAGCAATCCTAACCAGCCAAAAGTTCCTTGAGATGGCCTCTGGCTTTCGCAAACACACCATAAAGGGTGCTTGCACCTTTGTGGAAGGTGTTAGGCCGACGCATGGATGTGTGCTGGCCTCACTGCCCCGTCGCCTGAGCCTGAGGATCTGAAGGTAAGGCCAGCCTTCTTAGGCCAGCACAGGATCTCTAGGAGGGTGGCAGGAGGCATAACAGGGCAGAGGGAAGGGCAGAACAGGGATGGGGGAGATAGGGAATGGATGGGCCTAAGGGCAGTCTGGCCCGGGCAGCCCCAATTCAGTTGCGTTAAGTTGCGCTGTCAATTTCAGCATTCATTGCATGTTACCTGGGGAAAGGGAATATTTCCCCCTATTTCCAGCCTGCCTATTCCAGCCCGGGGTTAGGATTGTGCCCTCAGTGACCCACCAGATGTCTCAGGGAGCACAGAAGACAACAAATGCCTGCATCCTCTTGCCACTTCCTTGCACCTGGCATTCTGAAGTAGCCTACTATCAACTTAAGGAATAGTGGGTTTGCACAACCCATCCTGGCCTATAGCCTATATTTTATTTTTATTATTTATTTTTATTTTAAAGATTTTTACCCCGCCTTTCTGCCTAAAAAGGCATTCAAGGCGGCATTACAAAAAACAATTAAAAAACAAAATAACTACATAATTTAAAAACAGTGATTAAAAACAATATAAAAATACAATATACAAATACGTTATCCCCTGGATCGAGTGCAGAAAAATAAAAGAATACAAAGAATACATGACCAGCCAGCCTGTTTCTTTTTTTTCTCCAGAAATCTGTCCAATCCCCTTTTAAAGGCATCTAGGCCAGATACCATCACCACATCCTGTGGCAAGGAGTTTCACAGATTACTTATGCACTGGGTAGAAAAGTATTTTCTTTTCTTTGTTCTAACTCTACGCACCCCCTTCTTGATAGTTTTGCTGTGGAATTTCACTCCTCCGCTATCTTAATTGAAGGTTGGGGGTAGGGTACAATTACCTCCATTCTTCCTTGTATGAGGTAAAGTGGTAAATCCCATTGAGTGGTTAGGGAAAAGAGGGTAGAGCTAGTGTGGCTATGTTGGTGTCTCACTTTCCCAGGCCGAGCCCACTAACAATCTAGGAAGTATGGGAATAGGAAGAGGCAACTTGAATGCTCCTCAAACAAAATAAGAGACGAGCAAGGGCAGGGATGAATGAAGCCCATAAGCACGCCCATGGCAGGGTGACGAAACCGCGCCTCCAGCATGTCGCCCCGCCCCCGTGCGTCGTCCAGCCATGCCTCCCTGTGCCCGGAATAGCTCCATTTTGGAGCGAAACGGAGGCCAGGGAGGACAGGCAGGCCAAACAGCATGCGGGTTCGTCCGCAGACTCAGTGCAATGGTGCTCCGGCGCCCCGGCGCTGCCCGGCACCCATGGCTCACGCCATCCTGGGCTACACCCTTCCTTCACCTCTGAGCAAGGGTCCAAGCTGAGCTTGTCCAGGAGGTGGGGAAGTCCCACTTTATTATTGGGCTTGCTTCCAGGAGGAGTGGAATTTCAAGCTCTAAGCACCGCTGCTCCTACCAGAGGCCTGGTACCATAGGATTGGGCTGCCAATCATATTGGGAACACTCAAACAGGGAATATACCATTGCATGCTCAATCCTTTTGGGGAGGTGCCTGCACTAAAAAGCGGGGGCAGGTGTCTGGAGATAGAATCCACTGCAGGATTTACACAGCTTGTTGCCTGGCATTAACTTCAATAAATGTGGCCTGGTTTAAAATTAAAGTTTGTGTCATGTCTTATTGGGCAGGATGGTGGTGGTGGTATGTGGGCAACATCCAAGAGAATCTCTTCATGCACCAGGCAGTACATACATCATATGGATTTACACTGCTGCATCTGATTAGTTGCATGATCTGCACTTTAGCCAGGCTGCCCGGTTTGAATACTGGGCATGTCTCATAACACTCGTCATGTAAACAGCTTAGCAAATGCAACCGTTGCTCAGGGCTGTTGGTCTTTTCCATCAAGTCACCTGTCCTGGACCCCTTGTGAAGCCCAGCCAAACATTTTACATACCATTACATTTCTGGGACCCCCATATTGTCAGAACTTAATTTGGAAATATATTTGCTGTAGGTGAAGAAAACATTATCAAAATAAAGTTTGGCGGAGGGGAGGGGACTTGTAGATTTGACTGGCTCTTACAATGGTTTGTCAGATTATTGCTCATTCACTATGCATTTTGGCTGCTTTTCATTTTTTAAATCTTTTTACCTAAGTAATGGTCTACTGCAGTGCACATTTCTGGTATCATTTACATTTTATTTGAATATTTTTTTCCACTCCACTGTTGCCCTTGTAAAAATTCTACAGGCAAATGTATATGAGACGTGCATTGATACTGTTTAATTTTCTGCATTTGTTGGCCAAGGTAACACGACATATCTCAGTCATTAGAATTGTTTGCTGGGAAGCATCAGTCATTTGGACCTAGCCATGCAGCGGTTCCCAAACTGTGGGTTGGGAGCCAATTTCAGGTGCATCACGAAGCACCTAGAGCAGCCATTTTGAAAATATGGGGAAGATTGGATGCTGCAAAGGGAGAGGGCTGTGTGGTTCTTTTGCTTGTGTGAAGGTTGTAAATAGTTTTTTTTTATTCACTTTGCTATTGGAAAATGGCTGAGAAATGACCCAACTTATTGCTGCATTCTCAGGAAAGCAGCAGGCTCAGGCACCATAATGACAGCACTTCCTGCCAAGATGTCAGTTCTGGTGGGTCCTGGGCAGATTGTCATTCCAAAGTGGGTCCTGGTGCTAAAAAGTTTGAGAACCACTGCCATAGGATATATATAAAAACCAGATCCTAATAACTATATTTTTAATATTTAAAACTCATTATAATGTTAACAGATATATTCCCTGACCTCAAGGACCACATGATATGAAAGGTGTAAATGCAAAAAAAAATTTTTTCCCCAATGCCAACGTATTTACATGTGTTTATACTGGAACCTACACTTGTGAGCTACAACTGACCTAGGAGACATCTATGGCGCACTTTCCTGTCTCCTGTTGCAATGTGCATGACTTTCAGTATAGCAGAAAGTTAACTGGCTTTCATGTTTCTTAGCATAAGATCCTTAGCATAAGAAAATAAGAGGGCATATAATGGAAAGATTCCTTTTTTAAAAAATTATCTCTTATATAATTATCTCAATGTGCTTTGTCATTAAATATTTGGGTTTATTTTGCATCACCTGCATAATTGTTGACTCTGCTGCTCATATCCTTCCCAGGTCAATCACTAATATGTGCTAAACAACACAGGTCCCAACACAGAACCTTGGTACATCCTGCTGTTTACCTCTATCCGTTGTGAAAACTGGCCATTCATTCCTAACTCTTGTTTCCTATCTACTGCTGATTCATGAAGTAATGATTTTTGAGCCTCCATCATATGAAAAAATTGCCTTGTTTCAGGACCTTTGGTGGAGAATGGTTCCAAAGCCTATGGGGATTTAAGCTTGTCCTATCAACCTGTTCGCATTTTTCACATGTGTGTGGGCACTAGACCCAATCATACATATGCCGAGGGCACACTAGTTTTCACACAGCAGATGTCAATGTGTTCCTGGGAACATGACTATTATATGATCGATAAGGAGAACCAGTGCATACATACCACCAGGTACACACAAGAGCAAAGCAAAACCAGCCCCATATCTAGCCAGGAAAGTCCCGCTGGTCACATTGTGCCATATCCAGTAGGCACGTTGGTCTAAAAATGCGCATTGCAGTAAGAACATTCACCTTAGCATGATTGTAAATGTCAGTTTTACACTCAGGGCGCAATCCAACCCAGTGCCGGAATGGCAAGGCTGGCCAGCCAACGCCATATCCTATGCCGGGTTGGGCGGCAAGGGAACATTTGTTCCCTTCCTGTAGGGGAGGCTATAGCCTCCCCTATGTGCTCCTCGGATCTACACCCGCTAAAGAATGGGCGCAGATCCAAGGAGGCTGTGCGGCCTCTGGAATGGGCCTCTGGAATGGGCCTTATGGCCGAATCCGAGGCCCGCCCATGTCCCGCCCTCATCCCGCCCACATCCCGCCGTCCTTGCACCAATCCCAGGGGCGCACTGTCATGGTGCCTCCCTTGCGCCAGCGCTGCACGGAAGGATTGTTCTGGGACTCATTTCAGATGCAAAGCCATCTTGAGAATGCATTGTTTCACTTTACCAGCTGATCAAGCCTCTATTTTTATCCTTTTTACTACAGTGGGGGTGGGGACCATCACTTGGAGCATTTATTGAACTCCACTTTCATTGGATCAGAACTATTCTAGTGGCTTTGTATTCCCCTTGACCTGGTCTTCGATAATTACTGAGGAATATTCACCTATTTATGAATAAACATGCATGTGTGGCTCAGTTTCGCTTTCTACAGGGCTCAATACATTTTCCTTGTCAATTGTGGGGGGGGGGGACTTCCTTCCCAAGAGTTTTTTGGGGCCTGCATTCATTAGATCAGAACCAACTTGGTGATGGTGTGTTTCCCTCAGCCTGCCCTTTGAAGTGGATCAAGGCACAGTTGTCTCCTCATGAGCAAACAACCACATGCTGCTGCTCTGTTTCAGTTTCCACAGAGCTCAATACATTTTTCTCATCAGCTATCAGCTTGTCAGTTTCACAGCCCATCAAAAATCAGATTGTGACCCATTGGTGGGCTCCAGTTTGGAAACCACTGCATTACACCCCAAAATATGCACTGCTCTTTAAAAATTACAAAAGGCAAGTGGGAACTGAGACTGGCTTTCCGATCTCACACTCTGGGGAGATCTTACACATGTATTTAGTAAGTGGAATGGCTGGCTGATTTGCCTGCACTACTTAGACGACTACGACGACGACGACGATGTCGTCGTCGTCGCCGCCGCCGCCGCCGCCGCCGCCGCCGCCGCCGCCGCTGTCGTCGTCTTCTTCTTCTTCTTCTTCTTCTTTGTTTGCTGAGCACATGTAGTTGAATTCACGCAAGTCAACTTGCATAAGATGAGGGGCAACAGTATATAAATTTGGTATAAAAATATTGCAACTCACTTCAACAATGTGGATGAAATAAGTAAGATCTCTAAATGTATAATCCGTTTCAAAATAGAAATAAGCGTTAAGAGAACAAAGCATTCCAATGGAGAAATTTAAAGAAATTTAAAATTTAATTTAATTTGTGTTTTGTTGAGGTTGCTCTAATCTTAACAGGGCATATTATTTGGGGGGGGATATCATTATGACCATCTGTACTTTAAAATGTACCACTGCAACACTGATTGTGACTTATGAATACCAGAACTGATAGGTGAAATCCAGACGAGCTCTTGTGCATATCTTGGACCCTTTTGGCTCTTAAAAAAATGCTTGGGACAAATCCGAAAAAAACATTTTGGAATTGTGTTGCTACAGGGAAGGGTGGAGTGGAGCCTGACTTCATTTGGCTCTTGGGCTTTCTAAGTTTTATTACTGCATATGTAGTTGCAGATCCTATACTTAGAACCAGGGAATCTAATCTTTGAATAAATCAGAGCCATTGACCTCAACAATAACTTGTGGTAGGCAGGGAGCATGTTGGCCAAGCAGCCTTGTTAACGATAAAAAAGGACCCATCTAAAAGCAGCTGTAGCACTTGAAATAAAAGGAATGTTTTCGGGTGGGGATGGTGAATCAGCACTCAGATATCCCACCCTCATGAATAATGCCCTTTCATTTTCCTTGAATTGTACATTGTGATAAGACCAGCTTGCTGGTTTTGGTTTTACACTGCCACAAAAAAGCCAAGTTGTAAAGTTTAGTTTCCTGCCCTTTATATTAATGCAAGCCCAGCATTGGCACAAGTCAATAGGCCTACACCGAGTGGTTTATTAAATTATTAGAGACTATTGTTAAGGGATTGGTCTTTCCCATTACTCACGGTTTTGATCCAGCTCCGTTAAAGGCGTATACAGAGATTGGAGGCAGATTAAAGGAGGCAGGGGCCAAATGCCAAGCCACAGTTTGGGGTCATCTTCTTGCTGGTGGCAAGTGTACTTCTGCCTCACCTATGGCTACCACATCCTGGGCTCCACAGGAAGCAGTAGGCTTGTCAGGGACAGGGCCAGCCTTAGGCCAATGTGACCAATGTCGTAACCCTGGGACTGGAGTCTGGGGGGTGGGTGGGCACTCGCGCAGTGAGCCTGCTGCAGCAGCCAGGATCTCTGTGAACTGTATGTCAGTGGAAGAAGCAGAGCTACTTTACTCTGGGCCCTCCCACCTGACCCTGCCTTCGAACTGCCCAACTTGGGCCTCTTGGAAGAAGCTGGCAGTAATGTCATCATGTCACCACCAACTATTTCCAGGTGCCACACGCAGCACCACAAGTGTGTTTCTTGGTGTTTGGGGGACCCTGCGGGGAGGGTGGGGCCCCCCACAGGAATGCTCTGCATCGGGCCCCACCCAGCGGTGTCACGCTACCAGTACGCTGGGCAGGAGGAACGGGTGAGCGGCAGCCCGCCCGTTGCGTCACGCTCTGTTTCGCTGTCTTCCCCACCCCCACGGAGCGTGATGCAATGGGCGGGCTGCCGCTCACCCATTCCTCCCGCCCAGCATACCGGTAGCATGACACCGCTGGCCCCACCACTCCTGGAGCTGGCCCTGGTCAGGGACCATCTACGCAGAGTTGAAAAGGCAGACCAAAGTTGTCCGTGATGACAGATTAAGAGGGCGAGGGCACTGCTTCCCTGCAGGACTATCCTGGAAGGTGTACACAGTTGTTCATGCCACTAACCAGAAGGAAAATGTGCAGCAACACCTGCCTCAGAAGCTCTGTGAAAGTGTTTTTGTTGTCTCTTTTTTAAAAACTTCTGCCTTTAGAGGAGACTCCCCCTTCCCCAGGAAGCTGCCAGTGGCTGAAGAGGTATCTTGTTAGCAAGAAATTAGTAGCTAATTGAGCCCAGGTGAATTGCACTTCTGGCATTAATTTGCAAATCATGCCATTTCAAAAACATGCAAATTAAGACCAAATTAGTCAAGAGTTGCCTGTATTTTAAATCACTACATGAATAGTATCTTTTCTCTGGGAGTCCTCAGATAATGTCTGCACAAAACAGTTGTTAATTTACAGCCCAATCCTATCCTGTGTTGCTGCCTCCAAAACTGATGTTATGGCAGGAGAACATGCTTTCCAGTCATTGCCTATGGCGACC
The DNA here is from genome assembly GCA_029204185.1 of Lerista edwardsae. Classification (NCBI taxonomy): domain Eukaryota; kingdom Metazoa; phylum Chordata; class Lepidosauria; order Squamata; family Scincidae; genus Lerista; species Lerista edwardsae. Next base: position 6,270,348 of record JAJKFI010000016.1, on the reverse strand, counting down.
TGGAAGCACATGTACCCATGTGCATCAGAGAAGATGTTGAGGCCCTGTGCGCAATGGCAGGGCAAAGATTGCCCACCAACTATTATGAGTTTAGTTGGCAGGAGTAGGCAGAACAGGGTGGGGAAGGACAGAGTGGGAGGCAGAATGTGTGTGGCCTCAGTGTGCTCATCAGGAACGTTGTGTGTTGCACACCAGGATCTTGTTGGCTTCTGCCAACAGAATGCATGTTTGGCTGGCAGAGACCAGCAGATAAGATTAGGCTGTTTATATAGTGCAAAAAATCAAGTTCAGAAGAATAACTGTACAAAACAGCTGTAACAAAATTCCCTTAAAAGGATCATTTCCAAAGCCTACTGGAGGCAACTGGCAGCCATTGACACCAGAGGCATAGCTAAAGAAGTGTGGGGGGCGCGCAATTGCACTGGGCAACAAGCTTTTGGGGGGGGGGTAACAAGCTGAGCTTGACACCAGTGGCCAAAATGGTGAAAACCTTGGTATATATGCATAATACCATCACGTTATACCTCATTGGAAAGGTAATTTAATGCAGAATGCAATGGAACAAATAAGAATGTAATATCCTTACACTATCAAAAGTTATGGCTAAAAAGCCTGAAAATGAAAATATAACCGTCATGTAAAAATTGCAATTTGCTGAAATTGTGTATTAGGAATAATACTGTCATGTTATATATCATTCAATGTGGAATTTCATCCTGAATGCAATGAAACAAATTGAAGTGTAATATTTTCATTCGATCAAAAGTTATGGCCAAAAAACCAGAGAAAACAAAAAATACAATTGTGATATCACTTCCTGTTGTGATGTCACTTCTGGGACAACATTTTTCCCTCGGCACCAGGCTACATTTTCATTAGCTATGTCCCTGATAGACACCTTTTAGTAGCAACATGACCAGTGATGTCATCTACAAACCAGGAGAGGGAACGCTGGGCAGGACTTACGCTCTGATTGGCTGCCCGTCCGTTGTGTTCCGCCACCTGCCCTGGCCTTGGAGGGGGCGCCGGCTCACTGGGGAGGCCGGGGGGCGCACGCCAGGTGCCTGGGCGAGCAGCAGTGGGGCGCGCCAACCACAGGCACCCCGCGCGGCGGGCAGTCAGGCAGCGGAACACAACGGACGGGCCCAGCGTTCCCTCTCCTTGTTTGTAGATGACACCATTGAACATGACGCTTGGCTTTGCTCTAGGCAAACCCCAGATTTAGCTTCTGGTAAGTCATCAATTTCACCTGAAAGGTTCAGAATGAGATACTAAGAAGGTGTGCTATAGCCATGAATCAGTTAGAGAGAGTCAGGGCCATGCAGAAGCCTATGGGGCAGCCTGCTGAATGAATACATCCTGTGACCCATTTTTCATGGCCAAATCTGTTTGATCTATGAAGTGGTTTACAAATGGCAAGGCCATTGTATGACAGCTTAATAGTTGTACATCGAGCATGCATCACAACTTGCATTCACAGGGTCATGAATTTCCCAAAGTGAGCTGAACAGTGCTACAAATATATGTGGTTTGGGTTGCAAGTCAGAGCAGTAATGTGATCACTTCAGCATGTGCCAAACACTGCATGGATCTGCTCAACCCAACTTCACAATAAGCCAATGTGGTTGTGTACATTGGCCCTGGCAGACAATTTTGTCTGTTCTTTGCTCTGTACCCTTTCACATTTATTTAACATGGAAATATTCCTTACAGGGGAAAAAATGCCTGTTATGTCAATGACAATAAGAGTTAACTGAGCAAAAGAAACTGAAGTAGAGAATTTTTCAGGTATTTAGTTTTTCCTTCCTAAGTGCGGTAAGGAGTCTACTTTTATTATCATGTAGGAGAAAGCAGATGCTTCCTGTTTGTATCATTAAATTATGCTGTTTCCTGAAAGGAAGCTTTGATGAAAAGAAACAGCGGATAGCTGAAATATCTAACGCCACCCTTGTTTTGCTCTGGTCAAGATGAAATATCTACACTTATTTTAACCCTATAGGTATTTTTGCTAAAATTATGACTGTGATCAGAATTTCTTCTTGTCCTCAATTCTTGTCCCTTGTAACAGGACTACAGAGGGAATAAAAAAGAAATACAATTTTTTAAAAAAATAATCCAACTTTAATGGTAGCATGGAGGAGATAATTTTTATTCTTATTATCCACAGCCACAGGCTATCTTGTACCCTGAACACAAGTGCTGTCAGCAGAGTTGGAATCACGATAACCTTAAACGGATGCCAATGTCTGCTGGTTTAATTTTCAGTTTACTAAAGGCATCTTCTGATCTACCAAAGTTGCTTCATAGCACTCAGTTCTGTGAGAAAATGACATTAAACCGCTGTTGCTGAATTTGTTGACTGGAAGGTTGGCAGTTCAAGACCACGCAACAGAGTGAGCTCCCGTTGCTTGTCCCAGCTCCTGCCAACCTCTAAAGCACCTAAAAATGCAAGTAGATAAATAGGGACCACTTCAGTGGGAAGGTAACGGCGTTCCGTGCACTACGGCATAAAGTCATGCTGGCCACATGACCATGGAAGCTTGTCCTTGGACAAATGCTGGTTCTTTGGTTTAGAAATGGAGATGAGCACTGCCCCCTACAGTTGGTCAAGACTAGACCATTCGGTCGTGGGGAAACCTTTACCTTTTTACATCAAGTGGAACGTTTGTGCCTTTGTAATTCACTGTGCAGAGGTTATCCTGGGGGGGGGGGTCGGAGCCCCAAGGTACACCTCCAGGGGTGCACACCCACCTCCCCAGAGGCCCTGCATGGCTACAATGGGCGGCCCCTTCGTAGCTGCTCTGGGTTGCTCCAGAGGGACACAGCTACAAAGGGCCACTCATACTTCCAAATACTTAATACCAAAATAAAAGGACTCCAGACATTCCAACTCTTGACTGAAACTTGGAGGGTTTTCAGAAGCTGCATTTCTTTCATTTTAAGAGGCCACACTAATCTGAAGGGTCACCATTGTTCTAAAGTACTATACCCAAAGGTCTGTTCTTCCCATGTTCATCCTTCATTGACTGTTAACACCACATGATGACCGGCATGAATGAATGAATGAACCATCTTAGAGCAGTCATCAACAACAGAAATTTCACACAATTCAATGCGAGCACAAACACAATACAGTAGGATGATTTAAGCAGTTAGTTACATGTAAAAATAATTAAGAGCGCAATTCTACGCAGCGCTGGAATGGCAAGACCGGCCGGCCAGCACCATATTCGACGTTGGGTTGGGGAGGCTGGAGGAACATTCGTGCTTTTTTGTCGGCATGAATACTGCACTAGGGGAAATTAGTCCTGCTGCAGATTGCAGCTGTGGGGAGAGAAACTACTGTAAATGTGACAGGTAGTGCAATCCTAACCTGGAGTTGGGCCAGCAAAGTTTGGTTGATACGAGGGACACCATAAAGTATGCTTGGACCACTCTCGGAGTCAGAGAGGCGGGTACACAGACGTGCGCCATCCTCCCTGACTCCAAGGGTGGTCCAAACACACTTTAGGGTGGTCCTTGAACTGGCCAAACTTTGGTGGTCTAACTGTGCTGGCCTAACTCCAGGTTAGGATTGTGCCCAGGGTGTTGCCCATAATTTGACCTTATCACACATATCTGCCCTTTTTCTGCTAGAAAGCCAGCAGAAACTTGGAAGCTGCTGTGAAAGTTGCCCCTTCACTAAGAGAAGCAAGAAGAGAGGCAGCAGAGTTCAGAGTTCATGGCCATTAAGACACAGGCATCCAAGCCATTTCTCTTCTTCTCTCTGGGCTAATTGCTGGAGCTCAATGACATTTGGCTCAGACAGAACTCTGAGAGTATTCCTCCCTTGTCCTTCCTATGGCGTGCAATGGTAAGAAAAATAGGTCTGTGTAGTATGTTGATTATGCCAAGGACGTGTGTGTGTGTGTGTGTGTGTGTGTGTGTGTGTGTGTGTGTGTGCGCGCGTGTGCGTGTGCGTGTGCGTGTGCATGCAGGGACCACAAAAAGCAATGTTGGTATTGCTGCACTCTTGCACTGAAACAGCTTGGCATGAAATAATAAGCAACAGTTTGAAATATGATGGTCGTCCAAGATGACTTGACACATCTTCCTCCCCACCCATTTAGGAGGGAAATGATTTAGCCTGTCAAGGCAAATACACTATTTTGCTTTGTAGGGTTATTTCAAAGAATGAAACATTCCATTTTGACCGAGTAAAGGTTAAACCACTCTGGATCATGTGCATGTTTGCAACGTAATGTGTGTGAGAGAGAGCAGTGAGAAATTGTCAAGGACAGCATAATTGGAAAAGCTGAACGTTGCATAATGTCTGGCATCTGCAAGTTAATATGGTACTTCTTGCTGCCTCATGCATTACAAACTTCCTGAGCAAATTTGGCTTGGTGTGGGTGGAGGGGGGGCAGGAAAGAAGATTTCACTTCTGCTATTTATAATCCATTTCTCATCAACCTAAACTATGCAAGACAGCAGTTTTAAAGACTTTGCTGGTCAGCTTTGTTGGTTATCCTGAAGCAAAGACAATGTTCAAAGTCCTTTTAAAAAATGAAGAGTGAGAGATAGCAGTGGCCATTGTTATCTAGATTCACTGCAAAGTTGAACTTCTCAGACCAGACCAACTCTTGCCATGCTGTCTATTTTAGCACAGATTTCATTTACTGAACTTCCTCCATTTAAGATATCTGCACGCATGCCCCCAATGTTTTCCAGTTGTTGTCAAGTCAACTGGGCTATCTAGCTATCTAATCCTATCTAGATCAGATGCACGATGAACAAAACCAAAATTTTTAAAATCTGGATGATTAAAAATGAATCCCAGTAAAATGCATTGTCATCTCTTTTTGTAAGCATTATTTAACAGAAAGTAGTCAGCAGAAATCTGACCTATTAAGGAATGAAAGAATTGCATTGCTAAAACTGACTAAGAGCACAATCCTAACCTGGAGATAGGCCAGCACAGTTAGGCCACCAAAAGGGACACCATAAATTATTTTTGGACCACTCTCGGTGTCATCTGTGTCATCTGTGCGTCATCCTCCCTGACACGGACTGTGGTCCAAACGTGCTTGATGGTGGTGGCTCTTGTGCTGTGGCTACTGGGGAAGATAGGGGAACTTCGGTGGTTTTGCCGCAACAAGGGAAAAAAGAGATTTGTCTAATGTTCCCCAACTTTTTAATAGGCCTCCCAGTATCCAAGGTATCCGTGGATAACTGAAACTGTGGATACTGAATCTGTGGATAGCAGGGCATGCCTTAACGCTTATTTAATAATCTTTAATTCAGACTCACCTAAGCATTATTCAGCAGCCCTGTGGTACGTTCCCTACCCATTTGTCATATCATTTAGAACTAACTGATTTGGAGCCATCATTTTGTGAGGTTTTCAGTTCCTGCTGGAATATGCCATCAATGTGACCATAGGTAGAGAAACTTCGATATGATAATGCAGTGAATTATTTTAAATAACATGACCAAGAGAGAAGTGGATGGGGTACTTGCTCCTGCGGTGCTGATCCCTGTTTTGATTGTCAAAGGTTTAGACCAGCTCTTATGCTGACTATATATAACAGTTATTATAGTTGTTATAGTTGTTATAGTTGTTGTTGTTATAGTTGTTTTTTAATAAACAATTTCATGTTTAAGATGAGCTTCCAAAAAAATTACATGTTGATTAAAAAAGTCATCTGCTTTGTCTTTTGGCATTTACTAGCTCTGTTTCCTCATCAAAGAGTGGCTGTCCCTTTGTGTGCCTTAGATTTCTGAAGGAGGTTTCAGGCCTTGAAATTTGAGATTTTCATAAGTGCCAGGCCATTTTGCAAGAAGTGGGTGTAGTTCAGAAAGGGTGGAAAGGCTTTGGGTGGAATTTGGTTTCCTGAAAATCAGTGGGAAGGTTGTCTTTCATTTCAAGAGGTGTTGTATTGGCCCCAGTGCTTGTTACTACTGTTTTCTTGGTACAGAATTGCAACAATAAAAAAGGGCTTCCATGCAGAGGCCTTAATTCAGAAGACGCTAGTCATATTTAATTCTCATTGATGCAATGGCATTTTCGCTGTGACTAAGGTCCCAATCCTATGTGGCCCAGCGCCGGCAGTAAGCCCTTATGCAGCCCTTATGGCATTGCATAAGGCACTTCTAGTGCCAGCGATAAGGACTTCTCGCCAGTGCTGGACCTGTGCCAGGAGGCGCTTGGCCCCGGTGCCAGGGGGACCTGATGCCAAAGCAGGTAAAGAGGCAGAAAATTTGGGGCTTTAGAACCCGTCGTCTAACCTCTACTGTCAAACATGCAGAATTAAAAATTATACAAAAGTAGTTAAATGGTTCGTTGGCAACTATAGCTGGACACCTGATTCTGGAACAGACTGTATAAAAATGAACTGTATAAAAATCACGGGTTTTTTTCCAATTAAAAGTACAATTTGTTTTTTATTGAAAGCTCCCTTTAACACATCAGTGCTGAGAAATAGAAGGCTCTACAAGACCACTTCATGAAATATTCTGTGTAAGAAAACGCAGCCCTACAGCATCATTTCTGCCAATCGAATAAATGAGATGTTTTGAATCCTATACGGTAAAATAAAACAACTTTCAGCTAGAATTTGGGGGTAACTGAAGGGCGGTTCTGTGGGTGAAGCAGCCCAAGGAGGGGCGGGGAAGAATTGGTTAGCCAGCCTTACCCCCATCCCTGGTCCATGTGGCCCTGATCCAGGCCACTGCAGGTAGCTCAGACTTCCACCTGCTATTTTGCAGGAGCAGAACCGAGGACCCCCATTGGGCTGCCTGGGGATTACTGCAGGATAAGGGGATGAATATCACCTTCCCCCATAGTGAGTGCTCCTACCTTGGATAGAATGCAACGCAGGTCAGCCAGTCAGCCTGCTCCTGCACAAGATGGGACTGGGCTGAAAGATGCTTAGCTATGCTGTTTTCTAAGGGTGCAGTCCTACAAGTGCTGTTGGGCCAATACCAGCTGCTTGCATCAGACCAATGGCACAAGCCTGCTGGGCTGGTGCAAGAGCGGTTCTGGATGGGGGGAGGGAGGGAGGGTCTGGGTGGCGGTGGGCAGGGAGGGAGGTGTGCCAGCCCGGGGAGGGGAGTGGAGTTGTGATGCAACCAGTAGGCTACATCCAGGCCCCTGTCCCCAGGCCATGTGGCCCTGTTTCGGCCCATGCGGCGTTCTCGGCTCTGCACCTGCTATACAGCAGGTACAGATCCAAGGAGCACATAGGGGAGGCTGGAGCCTGCCCTGGGGCAAGGGCACAAACGTGCCCTTGCCCAGGGAGGCTCCTGAGTGCTCCCAACTTGCACTCCCTGGCCTTGCTGTTCCAGTGCAAGTTAGGATTGTGCTCTAAATCCAGATATGCCACTAGCATTGCAGTATTATTCAGTATTATCCTGCCAACGTAGCAGTTCGAAAGCATCTAAATGCAAGTAGATAAATAGGGACCACTTCAGTGGGAAGGGAACAGCGTTCCGTGCACTATGGCGTAGAGTCATGCCGGCCACATGACCACGGAAGCTTGTCCTCGGACAAAACGCCGGCTCTACAGGCTTTGAAATGGAGATGAGCACCGCCCCCTACAGTCGGTCATGACTAGACCATTCGGTCGTGGGGAAACCTTTACCTTTTATTATTCAGGAAGCTTCATGAAGGGCATATGGACACTATATACTATCCCACAGAAAAAAAATATCCACATCGATTTGTGCTACAGCTGCCCTATTTGCAGGTAAATCAGAGGACACAATTTTGCTTGAAAAGTGACTTGATTTCATGCTAGCTATTATTAAAGTCTGAAGAAAGAAGTCATCCTGAAGACATCAGTGTCTTGGCTGTGAATATGCAGTAACCAGGAAGAATCAATATTTTGGTTGGGAAATTGTCAAGTTGCTTGCTTGGTTGGTAACACTAGGTTTCCGTTATTTTGTTGAGGTACTGTATAATTAATGCTTTCACTTGCCACACCACTTAGTCCAGGTCCATTTTATTTGGAGCGATGATCAGAGCTGCTAATGAAATCCAGCTGTAGAAACGCTCTTGGTCTGGAACTGTGGAAGTCCTTCGGATTCATTCAGCTTTAGTTGCATTCATGGAAAGCAGGACAAACATCACTGAAACCATTCTTTTAGGCTGCATGGCATGTTGCTTGAGTAGCATATGATGCTTAACATAACTGTCAACTTGTGCAGAGGGTGATGCTGCTTGTTCCCGCCTTGTTTTAGTGGTCATAACCGGCGGGCGGGCAAGCGGCGGAACGCGCCATGACGCAACGGGCGGACTGCCGCTCAAAGGTAAGTCCCGCCCAGCATACCGGCTGAATGCCGCCGCTGGTCATAACCATTTTTCCTGTATTTTTAATGGTTTATTTACTTTTTTTTTTTTTTTTTTGTATATTTTTTTTATTTGTGTTTACACATATAAAGACATAGGGATAGGTAATAAGGACGACACGGGACAGGGAGACTTGGGGAAAGAAACAAAAGGTCACAGCAAAATAATATATTAATCAAAAATCTTTTTTTTTCCATAATCTGCATATTTTTTCCATTTCTACCTTTTTATCCTTATAATATATAATATATTCGTAGTAAAACATATTTTTTTTTATATACATCTCCGCTTTATCAAAATCGTCCTTCAATTCCAAAATCGATCCTTCAATTCCAAGAGGGCAAGATCAATTATCTTTTGATATAAGGTCTTATAAGGTTGTTCTTACCTAATATTTTTTGCCTACATATCAATAATTAATAATTTTGATTGTAAAATGGATGTTTGTCCCTGGACATCTTTCCAAATTAATTCTGAGTTCAAAGCTAGTTTAACATACATAACCACACCTTTTTTCTTATTTATTAACCAATACTGTTGAAAATACAATCCCTAATATTTCATTATATATCAGTTTTTTGTTGGTCTTTTATATAGACTTTCTGTAAACATATTATATCTGGATTGACTTTGTTTAATTATTTATATGTTTTTTAGCCTTTTAGTCGGGTTATTTAGTCCATTTATATTAAGTAACAGTATTTTAGTTTACATTTATAAATTATTCATCTCTTTTTCCTTGTTGTCTTCCTCCTTCTTTCCCCCTCCTGTACATCTTGTTGCTTGATTGTATCCTTATCATTCTTTTTCCTTAATGCCACGGCGCCTCTTGATTCTGAATCTTCTTGAGAATCTTCTCCTTTACTTTCTGCGTCTTGACTAATTATTTCCTCCACTTCCTCTGAACTACTTAATTCTGACTTTCCTTTTCTCTCATATCTTCCTTTTCCTTCTCTGTCTATACCTTTTGTATTTATAATTCCTAATTGTTTGCCGAATTTATCTAAAAATTGTTCTTTTTTTTGTACTGAGTTAATATTATAATATTTGGCTTTATAATAGAAACTAACCCCTTCTGGTAGATTCCATTTGTATTTTATTTGATTTTGTCTTAAAACCGCATTGAAGTCTTTATAAGGAATTCTTCTTTTCCTTACCTGATAGGGAATTTCTTTTAATATCAAGAGTTTATGTTCTTTTACTATTCTTTCTTTTTCTTCTAACCTCGTCAGAATTTCCTCTTTCAGTTTCTTTCTGCTGAACTTTATAATTATTTCTCTTGGTTTATTATATCTTTTGGCAAAATTAGAGTTCTTTCTATATACTATCTCTATTCCCTCTTCTAAGACTTCTTCTGCTATTTCTAATTCTTGTTCTAGCCAATTTTTAATTACTTTCTCTGTTATTTCTTTCTGTTGTTCCGGATAATTCCGAATACGAATTAACATCTTTGCATTTTCCATTTGTTGTCTTAACTGTATAAGTTCTAACTGTTCAAACTCACTCTTTAACTCCGTAATTTCCTCTTGAACTGAATGTATTTCTTTTTTTATTTTTTTCCTATCTTTAGTAGCTATTTTCATTTCCTCAGAGACCTTACTTAATTGCATTTGAAATTCTTCTAACTTATTTTCAAATCTTGTTGTTATTCTAGTTTCTGATTCTCTTATATTTTCTCGTATATCTAGACGCATTTGTTCTATTGCTGCTAAGATTGTATCATTTTGAATCTCCCTTCTTGCTTCCATACTTTTTAAATCTTGCCTCACCAAATTAGACAAACCCGAAGTCAATAATGGAGAGGTCCTAACCCCTACTCTAAGACCTTCTTTCTTAGCTGTCATTCTTTACAATATTATCTTTAACAGTACGACTTAAATGATTAGATCAATCAAAAGCTTCTTATAAATGGCAAGATATAACAACTACAAAAAATTCCCACTTAACCTTTTAGCAATTTGAAATTTCTTCTGTAGTTTTGCGTTTTTTCCCCCTTTTCTCTCTATATATGCATATATTCTTCCTTTTGAACAATAACAGAGCCCTTCAGTTAGTGTTTAACAATCATCACTTATAGACACACACACCCTCTAGCCTTTAATTACAAAGGCAAATTATACTCTAAATTGCATCAGAAGCAGGAGAGGTTAAAGATGGAAAAATAACTAGAAAGGGAAGAGACAAAAATAAAGTATATCTTAACATAAGTGTATTACAAGCAGTTCCTAATTTTGCTAAGCTTTAGTAAAGATGGAGGAAAACAGGAAAAGATGGAGGAAAAAAGGAGGGAAGCAAAAAAGGATGGAGAAAAATCGAAAAACCACCCACTAACTTAAAGCATATTAATATTAGCTTAATACTGCAAAATTATGTAATATAAAATTCAACACAATTCAGTATTCAGTGTTAAATTCAGCACAATATGGAATCAATATATATAAATTAAATAGATGCTTCTTCTTCTGCTTTTCTAGTGAATTTTTCTTTCAACGTTCTTTAGGATGTTCTTTTCAATGTTCTTTGTAAAGTTAAAAGAATGGTTCTTCCTTCCGACTGAATCTTCTTCCTTTTTTCCTTTTTTAATTCCTAATGCTTTATTAAAGTTCAATCTATAACTTTAGTCTTGCTTTCAATCAGGTACAAACCACTTCGCCTTTGTTTTGTAATTTACTCAAAGTATTGGAATGTTAAATTGCCTTCGTCTCCTTGTATTCAAAATCCAGCAACAACAAGCTGGCTTAGATGCATTCACAAACACTTTCCCATTGCAATTACGAGGTTTTCATTAGGGCTTCTTCGTTGGGAAGACTTGCAGATTCTCAAATTAACATCTCTTAAGTATTCAAAAGCCAGTAGTCGCCATTTATAGGGAGCATAGCACATAGAGACTTCTTAGTTTTGAAAGTTGCAAGTTCAGGCTTACTATAACGCAGCGCTTCTGTTTAAACAGTCAGTTCCCATTCAGACAAATAGATTTAACGTTTGTTCCTGTGTCCAATTTAAATCTCTATATTTGTTTGATTTTTTTAAGCTTTATCATTTTTTTAATCCAACTCAATTGCAATGTATTTAACAACAAGCTGACTTAAATGCCTTCACAAACAATTTCCCATTGCAATCGAAAGGTTTTCATTAGGGCTTGCATATGTTAATTGAATACCATGTTAGTTGAATACCAGCGGCTTGCACGCCTCTGGCCGCCATTTCACACGTTGCTGTTGCTAGTCGCTTCCTTCTTCGTTAGGTTAACTTGCCATTCCCCAATTCACCAAATTAACATTTCTTAAGCACCTATTTACTCTGTAGAAATGGAAATTAGAATCAGGTTTTTCAAAGAAAACGCTTACATCTTCGCTAAGCTGTTGAAGTGAGAGTCTTTCTGGCTTGTCCCAGCTCTTCGGCTAGGCGTTCTCTTCCGTGGGATCCAAAAATTGAAAAGGGCTGTCTCCTCTACACCCCACAATTGCCGTTGTAAGGGTTAAAGGAAATTGCACCCACAGGGTTCACTGCCTCACCTGGCAGCTGAACGACCTCATTTTGGTCCAGAGGTCCTCACACGGAGAGTTGAACACCTCGAGGAAACAGAGCTGCCCCGAGTGCGTTCGCCATTGCCAGAAGGCTCCTCCCACCTCCTTATTTACTTTTTTTATTAGGCACATTTGTCAACTGTCCAATGGAAAGGTGGGCTAAAAATGAGCTTGACAAAAAGAAAATGAATATTGTTGGAGGCATGCGGTTGGGTTACAGTTTGAAGCCTTGACTTTGGGTGTTTGCAAGATAGAGAATTCAATAATTCGATTGGGGAGGCTTCTGTGCAATATGGAGTAAAGGGAATTAATTCCTCTTAATCCAAGTTATACTGCAGGCAGCCTCAACCCTGTGCTGAATATGGGGCAGGCCAGCTGACCTGCCTGTTGCAAGGCAGGCTAGGATTGGGCTGCCTGAATTGGGAAAAGTCCATTTCCCAAAGGTTTCATAGCATCAAGTTCAAAAGGGTTTGCTGAATCTCACAAGCACTTCTGAACCCAGGCATTTAAACCAGACTTTGCAGAAGTAAAAAAATTTACATTTCAAGTGTTTTGAAGGTGAAGGGTGCCTTCTATCAATCTGTACGTACATTTGATGTTGGATTGATATAATCCATTGCAGAGAATGATGAGAGCCCCTGGGCATATTTGTTACATACTGATACTGAAGAAGCTGGATCAAGGACTGCTAGATTGGGAGAGGTGAAATGGGAAATAAATATCCACTGCATTCAGAGTGGGCTCTGGACACTTAAAGGCGCATCCTCTATTAATGAAAGTTTACCATTAAAAGGGCCAGTTTTATATAGCAGCATGCTTTAAAAAAAAAAATTTCCAGCGTGTGACATAAAAAGCTAAATATCTAAATGGCCCACCAATTTGTAACCTGTGTTGTTGAGAGAGAGAGATCATATGCATTGCATTCATGAGACACCATATTCAATTCCTTAGATTTCCAGTTAAAAACAGAAGGTAGCAAGATTAGGCTCCAACCTGTGATTAACTCTATAAGTCAGGATAACTTATATCCTGCTATATAGCTATGGGGCAGGGCCATTGCTCAGTGACAAAATGACTGTTTTACACACCAAACATCTGGGGCTCAATCACTGACATCTCCAGTTCGTTGAAAAAAAAAAAA
>JAJKFI010000016.1:6234839-6245644 GCA_029204185.1 Lerista edwardsae | reverse complement strand
CACACACACACACACACACACACACACACACACACACACACACACACGTTTAACCTCATGGTTCTGGAACACAAAACAAACTCAGCGTTTCAGAGCACAAGATCTCAGCTGAACAATTTGCCCTCTGGGAAATATTAGCAAATCAACATGTAGCCTTGTAGTCCAAAGGTATTTCAACTGCACACGTGGAAAATAGTACAAATGCTTTAAATGCTTTCACGCATCTGGATATCACAGTCATGTCGCCAGATGCGTATCATGGTAGAGCGCATTCCTGTTTGTCCAAATCAAATTTGTGCAAAAAAAGAAAATAGTAGGAGACTGCCAAAATAAAAAAAGCAGCTATGCTCCACAAAAAATTGGGGATGGTGAGCGATTGAGAACGAAGTAGGATCTATTGTTGTTATTATTACTGAAAGACCAAGCAGTTGAGACGAATGAGAAAAGTTGTCCAAGTTGTCCCAGCAACAAAGATCCAGAATAGTTTTCTGGAACCGTTTTTGAAGCAAGAAAATGCAATATTTTTAAGTGTACCTGGCTAACTTTAAGAAATCCTTTAATAAGATGTTATTAATGGCCAGGAGTGTATATGATGCCAATGACAGAATGTGTGAATGAGACTTGCCTCTTCTAAACTGAATTGAGATCTACTCATGTAGATGCCCAGGTGAGTAGACTGCCACTTGCACAATCCATTCACCAGAGAGAGGGAGTGAACTGATTCTGTAATAAGGAGCCCTACTTGAAAAGGCGTAGGCCTACTTGACTTTACCCTGAAGTCAATATAAGCATGGTGAGGGAGAGCCTAAAGCGCCATCCTGCACTCTGCTGCACAAGAGGGGTCCCACAACAAATTGTTGCATCTTACCAACCATAACTGTTCACCTCCTGCTGCCAATGGCACCCAAGCACCCAACTCCTTCTCTCTCCTCCCTCCATCTTATGCTATTGGGTTTTTTCCCCCATGGCCAATATTTTCCCCCAATATGGCCAATATTCAATATTTTGAATATTCAGTCTATAGCAGACTGTTTTGGGAGGTTCTCTTGCAGTAAGTTCCATTGTAGTCTCCAGGGCTTACTTCAGAGTAAATATGCCTAATGGGTAGAGGCGTTTGAAAATGTTGTGATTTATTTTAATCAGAACTAAGCCCATTTTTTGCCAGCGGAATACTATAAGAGACTAGAAGATGTGCTGGTAATACCATTTAAAAGACTTATAGATGATATATGGCACACAGGAGAGATACTGGATTCTTGGAGAGAGGCAACAATAACATTGATACATAAAACACAGACGGAAGAGAATGAAATCAAGAATTATAGACCCATATCCAGTGATGTCATTCAGGGGGAACGGACCAGAATGGGCATTCCGGATCCTAACGGGCTCCGTGGCTGGTTCCGGGTTCCCGACAAGTGCCAATCAAAAGTGAGTTCCTGTTCCTAAATCATTTGAATGACACCACTGCCCATATCCCTCCTGAATGTAGATTATAAAATATTTACAACAATTTTAGCGACAAGATTGAAGAAAATTTTAAATATCCTGATTCATCAGGATCAGTCAGGCTTTTTACCAGGAAGAAAAAGAAAAGAGAACAATTATAGAACAATTGTTATGAGAACAATTATAGATATTTTAGAATATTATGAGATTCATTCTACTGAAAAATTGGGATTGATATTTTTAGACGCGCAGAAGGCATTTGACAATGTAAATTGGAATTTTATATTAAAACAATTGGAAGAAACTGGGTTTGGCCAAAATTTCATTACAGCAATTAGAGGAATTTACACAAAACAGCAAGAATTAAGATTAACGGAGGATTAACGAAAGAGATCCAGATACAACAAGGAACACAACAAGGTTGCCCTTTATCCCCATTATTATTTATTCTATGCTTAGAAATATTAAATACAAAAATAAGAGAAGATAAAAGCATAAAAGGACTTGAGATTCAGGGAGAAGAATTCAAGCTTCAAGCATATGCAGATGATCTGGTGTTTATTTTAGAAGATCCCAAAGAGTCATTAACCTTTTTGATGGAAGATTTGCAAATTTATGGAGAGATGGCGGGACTGAAAATTAATTATCAAAAAACAAAACTCCTTTTGAAGAATGTGAAAGACTCTGAAAAGCAAGAATTGGAAAAATGGGGACTACAAGTAATGCAGAAAGTTAAATATCTGGGTATAACCTTAACGAATAAAACTAGTACCTTAATGGAAGAAAATTATTATAAAGTATTAAAAGAGATACAAAGAGACTTGGAAAGATGGGGTAAATTGCAACTATCGATGATGGGAAGAATAGCCACAATAAAAATGAATGTTTTGCCAAAACTCTTATTTCTGTTCCAGA
The DNA here is from genome assembly GCA_029204185.1 of Lerista edwardsae. Lineage (NCBI taxonomy): Eukaryota > Metazoa > Chordata > Lepidosauria > Squamata > Scincidae > Lerista > Lerista edwardsae. The sequence goes on along the minus strand of JAJKFI010000016.1, from coordinate 6,243,280 downwards.
CTATTCCAATTATACTTAAAAAAGCCTTTTTTCAAGAATTAAATAAAATTACCATTAAATTTATTTGGCAAGAGAAGAAACCGAGAATCAGACTGAAATTACTTCAAGACTCAAAAGAGAGAGCTGGTCTTCGGGTACCGGACTGGTTATGTTATTACCAAGCTGCGGCATTAAATTGGATTGATTAAAGACTGGGCATTTACTAGAGATAAAAGAACGCTTAAATTAGAAACGTATAACTTACAGATTGGTCTACATGCATTTCTGATTTATGATAAAGCAAAATTTTATACCAGATTTAAGCAACATTGTATAATAAGAGAATTACTATGGATTTGGGAACAAGTAAGATATAAAATATACAATAAAATTCCAAGATGGACCAAACCGTTGGAAATAGGCACAAAACCAGAATGGTTCAGAGAAGATCAAAATAGAATGTATTCTGAAATAATAGATGAAGAGAATAAATTACTTTCAAAAGAACAGCTAGCAAGTAAAAACATTAACTTTGATTGGTGGGCAGAAGCACAAATAAAATAGAGAGTAAAAGAAGACAGTAAGGCAGGAATATATCAAAAAGACACTTTTGATAATATTTTGATAAAATATTTCTAGAAGAGAAAAAAACAATACATAAAGGCAATGTATACCTTTCTTTTGCGAATAAGAATGGAAGACGAAATAGTAAAAGAGACAATGATTAAATGGACCAAAAATTTTGGGTACAACATATCATTAGACAAATGGGAAAAAGTGTAGAAGACAAACATTAAAATTACTAAAGCGTCATCATTTAAAGAAAATATATATAAGATGCTTTATAGATGGCATATAACACCTGAAAAACTATCCAAGATGTATACAGGCATATCAAATAAATGTTGGAAATGTAGGTCTGTTGAGGGGACATATTATCATATGTGGTGGACATGTGACAAAGCGAAAAAATGTTGGCAGAAAATATATGAAATGCTACAAGAAATTTTAAAGTGTAAGATTCCATAAACCAGAGAGATTTTTGCTTAATATATTAACAGATATACCAGATTTGAGTAAGAAATATATTGTTTTACATGTGATAACTGCAGCGAGATTACTTTATGCACAAAAGTGGAAGAATGATGAAACTCCTGTAATGGAACAGTTAATAGATAAAATTTATGAAGTAGCAGAAATGGATGTATTAACAGAAAGATTACGAGAAAGGAAGATGGATAAAATCAGACAATATTGGAAATTATTTTATGACTGGATTGATACACAATGCTGAATTATATAAACAGATATAATGTAATAGTTAGAAAATGATGAGAAGAAATTACCTTAGGAAGTAAGATAAGAGAATTATATGTAGGTTATTATGGTAGATAAGATGCACAGCAACGGTTCTTCCTTATGTGTGTAACCTGGGTCTTAACCCTTTCCCTTGTTTTTTCCTTGTACCTTTACCCATATCCCATGTTATAAATAATAATAATAATAATAATAATAATAATAATAATAATAATAAAAAGAACTAAGCCCATTTTGTTCAGTAAGACAGGATGTAATCCTAACAAACACCTCTACTTATGTAGAAACAAACACCTCTACTTACATTACTCACCTTCCTAGCTTATCTTCCATTTCTTCCTGACAAGAAGTCCCACTGGGGCTTTCTCCAGAGGAAATATCCTATACACATTTCCTTGGGTGTAAGGCACATTGAATTCTGTGAGACTTTTGAGTAGAGTTGCGTCACAGTGAAATGCGGTGCGGGGTGGTGGTGGTGGAAGGTGAAGCATTGTTTGAAAAGGACCACCATCATCACTGAGGTGGCCATGATCCTGCAAACATTTACAACCCATGGGCTCCATCAGCTGAGAGGGCGCAGGTTGTGTTTGCACCATCACAGGGGTGGCAGGGCTTTTTAAGGAACTCCAGTGGAGCGGTTCTGCCTCACTTTAACTTCCACACCACATGTTGCTGATGCATCATATTGAGCTGTCAGTCACTCGTGGTTTCCAATTTTTTAGGCAATTTTTTTCTTTTCTTTACCTCTGTTTCAACTTTAATCTCCTGTAACACAGTATTGTCTCCCTATCCCAATGTTCTATCACTATACCATATCAGCTTTCAGGAAGTAGAGGTTTTTCAAATTAATTCATATTGATGGATCCTTCTTTTAGTCAGGCAAGGTAATGCCACCTGACACCACGCAATTGTGTAGTGCATCTTTCTCCTTTTATGCAGAGAGATAAAAGATCTGAATGGGCATCTTGTCCTTTACCCTGAAAAATCTCTCGTCCTTCTGCAGCCAATGAAGATAGCGTGGGAACAACACATTAATATTTCCATTGTTAAGCTATAAATAGATCCTCCCTTACAGTATTTATATATTCTTACATCATATAACCATTATAAAAAAGAAGACGATTGAAACTGCTGAATAATGTAAGAATGATTGCCTGTACATTAGTTCCGCTGTCATGGGCATTATCTGTAACTCTGTGAGGTTTCTGTATCTGTTATTCCATCCATGGTGACATTACTGTAGATTGGAAAAGCTCATTTAATAAAACAGTAACTTGCATGATGTATTGAGCTCAGTAATTATATAACACGGAGGCCTTAGCAGACATTTTGCATTATGCTTAGGCTCTTATCTTTTGGCTTCAGTGCTCCTCACTTTCCTTTTCCTGAAAGGCAGCAGAGCCACCAGTGCTCTTACTTTATGATATTGGGGATGCAATCCTAACCTGGAGTTAGGCTGGCACGGTTAGGCCAGCAAAGTTTGGCTGGCACAAGGGCCACTGTAAAGTGCATTTGGACCACTCTCGGAGTCAGGGAGGATGGCACACATTTGTGTGCTGGGCTCCCTGACTCCAAGAGTGGTCAAAACGTGCTTTACAATGTCCCTTGTACTGGCCAAACTTTGCTGGCCTAACCATGCCAGCCTATCTCCAGGTTAGGATTTCCCTCTGGGCTACATTGTCACACTTTCGTTCACACAAAAGAATACTTTCTTCTTGAAACAATACTCATGAAAATCACCTTCAGTTTTCAAGTTGGGAGTTCAATGTGTGGTGATGTCCCCTGGTTCTGGTGTTGAGAGAGGGGAAAAAACATCCCTAAATTGACTCTATCCCTTCCATGCATAATTTTGTATGTCTCAATCTTGTCCCCTCTCAGGCACCTTTTTTCCAGACTAAAGAGCCCCAAATGATGCAGTCTTTCTTCATAAGGAAGGTGCTCCAGCCCCATAATCATTTTTGTCACTCTCTTCTGCACCTTTTCCAGCTCCACTATGTCCTTTCTGAGCAGCGACCAGAACTGTATGTAGTACTCCAGATGTGGCCTTACCATCGATTTGTACAATGGCATAATAATGTTAGCCGCTTTATTCTCAACCCCTTTTTTAATTACCCCAAGCATGGAATTGGCCTTCTTAATTGCTGCCACACACTGGGTCGACACCTTCATTGAGTTGTCCAGCAGCACCCCAAGATCTCTCTCTTGAGCTGCCACAGACAGCTCAGAACCCATTAGTCTATAGGTGAAGTTTTGATTTTTTGCCCCATATGCATCACTTTACATTTGTAAATGTGATCTGTAAATTTGTAAATTGCAATCTGAAGACCTGGAGGCCTTAGAAAGACACTTCTGATTTTCACCAGAAGTCACACCTCAGAGTTACACCCCAAGGTGCGGTATCTGGGACAATGTACTCCCCTGGCCCTGCTTAGCTGTGCCACTGGGTAACACACAAGTTGTTATACACACAACACAACACAACACACAAGACTTGTTCCACTGATCAATATCATCCTCTTACCTTTTACTATAGCTGTTGCCTTTAAAAATCACAGCCCTGTTTGGTTCTTAGCCATGCTAGCTAAGTAATTTCTGCGTTAATCTTTTCTTATTAATATGCCAAAATACAGGATATAATTTAGAGCTGAAAAGGATTTCAGTGCTTTGGAAAGAAGCCTGAAAACTTTGGTTCCTTGGCCACAGGCCTGCTTGCTTAGTTTAACTCTTCAACTCTTCTTTGTGGAATTCACCTCAGAGCTGAACCTGTCATTTACCTCATCTGTAATTACTGATGTAGAAAACTCGTATCACTGTCAGGCCATCCCTGTAAGATGGACAACACTGTTGTCCACTTCATGTGTATTCTCTCAGAACACTGGCTATTCACTCTCCTCTTCAGGAAGGACACAGGTTCTGTCAAGCTTGGCAAATTTTAAACATTTTTTTAAAGAATTTATAACCAGACTTCTTTTCTCCCATATTTCTGCATTCTGTAGCAATATTTCAAATTAACACTTGGATCTTAAAATGTATATACTTCTTTGTATGAATAACTGGTTTCAGCAAGTTCATACATTGATTCTGTAGCTATATTTATTCTTATTCAAAATCCTTATTCAAAATCCTTTGTGCTTTAAAATTTGGTTGCATTGTAGGTACTGCCAAACATTCGTTGTGTTTTCTTGCATTTCAGGACACAACCCATTTACAGCCCAATGCTAACCTACTTTCCAGCGCTGATGCAGTTGCAATGCAGCCCTTAGGTAAGGGAACATATGTTCGCTTCCATGCGCATCCCCTTCACAGGGTGCAGTGTGTGCCCCATTGGCACATCTGTATCGGCACTGGAAGGTTAGTTAGGATTGGGTTAATAATAATCTGCATAGGTCTCTATAAAGACTGAAGCAGCTCATCTTTCTAATTGTAGTAGATGGTGTTCAAATGGAAATGTTTTCCTTTAAAAACTGTAAGACAGAAATTCAACAGAAGAATCTTTTCCCAACATTTGAAATTCAGTGACAAAAAGCTTCACCTATCATATTTTTTTAAAGGTGCAGGAGCAGTGGTAGAATAAATTAACAACTACAGATACCCAATTGTATTCAAGTTAACTTGAGAAATGATCAAGTAAAACAATCTCTGTTTAATTTAGTAAGGGAGCCAATCCACACACACCTCAGGCACTGGGGCAAATCAGAATATAATGAAGCCTGGACAGAAGTTCTCACATTCAGAGAAAAAGAGGCACTGTTGAGATAAAAAAGAAAGAAAGAGGAGACAAATGGGCATAGTTAATGAAAGTGTAGCCCAGTGCAGAGGGCAAAAAGTTACCTTGGAAGTGACATCACAACAGGAGGTGACATCACAGTTGTGTTTTTGTTTTCTCTGCTTTTTGGGCCATAACTTTTGATAAGAGTAGAAATACTACACTCTGGTTTGTTTCATTGCATTTTTGCATTAAATTCCCTTTCCAATGATATATAAAAAAGGTAAAGGTTTCCCCACGACCGAATGGTCTAGTCGTGACCGACTGTAGGGGGCGGTGCTCATCTCCGTTTCAAAGCCTGTGAGCCAGCGTTTTTGTCCGATCATGGTGGCCAGCATGATTCTACGCCGTAGCGCACGGAACGCCGTTACCTTCCCACCAAAGTGGTTCCTATTTATCTACTTGCATTTTAGGTGCTTTCGAACTGCTAGGTTGGCAGGAGCTGGGACAAGCAACGGGAGCTCACTCCGTCACGCAGTCTCGAACTCCCAACCTTGCGGTTGAAAGCCCAGCGACAGCGGATTAACTCGCTGCGCCACCACGTCCCATGTCCAATGATATATAACATGATACTATTATTCATACATATCAAGGTTTTCACAATTTTTGTGATTAATGTCAAGCTCAGCTTGTTACCCCCGTAAGGTTGTTGCCCAGTGCAACTGCACCGCCCCGCACTTCTTTAGCTATGCCTCTGGAGACAAAGGGTAAAAAAAATGTATCAAAAAGGTGGTGAACCACTGCCTATACACTAAAGCAGTGGTATTCAAGCCTTTTAGACCAGGACCCACTTTATAGAATGGCACCCATGTCAGAACCCACCAGAAGTGAGGTCATTAACCTGGAAGTGATATTGTGGCAAAAGTGACATCATCAAGCAGGAAGTGCTGTCATTGTAACATAATAAAATGTTGCATTCCTGAAATCCAAATTGGCATTCTTGCAGCAATTGTACAACCATGAAAAAAAATCTGACAGAAAGCAAAATTAGGACAAAATATTATGTAAAAGCACTGAACTAAAAACAAAATTTTAAAAATCCTCACTTGAAAATTCAAAGTGTTAACACTCACAAAAGGAATATAACAAGAGTGAAGTCTGCAGTTTCCAAGATGGCTGCTCCCAGCTTTCCGCGACCTACCTGGCATCAGCTTGCGATCCACCAAGTGAGTCCCAACCCACAGTTTGAATAACACTGCACTAAAGTAATAGTTATCTGTCCTCTTTAGCCCAGAATTGCCTTGTAAAGTTCTAGGCCAAACATCACCTGATGGGGATGTTGTAGTCCATGTTGTTGCCTGCCCTGAGCATGGGGTTGGACAGGATGTCTAACGGTTCAATGTTATGCAGGTCCACCCATTGTGTCCAATGGGGCCGACTCCCAGAAAAATGTGTGTAGGATTGTACCCTAACATTATAGTATCTCAGCCTAGAAGATGGACTACTTGGGCAAGAAGCTGAACTGAGAGGAGGGAATCTTGAACTGCAGCTGCAAATGGCCAAGACATGAACCATTTACCTTTGAGTCTATGAGACCCGCTGGCAACAGGCAGCCCAATCCTGAGCCCAGCAGCGCCCAGGGCTCCAGCAGTGCTAAAATGGCGATTGCTGAATCATGGCCATGCCAGATTACTGCTGGAGGTCTCCTCGGGGGAAGGGAGCATTTGCTTCCATTCCCTGGGGAGACGGCAGCCAGTGGCAATGGGTCTCCTCAACCATGCACCAGCGTTTGAACAGGTGCAGAGCTGAGGACAACAGTGTTGGGCTGCCAGGCTTCAGAGGGGGATTAAGATGTGGCAGCAGAGGTTGCTTCTATCCTGGCCCCCCTCACAAGCCTGCTCTGCCCTTCCCCTGCCCAGTTCCTCCCCCTCCCTGGCTCCTTCCCCACCTCCCCCTGTCCTTATGGGCTTACTGGCAGCTGGCACTGCTGGAGCGCCTGCTGTTCCACCCACTCGCATTGGGGCCAGGCTCTGACAGTGCAAGTGGTGCAGTATCACAGATGTGATTTATGGCATGTTCACGACACTTTTAGCCAGCAGTGCACACACACTGCCAGCAATAGTGGGCTCTGGAATGGGCCCAAAGGCAAGTAGTGTAGTGGCTCTTCTGCTTTGGGCATATGCCAGAGGTTTTCAAACTGGGCTGTCGCAATGCCCCAGCCTGAAAGCCTCTACCCCTCTGCCTTTCCTTAGAATTATTAGTATCTTTATTTAGATAGGCCATAAGCTCATCAGTGGCAGTGATTTAGTCCAGTGTTTCTCAAACTGTGGGTCAGGAGCTACTTGGTGGGTCACAGCCCAGAGGCAGATCTAAGGGAGGGCAAAGCTCTAAGTCTTGCAAGAAGCCTTACCTTGCAATGGAAATCACTCCTCTCCTGCACTGTTTTAGCCAATCCTCACAGGGAACAGCAACATCTTGGCGTTGCTTACTGGCTACAGCAGCAAGGGAGAGGAGGAATTTACATGATAGGGTAAGGCTCCTTGCAAAACTTAGAGCTTTGCCCTCCCTGTAGATCCACCTCTGTCACAGCCTGATTCCTGATGGGTCACAGAAAGGTGGTGCAGCCATCTTGCATGCTGGCAAGTGAGATGGACGCGGCCATGTTGGAAGTTTGCAAATGGGAAAGCCAGCTGCGAATGTTCAAAAATGACTGTGAATGGCTTCAAAATGGCCAGATGCAGGAAAATGGCTGGTCAAGGAGCGAATGTCAGGGTGTGAGTAACTTTTACCTAATCCCTCTGACTTTGTGCTAATTCAGTGTTTCTCCAATTGTGGATCCTGATTGGGTCGTCAAACTGACAAACTGATAGCAGCCAAGGAAAACGAATTGAGCACTATGCAAACTGAAACAGGGCTGAACAGGTGCAGTTACTCATAAGTAGGCAGGTATTCCTTGTTCCATTGCAAAGGGCAGGCCAGGAGGAACGCAACACCACCTTCCCAATTTGATGAACACAGGCCCCAAAAAGCACTCGAAAAGGAAGCTTCCCTTCAGAGGCGGATCTAGGGGGGGGCAAAGCTCTAAGTTTTGCAAGAAGCCTTACCTTGTCATGTAAATCCCTCCTCTCCCTTGCTGCTGTAGCCAGTAAGCAATGCCAAGATGTTGCTGTTCCCTGTGAGGATTGGCTAGAACAGTGCAGGAGAGGAGTGTTTTCCACTGCAAGGTAAGGCTTCTTGCAAAACCTAGAGCTCTGCCCTCTCTGTAGAGACGCCACTGCTGGTGTGTCGTTGTCGTCGTCGTCCCCCTCCCCCGCCCCAGAAACAAAGAGAAACAATTCTATATTCATTTATTTAAACAAAAAATACAGTCCAACCTTGCAGTGCTGTGTATTTAATAATAATAATAATAATAATAATAATAATAATAATAATAATAATA
>JAJKFI010000016.1:6190562-6224673 GCA_029204185.1 Lerista edwardsae | reverse complement strand
CACACACACACACACACACACACACACACACACACACACACACACACACACACACACACTTTTAAAGGAAACTATTAAGGCACTTCATGCTCCATCATTTTTCATTACATGAGTCTTCATGCAGTCATGGCTGCTTTTCTTCTTGTTACATTTTCAACCAGCCATTTTCAACGGCACATGGCAAAGGGAACGGTCCCCAGGTATGCTGCTGGAATTTCGGGCAGTGTCATTTACTGGTAGGGCCATTGTAGCTTCCCCCCCCTTTGCAGCACCGTGTGTCTTGTCAATTGTCTGATGGTGTGCCTTAACAATTTTAGTGCCTTGCCAGTGTGCCGTAAGATGAAAAAGATTGCAAATGTATCCCATTCATCCTTACCTTTGTTCCAAATATATAATAAAAAATAACCGGGGGGGGGGGAAGATTGAAAATCATTGCCTGAGACTCTGCTTGTTTAGCCCTTGATGCACATCGCCTTATGTTCCTTGTCGGTTTTGTTACAGGGTCCCAACAAAAACTGGGTCCCGACTCACTGGTGATTGCTGGACCCACTGTTTGGGAACTGCTGCCCAAGACCTCTCAGGCATCATTCCAGCTGCTTAATTTTGTCTGCCATGTATAGGGGACCAATTAATGAAAATGCAGGACAACCCTTGGCATTGCCATGTTGATTATCCAAGGGGGCGATCTGCACTGTGGCTATTCAATTCCCAATATGGCTGCTGCATTGCTACATCATCAAAGAACTTCACAGTTCTTTATCTTCATGGCCACCGTCTATTTCTGGGGTGATGTTGGCGCATCAGAGGAAACAGTGAGAGCAACCAATCCAGGTGACAGAGTGATTTGGTGTCAACAGGAACCTTTTCCTTGTTAAATGGCAGCTATGGTAGTTGGGCGATCAAGGCCCATAGCCAGCATTTAAAATATTTACACCAAATACAAAAATGAAAATAAAATTGATGGACATGGTCTTCAGATTGTTACTGGGATTACACAGGCTTGGTCTAGACCTTAAATCAACTGCATATTGTGTAGAAGTGCAGAAAATTTAGTTGTCCCTCCCCTATTCAGCAGCCTCCCACTGTGGACAGCAAAAGGCCCGTCTTCTTGGCTTCACCTTCTCCAGGTGAGCGCACCCACTTGAAGCAAGCATGAAAGATGGAACTCCTCTTTTGCTGCTCTTTATGACCGGAAATCTCTTCCATCACCATAAAAAAAAAACTTGCCTGTGCTGTCACCAAGCTAATTTTTGCTTGGAGACTTGTCAGAGTGTGACAGCAGCTGCCATCAGTTTTGGTTGTCCTATTTGCCGGCTCCATGAACTAGCAAGCAGGAAGCCAACTGCTCAGACAAGTCAAGTGGCCACATTCATAAGCCACCAGAGCAAGCAAAGCCTAGCCCAGTGCTGTGCCTTGCAGGGGACCCAGGGGATCACAGGGGCCAAAGTGACAGCAGACCAACAGCAGTACCATCGCTTGACCACTTGCCTGAGCCACCGCAGGTGTGAATGTACGTGGTGTGTGGCCTGCCCGCCCCTGTGCTCAGAACGCTCTGAAATGGAGTGTGGCAGGGGAGGCGTGGTGGCGGTGGGGTGCCAGAAGCAGGAAGCCGGCATCAGGGGGCAATGATCATCTACCTAGCTGGGGCAGAGCTTCAGCTCGGAATGCTACTAGCCTAGCCAACGTTCTGTGGGAGAAGGTCTTGGCAGTACTGTTCAGCTCATTAACAGTCACATTTTTGCACAGCCCAGCCCAGGTTCTTGAGTTGGTGGGTATGATCATTATTTTGGTGATGATTAGAAAACAGCTTATTGTTGTGTTAATACATTACAGAGGTAATTTGGTGCCCTTCCCTAATGCCTGCGGCTATTATGGAGGCTGTTTTTTTTTTGTTTTTTTTACAGCACAACGATATCAGGTAAACAAGCATTACCATGTGTTTTTATTCTATTTTTTCCCCTTCCAAGTCAGACACAGCACATTCATTTTTTCCCCGGCTCTGTAATTTCAGCCTAGGGTAAGCACTTAGAAATTCAGATTGATGCAAGCTCGGATAATTATGGTGCTCATTGGGATGTGCAGATCTTAGAGCGGGGAACACTTCTAAAAAAAACAAAGATGAATGTCAGAGCTTGGGTTCCATGTTAGTTCACACACGTTGGCTGCGTGATACGTACCTGTTTGCTACGGCAAATTGGCCACATCACCCCATGAGGATTAACTACCACTTTGTTCACGCAATATATAGGCGGTGGTGGAAGTTTTAACAAAGCAAAGTGGTGTAGACTTGTTGGTTTTTATCGCTCATCCAGAAGGAATTTACAAGGTTGTAACAGGCTCCTGAGGGATAGTCATGTCAGTCTGCAGCAACAAAAGTCAAACAAGTTGTGTGGCATCTTAAAGAATACATAGCAATTCTTATTTGTTTTGGTGAGAATTGTGAAAAAGTCCACAGAATTTAAAAATCTATGTGTGACCAAAAGTTCTAATATTACATTAATTAGCCCCGACCCAATTCTGTGACTGAAGGCACAATCCTAACTGGAGTTAGGCCAGCAAAGTTTGGCTGGCACCAGGGCCACCGTAAAGTGCATTTGGACCACTCTCGGAGTCAGGGAGGGTGGTGCACGTCTGTGTGCTCGCTTCTCTGACTCCAAGACTGATCCACACATACGTTGTGGTGTCCTTGTGCCAGCCAATCTTTGCTGGCCTAACTGTGCCAGCTTAACTCCAGATTAAGATTGCACTCTCAATGACTCTGAACTCTTAAATCAATAGATGTAGATTTTGAGCATACGAATTTATGCAGTCGTCCTGTACTGAATCTACGCATTAGTGAATACAGGTCAACTAAGCCGGCCCATTGACTCAGGCAGCAGACAAGTGAGGGCACCCATTTTTGTCCTCCAACTCGCCTCCACTGCTCCTCTTCTCACTCCTTAGATTGGAAAAGGAAGAGCTCGATGAAGCAGAAGTGCAGAGAACAGGAGAGTGGTGGGCTAGAGAGGTAGGGATGCTCTGGCCCACTCCTCCTCCTCTACATACCCAATGCGTTTTAAATAGCTGTGCTTTCAGCCGAGAGCACTCCATCTCTTTGTCACCAATTAGTGCATATGTTCTTTCCTTTCTTCCTTTTTAACGATGCATAAGATGATGTGATCCTCAATATCTGCAGCAAGCCCAGAAGGCTGACAAAGCAATATATATATTGCCTCTTCCAGGTCACCCAGCAGCAGGCCACATCTTTGTAAAAACACAAGAATTGCCGGGATTTATTTGAGGAATTTGGAGTTCGAGAGACAGGCATTTTTGCCCTTCAGACCCTAGCAACTGTACGTCTGCAGTGGCCTCCACTGTGACTGCCATCAAGAGGAGCAGCTGGTTGGCAGTCGCTCAGCTTTGGGGGAAAAAAAACTTTTTAATATGCAGACATCAACCCATGTCCCATTTTATACAGTTGTCTCTGGCGTGCAGCAAAATGTATTGAATGACAAAATAGAGAGCCACAAATGCTTCTGATTTGAATACAAAAGTGAAACATCCTTCCAGTTAGCCCAGCACCTGAGCATGCTCTGAATTCCTTCCAGTGTACTTCAATATAGCACAAGAATTTTTCCCCTTTCTTCTGAACATATTAAAATTCTGTCAATGGGTGGCCCAAGCACCTGTTGTCCGGCAGAAGTGTTGCATAAGCCTCTACATGCTCAGGATGGTTCCTTTGATGTTTGCCAGGGTGGCCTATGTTTGTGTCAGGACACGAAAGAGAGACAAAACTCCAAGGGAGCAAAGAATATCAAAAATGTGTATTCTTCAAAATCCAACTTTGTCTTTCTTTTTCTTTTTCCTTTTTTGTGGATGGTGGGGATTATTTCTTCTTTGAAGAGAAAAAAGTAGCAATACCAAGAAAAATATGTATATCATCTGACTCAGTGGTTCTCAAACTTTTTGGCACTGAGCCCCACTTTTTAGCATGACAATCTCTCCAGGACCCATCAGAAGTGATGTCATGGCCGGAAGTGCCGTCATTGTGACGCCAGAACCTGCTGCTTTCCTGAGAATGCAGAAATCAGTTGGGTTATTTCTCAGCCATTTGCCAATAGCGAAGTGAATCGGAAAGGAAAAAGCATGTTTACAACCTTGACATAAGCAAAACAACCACACAGCCCATCCCTTTTCCACTGTTCCCATATTTTCAATATGGCTGCTCGAGGTGCATTGCGATCCACCTGAAAGTAGCTCGCGACCAGTGGTGCCATTCAAATGATTTAGGAACAGGAACTCACTTTTGATTGGCACTTGTCGGGAACCCGGAACCAGCCACGGAGCCCGTTAGGATCCGGAACGCCCGTTCTGGTCCGTTCTCCCTGAATGACATCACTGCTCGCGACCTACAGTTTGGAAACCACTGATCTAACTACCTACACGCTGGAGAGAAGAACATGCTTGAAAAATTGTAAGCATAGAATTATTAGGAATATTAAAAAAAATATTATTTGTACCCCTGGAGTTAGCGCATGTGTGTGTGTGAGCACACATGTGGGCTGCTTCTGGCATCCATCCTTCTCATTACATGATTCTCAGCTCCATTAACTCAACACCTGGAGTGGATTCACGGGAGACACCTTCAAAATTCCACAAAAAGCTCCAGAGTTGAACTGATGTGTATCCAGAAATGTTGTCACAAATGTCACTCCCCCAGGCCAGCACGAGACCTCCTTCCAACTGAGGCAGAATGCCAAATGCTGCCCCTCTTACCCAATGATGTGCCCACCTCTGCTCCTCTCACTCGCCAATGTTCTAGCTCCACATTTCTCCTCTGCCCCCCTCTTCCTTTTCTAATCCAGGGAGAGGAAAGAGAAAGAGGAGCAGTGGAGGCAAGTAGGCAGATGGAGATGGGTGCCTCCCAGCAACCTGCTGCCTGAGGCGACTGCTTCAGTTGGCCTCATAGATGGGCCAGCCCTGCCCCCCCCCCAATCATGGATGCTTTCTGTATTATACAAGTCCCTCTTGAGCACCTTGATATGAAAGAGAATTGATACAATATGGTGGCTTAAACCTGGGTGTAAATTGCAGAGCGTGTAATACAGGATGCTGGTTAAAGGTCCACTGCCAATGACCACAGCAGTAACTGGTGCTCATCTGTGGGTTTGCCTTTTCTATCAGCATATTACTGTCCTGGTTTCACCTCCTCCCACCCCCACCATGACTTCCAAGGGGAGACCTCTCTATCAAAGGAGAAGGGCTTCTCATCTGAGTGCCCAGAGAAAGGTTGGCATTGGCAGGACTTCCGACTTGTTATAATTAATGGAGAGCCCAGGTGCATTAGTGAAGTGCTCACTTTCCCTCTGAGAGGCAGAAACGGATGTGGCAGGACTAATAACAAGGAGTGCCGTCTCATCTGGAAATGGTGCCAGTATGTGATGCATGCCTTTAATAGCCGCCTCCAGTAAATCCTGAATTGTTCCTCCGTGCAATGGAAAATTGCTAAGGGTCCAATAAAAAGGACTAAAAGCAGCCGGGATCGGAAGCACTCTTGTTGGGTGCTCCTTTTCAATCCTCAGCGCCAAGAAGAAAGCCATTAAAGCTGCAATCCTAGCCACACTTACATGATTGTAAGCCCTATTGACTATACTTGGACTTGCTTCTGAGTAGACATGCATACTAATTGGTTGGACTCTAATTCACTTTGGCCCTGGCTAGCATTTCGACTATGTCAAATTTGATCCCATGTTTTCCTAGGAGCAACTTCAGCTTCTAGTACACCCATTCTAAGCAAACCACTTAAAAGTATTTAATACATGGGAAAGCAAAGGGAACAGTATTTAGGGCTCATCAGCAGTCAAAAACTTGCCTCCATGAGATAAACCTGTCCAATCTGGATGAACCAAGGATGAACCAACGGCCTTGTGCCGTCGACCCATCTAGTTCATTATTGGCAGCAGCTCTCAGGGTTCCAGGCAGGGTTCCAGGCCATACATGGAGATGCTAGGATTCAACATGCACTTTCTGCTGCTACATGCAAAGCAAGGGCTATACCACTGAGGCTGCAATCCTATACACACTTTCCTAGAAGAAAGCCCCATTGGACACAATGGGACTTACTTCTGAGTAGACATGCATACAATTGGGCTCTAAGAGTGCCCTGGAGTTCAGCTGGCACAGTTAGGCCAGCAAAGTTTGGCCAGGACAAGGGCCACCGTAAAGCACATTTGGACCACTCTTGAAGTCAGGGAGGATGGTGCACGTCTGTGTGCTGGCCTCTCTGACTCTGAGAGTGGTCCCAACACACTTTGTGCTGGCCAAATTTTGCTGGCCCAACTGTGCCGGCCAAACTCCAGGTAGGATTGCACTCTATTTAGAGACCCACCTCTGAAAATAGAGCATAATCCAATCCCATATAGGGGCTGGGAAGCATAAGCGGATCTTCCTAGCAGAGTACTAGCCCTATGCCTGTCACAGTTCATGAGAAGGAGGAGGCATCCCTAATGAGGGTGGTTCATGCTTTTCCCACTTGAAACTTTGGAAGCTCCAATCCCTAAATTTAATTTCTTTTGTAAGGACCAATAAGTAGCTTGAATGAAGCTTGAACTTTCACTAGTGCTGAACCCAGAGAGAGTTTCTTAGTGTCCCTGAAATTAGTGGGCAGATCCCCAACAACCCAACCTGTCCCTTCATTCAATTAGTGACCTTAGCAGAATCCAGACCACTAATCAGCCTGCAAATGGCTCTGTTCTATCCTACCAATTCTCCATCCCATTAATCCCTGCCTTGTTTTGCAGCCAATTGTTTTATAAAGATTTCCAAGAATCTTGTCTGTTCTTCAAACTGTCCTTTGAAAGACAGTTATCCATCCAGCTGTTCAAGAGGGGGAGGAAATATTGAAGCTTCCAAGACACCCCTCAGAAATCTTTGCTTTCTCCATCAGATGCTTCCCATTCCTTTCACTCCACAGCTGAGTAGTTGTGAAGCAAAAGCCAAGATAACAAGGTTGGGTTTAGCAAGGAATCCAAGACAACTCCAGGAGAGGGAAAAACAAGCAGAGGCACACATGGCGGAGATAACAGCAGATGTGCCACCATCTCAATCCCTGAGCCTGTTTTTAAGAAAATTATATGCAACTGTGTACGAAATGTCTATGAAAGCAATAAAACCTGACTCTGATAGGTATAAAACTGCAGATGGAATGAGAGATAGTAAAGTGAAAACTGAAATAAGCGAGACAGACAAAGGAGAAATACAAGGAGAAATTATTCTTGTTGAGCTGAAATGAATGCATGCATGCATTTTGCAAAACACATGCCCCCTCCCCGGCTGCCATTTTGTGAAAGTGTAAAACTGTTTGAAAGGGGCAGATCCCAGTGCCAGGGCAAAGATAACACAGATCCCTGTTCCTGAAGCAGCTTAGACTTACCCTCTTCCTGATCCTGTGGCATTCATGTGACTACAAGAGCAATCCTAACCTGGAGTTAGGCCAACACAGTTAGGCCAGTGAAGTATGTTTGGACCACTCCTGGGGTCAGAGGCCAGCACACAAATGTGTGCCATCCTCCCCGACTCCAAGAGTGGTTCAAATGCGCTTTACGGTGTCTCTTGTGCTGGCAAACTTTGCTGGCCTAACTGTGCCGGCCTAACTCCAGGTTAGGATTGCTTTCTACCTGAGGCAGAATATGGATGGGGTGTGCATTGCACCTCCCATTGGAAGTAATGTTGTGTGGGCAGATGATATTTTTATCACAGGTGGATGTTATCCATCCATAGTGTATTGCTTTACACATTAGGTTTTGTATCTGAATTCAGATTCTGCCTCAAGTATTTATGCATTGCAATAATAACATGCCCTGCTGGCTGTAATGGTTAGGATTTCACTCATTTGTTGGTGTTCTGCCAAATTCCCTGCTTGGCCTCCCCAAGGGCCCAAATGCCGACAGTAGGCTAATTAGTCTCCCCTCCAGAGCGGCCTCAGAGATAGGCAAGAGGGAGGGGGTTCAGTCACCCACTGGGCCTCCTCTCTTTCAGCAGCTTTGATTGGGATCACTGGCTGGCCAGCCTCCCCCAGACTGCCCTCATCACTGGCTTAGCTCCAAACTACCTTAATTCTAGCACCAACTAACCCCACCACCAAACAATAGGCAGTCAGCTTGCCTAAGCCACAACTGCCTCCTCCACTTGGTGGCTCCAGGGGCGTGGCAGCCATACAACAGTTCCCAATGGTTATTCCAAAACAACTTTACCTCATCTAGTCCTTCAGCCAGTCCCTCAGTCCGTCTGACAGTTCTTCAGGCAGGCAGTCCAGCCAGCACTCTGTCAGTCCAGCAATCCGTCCGCCCAGCACCTACCTGGTGCCCTCCTCCAGCACCTTCCCAGGTCCTTCCGTCCAGCTCCTGCCTCCCACTTTATACTGAGGCCAGCCAATCAGTGTCTGTTGCTAGGCAAGCTCTAGCATCAGCCACGCCCATCTGCACCTGTGCTAACCTCCCTTCATTGCCAGGGGCCTCATTAGCCTGCAGCTGTGCTCCCCAGGCTAGCAAATACCTTGGGGGTTAACCTTGTAATCCCTGGTTTATCTGGGACAAGGGGCCATTGCTGATGCCATTCCCTAGCTCCTCGGGGTATCTCCTGCATTTTCCAATACAGTTGGATTCTGTGATATTGGAAATATAGCTTCTGAGTTTGAACATATAAAACAACAAGACTGCAACACAATCAGGGCTAATATAATCTCAGAGCACAAGCAAAATGCTAATAGCATCTCATTTCGATTGTGAAAGAATCCCTTTGTGAAAGGTATCATGGGTCATTCTATGCATCCAACACATGCAGGAGCACCTAGCTGGAGGCCCTGGTATGGTTGTCTTGTTTCAACAGTTGGATAAATGAGGTTTCATGAAGAGGTGATAACCTCAAGAATTCCATCTCAGGTTTGTCCTCACACAGAGATCTCACCTGTTCCAGCTACAGGATAAGAAGAGGAACGAATCAAACTCCTTTGTAGAGTAAGTTTCTTTGGCTGCTATTCTGAGAGCCCCATTCTAACCTGGAGTTAGGCCGGCACAGTTAGGCCAGCAAAGTTTGGCCAGTACAAGGAACACCGTAAAATATGTTTGGACCACTCTCGTAGTAAGAGAAGCCAGCACACAGGCGTGTCCCATCTTCCCTGACTCCAAGAGTGGTCAAACACGCTTTACATTGGTCCTCATACCAGCCAAACTTTGCTGGTCTAACTATGCCTGCCTAACGCCAGGATAGGATTGCGCCCTAAATCACTGCAAATGTTCAGTATCTCCTGTTAGATTCTTTTGGTTCATTTGTGTTGCTTTTGACTTTCCCATAACAATACTTATTGGGGCCAGATTCAGCCACAGGCAGGGATGACCCACACCATACACATCCCCAGCAGTGTTATGCTGCCGGAATGCTGGGCGGGACATCCGGGTGATCGACAGCCCGCCCGTCGCGTCCCGCAGCGTTACGCCATTTGCGTAACGTACACAAGCAGCGTAATTGGTTACGCAAACGGCGTAACACTGGGGAACGCGACGGGCGGGCTGTCGATCACCCGGATGTCCCGCCCAGCGTTCCGGCAGCATAACACCGCTGCACATCCCCCAGATTCCATGTGCTAATGAAGAGTTGTGGGTCACTTCCAAGTCCTACATACATTCTTCAGAAGCAATTTGAATAGGCCCAATAACAGAATTTGGTATTTTTCGACTGCACTGGCGGCCCAATCCTATGGTGCCTAGGTGCTTATAAGAACAGCGGTAGCCAAACAGCTACCACTGCACCCAATGAGCACCACCGCAGCCATAGGAGAATCCTCAGAGGTGGGGGATGTTCCCCCAGGTAAGGGTGCAAGTCTGCCTATGGGTCTTCTCAGGCCATTTGGCTATTTTGCAGTGCAGACTTGAGGGACTCCATGTTGGGCCACACAGAGATTCAGATCCAGCAGTGGAGGCCCCTTCCTTCACCCAGTTCTGCCCTCCCTGCCTGCGAGAAAGTGGTGTTCCTTACCACCCACCATCTCCACATGGGTAACTCTGGGTGCTGAGGACCAGCACTGGGCTAGTGATGGCAATAAGGCCTTTTCAGTGGAAGTGCGTTGTGGCACTTTTGTGTCAGTGCTGGTGCTGATAGGACTGGGCTCTAAACGGCCAGAGATTCTCTAGGAGATTTAGAGACCGGAGAAAACACATTCAAATGTTTCCGAAAGCCTTCCACAGTAACCTGTTTTTTGCTAAATACAATCTGTTTTTTGCTTTTTGTTACCCATCTGACAGCTGCAGGCCCAGACCTACGAAGGCACCTTGCATGCCATGATGCACGCAGGTCATTGCTTAGACCAGAGGTGTCAAACATGGGGCCTGTGGGCTGGATGCAGCCCATAGAAGCTCCTTACCCAACCCTCAGGCACTCCCAGCTTCTGAGCTGTGCTGAGGTGTCACTTCTGAAAGGGCAGCCCGCATGATAATTGGGCTCTCCCATGTCTTGAAAATATGATTAGTGTTTGTGAATTTTCTCTTCTGTCATTTGCAGAGGACTGCAGAGGACTTCTGTCATCCGTCATGGCCTGCTTAATGACATCACTTCCTGCTTAGTGATGCCACCTTGTCCCTAAGCTGGCCTCATGAATGTTATGACGCCCACTGTATGAATCACCCCTGGCTTGGACATTGGACTCACTATCTTTATGAGCCAGTTTAGGACACTGATTTTGCATAGCACCACCTGAAGTTTTATTACACCAGTTACCTTTGCCAGATGATCAATAGCGGACATAAGGAGTAGGATCACCACCCTCAAAGAAACAGTGTCACTGGCACTTTTGTTGATACAGAACAAAAGCTGGATCCTACCAGCTGTTCCTAGATAGCACCAGTGATGTCATGCACCCACTACGCACCACTACGCGAGTACCGGTTCCTAGAAGTTGAGCTGGCCCCGTCCACTCGAAGCTGGCCCCATCGGCAGGTTGGCTCAGCAGCTGCGCATGCGTACTGCACGCCCGCAGCCGTTGCCTGCACTTTCTGTGAGGAGGCAGGCAGGCAGGCAGGCAACGTGGTGGAGGCGGCAGCAGTGGCAGCAGCGGAGCGAGAGGACCGGAGGCGGAGGCGGCGGCAGCAGCAGCGAGGGAGACCCGGGAATAAGGCAGCAAGCGTGAGAAGGTAGGCTGCCTGGGGCTCCCGCTCCCTCCAGCCACACAGATCCAGCGTCCTGATTCCTCCTACAGCCTCCCCCCAGCCCCAGCCCCCACGCGGTCTTTTTTTGGTTGCCCGTTCCCCCTCCTGCTCCTTGCTGTCTTCTTGCATTTAACATTAAAGTTAAATGGCTCCCTGTCCCAAAAGGGCTCACAATCTAGTACAGTCTAGCCTGCTATTTAACCAGGGAACAGTTGAGGCAAAATATGTCTATACACATCTCTAGAAAGCAAAGCAATAGAAGTTATTGGTCAACACTAACCACAAGCTGAAGTTATTCCAAACATGATCACATCCATGGCAACAATCATGACATCACTTCCGGCTATGACCTCACTTCCGGCTATGACATCACTTCCTGCCACGACATCACTTCCGGCTTATGATGTCACTTCCGGTGGGCGGACTCAGACAAGTGCCAATCAAAAGTGAGTACGTGTTCCTAAATCATTTGGATGACACTACTGGATAGCACCATAGACACTGACCAGCATGCAGCAAATGGGTGAGGGGGAAATTGTAGTGGGCAGGCCAGTCATGCACCCCTTGCACTGGCTGACCCTGCCCTGGGTTTATACAAGCACTGAAGACGTGGCCTCTGCATGCATTTATATCCCCAGGAAGGAGGCCTCGATGCACCCAGTGCTTTCCCTGCCATATTCCCCTTTCCCAATTTGGTGTCTCTGGCTGAATTCCAGGGACGGTAGTATTTTACATCTCACTTGTGCATGCTTACTTGAAAATACATCCTGCTGAAGTTAATGGGACTCAGTCCCACAGGAAACTGCCCTATGCTGAGTCAGACAGTTGGTTTATCTCGTTCAGTCCTGTAGACACTGGCCAGCAGCAGTCCTGAGTTTTCAGGCAGGATTTTTCCTCTGCTTCACCTGAAGGTACCAGAGATTGAACAAAGCAGGTGCTCCTCCACTGCACTACAGCCAGCGATGGGATCTACAAAGTACTTGGGGGAATGGAGGGCGGGACTTAGGCGGGACTACCGCTTGATTGGCAGCCCGTCCGTGCACTTCCGCTTTTGTTCCGCTCGCCCCGCAGCCGTCCCTGGCCTCGGAGGGGGCAGCTGCTCGCCTGGGGGGGGGGGATACAAAATATGGATACACTGCAGTGTAGTTATAACAGGAGTGCAAAGGGTACACAGTATACAGGATGGGCTCTTTTCACTTGCCTTTCACTGGACATCATTATGTCACTATGCACAAGTCATCACTATTTCAGCAAAGGTGGCTTCCTGCATCATTACAGATCAATCCCTGCATCAAACCAGCCATCTGTCTCTTCCTCTAAAGACACCTCATCCAGTGGCCACCATCTGAACATTGCCCAAATGTGGTCTTATCTGGAATGAAAATCAGAGTTAAGCAGAGTCAAAATATGGGTTTAGAGCACAATTTAAAAAAAAAAATACAAGAAGCCAGCATTCCTTGAGGCATTTCGGTACTTTTACTGCCAGTTAAATCCCTAAAGTGCAGTGGAATGTGAAAGGTTGCTGTTGGGGGGGGGGTGCAGATTGACCAAACTTTAACTCACTGGAAAGAAAACTCAAGCTCAAGCTCTTCGTAATCAGGAACATGACTTGGCACAGTTGGAACTGTTCCAACTTAATTTGTGACATGATAATCAACACCCATGTGCAGCAAATTCTTGAGCTATTCACACATGACATATGCATACACAGGTTTCTGTAGGTGTGCATGTGTTTCTGTGTGAATGGACATGTTGCCATTATAAAATCAACACAGGGACTAGACTCCTTAACACAAAGTGCAGATTATGTGTACACTTCTGTACACATGTTGAATCTAATATTTGTATAGCTGTATGGGCATACAAGATTGCACTGTACACAGGTTGTATGCACATTGAACATTATGTGCAAATAGGATTTTTGTCTCACTTAGCGAGGAAGTTTCAACTAAGCACTGAAGCTTCAGTAGCAGAAAGTGAGGCCAGAATTTCCAGACTAACTTCTGGATATACATGACATGTGCATAATTTATTCAAAAGAAAACATAATCCACTCTCAGCGCCAAAGGAGGAAAAAAAAACATTTCTTAATCCCTACAAATCAAACGCTGTAGCAGTGCAGAGAGGCTTAAGTAGCAAGTTCTATGCACCCTTATCTGAAAGCAAGCATTGCCTACCTTTGAGCAGATAATGTCTGAGCATACATACCTGAGAGCGCAATCCTACACGATGCCATCTTAGTAAGACCGACATAGCAAGGCCATATCCCAAGGCCCATTAGGAGGCAGCAACAGCAACTTCCAGGACAAGGGGAGGTTTTGCCCTTGCACCCACGTAAGCCCGTCACCCCTATGGGGCTGCTTAGATCTGAGCTTGCTGTTTTGCAGGTGCGGAGGAACGTGGACAGGAGCAGCCCGAATTGGGGCCGCGCTGGCCAGGAACAGGCGTTAGGGTTTGGCACTATGGCCATCCTGAATCACAACCGCGTCACAACCCCCATCTCCGCCCACTGCACCGTCCAGTTACACCTCTGGAACGTCCTCGCGGAGGCCCTGCACCAACCAAGCGATGCCGGAACTTGACTGGCGCATGGCCAGGGCTAACAATGGTTGTGGCAGTGCCCAAGCACCAGCGCTGCACTCCTGCGCCAGCCAAGCACCATAGCGCCACCACGGACGCACGTGACGGCACATTTGCGACAGCATTCGGCCGGTGCAAGAGCGCAGTGCCGGCGCTAAGTGGGATATATACGATTGCGGTGTAAGTTTGTAGTGATGGAGAACAGTGTATGGATTTAGCACAAGAACTGTGGGGAGGGCTTATGTATTTGAGGGCGCAATCCTAAACAGCACCAGACTGGCGAGGCCGACAGGCCAGTGCCATATCCGACACTGTTTAGGAGAGGCTGGAGCCTCCCCGCGGCAAGGGAGCGTGCACTCCCTTACCGTAGGGGAGGCTCCAGCCTCCCATATGTGCTCCTCAGATCTGCGCCCGCTAAAGAGTGCAGAATCACTCCGAATCGGGGCTGCACAGCCTCATTGATGGGCTTAGGAAGTGGCCATACGGCCACCTCCCGAGCCTGCCCATGTCCCGCCCAAGTCCCGCCCCCGCCTCCCTGCCTCCCTCCCTCCCACCAATCCCTGTGCCGCCTCAGCACAGAGCCTCCCTCGCGCTGACCAGTTTCAGTGCGACATGCCTTCTAGGATTGCGCCGTAAATGTTCCTTCATGAAAGAGCAACCTCCCTTGTGTTTAGAAAACTGGCATGTCAGAGAGAAGGATTAGCATAGCTTTCACCCCAGCATCTCGCAGGCATGCCCCAATATCCACTGATTCAGTACCCACAGTTTCAGTTATCCACAGATACCATGGATACTGGGATGCCTATTAAAAAGATAGGGGAATATTGCACAAAACTCTTATTTTACTTTGTTGCAGCCATTCCATTTCCATTCAAAAAACCTTTATTGGCATAATAACAAATGACAAAGACAAGCTTAACCGATAATTTTCAGAATTTCAGACAGAAACATAGCTACATACAGGGTAATCGCAGGCTGGTAATCACACAATAGAAAAAAAATAGTATCAGAAGGAGAAAAAGAGAGGGTAGAGAGA
This sequence comes from Lerista edwardsae, assembly GCA_029204185.1. NCBI lineage: Eukaryota > Metazoa > Chordata > Lepidosauria > Squamata > Scincidae > Lerista > Lerista edwardsae. The sequence goes on along the minus strand of JAJKFI010000016.1, from coordinate 6,209,880 downwards.
ATAGGTTGAAGTAAAGAAATACGAAGGGAATGATGGGAAGGACAATCAAGGAGAATGTGTTGGAGGGAATCAGGAGAAGAATGACAAAAAAAACAGATTCTTTGGTCGCGCGGAATCCGAGAAAAACGCCCCAGATGGTAGGCCGTGGGAAATACGTTAAAGCGCGCCAGCATAAAGGCTCTTCGTTGAAGGGCGTTGGTAAGTTGAGTGAAATAATTAAAAGGCCGAACTTTGTTGCAGCAAAACCACTGATGTTCCCCTATCTTCAAAAAGGTGTCGCAAATATCCACAGTTTCAGGTGAACTTGAACTATCCATGGTGGGGCATACCTGTACTTCTCTATGAGCAGACAAAATTCTTAATCTGAAAAGCATTTGAAAAGGTGATCACCACTTGCAGCCATAACCCAAATATAGTCCAGAAAAGAAACAACAACTTTATTTTACTGAGGGCACAATCCTATCCTGGAGTTAGGGCGGCACAGTTAGGCCAGCAAAGTTTGGATGGCGCAAGGGAAATATGTAAAATATGTTTGGACCACTCTTGGAGTCAGGGAAGCCAGAACACAGGTGTGCGCCATCCTCCCTGACTCTGAGAGTGGTCCAAATGCACTTTACAGTGATTCCTGTGCCAGCCATACTTTACTGGCCCAACTGTGCCAGCCTAACTCCAGGTTAGGATTGCGCCCTGAATGTAGAAAGAATGACAGCTCAGTTCTAAGCAGCAGGGGCCTAGCAAGGCCAATACAGCAGGGTCATATCCTAAGCCCAACAGAAGGCAGCAGCAGCAGCACAGGACAAGAGGAGGTTTTACCCTTGCACCCGGGTAAGCCCCAGTCTTCGCTATAGGGCTACTCAGATCTGCGCCTGCAGATTTGCAGCCGCAGGTGCACATGTGCAGCAGCAGCCTGGATCGGGGCCATCTTAGCTGGGGACGGGGCTTAGGATTTGGCACAACAGCTGTTGACCATTGCCACCTGTCACATTCATCTCGGGGGCCAGACCACTGCCTCGGGTCAAGACGGGCTGGGGGGCGGCCTGTGGGTCCCTAGGTGGTCCAAACCGGCGCAAATAACCCTTCTCAGCCTTTGGGGGGGGGGGGTCTCTTCACAGCATGTTTTATTTGGGTTAGCGCCTTCACATTCATCGGGCCCCATTACGTCACAGGGACCTGGGATGGTTCAGAAAGAGTGGCATTGGTGCCCCACGCCCCCAGGCCCCCCCCATCTCTGCTGGCCGCCTCTTTGGCCCAAGGGGTGGACGCTGGTTGTGTTTGCTTCCGGGAGGCGTCCTGGTGGGTGGGCCCAGAGCCTATGCTGCATAGGGGAGCTCCCTTAGTTGAGGCCCGGCGTTGCCACGGGGCCTGGGTCACCCATGGCAGGGTCGTTGAGTGGGGGGCTGAGCCCCATCCTACCGTGTTCCCTGTTGGTCCCAGGGCTCTGTTGGGCGCAGGCCCCCCTAACCTCGGCCTCTGTCCTTGGTCCGTGCAAGGTCCTTCACCTGTACCCCAGAGGGGCAATGGGGTGTCCTTCCAAACCCTTCCAGGTGTGGGTCTGGAGGCCTGGGGAGGGAGATCCGCAACCTCCCTAGGCCACTCTCTCCTCAGCCTCCCAGTTAGAGAGAGAACGACCTCTCCCCAGCCTGGCTGGGCTCCTTATGAGCTGCCCAGGCAGCCAGCCAGGCCCCACCCCTTCCTTTGTGGGCGGGGCTTTCCCTGGGACCTCCCCCAGGGCTGACATCATGGGTTGGCTTGTTACATAGAGGTAAGATAACAGGAGAGGACATGACATCATTTTCTTGAAGCTATGGGTCAACAAATATGGCTGACTCAGATCATTCCCGCCAAGGAGGAGGATTGCCGCGAATTCACGAATAAAAATCTCCCTGCACGTCTGTAAAAGTTAATCTCAACCTCTTTAATCATGCCTGCAGGTTCTGCATATGGGTGTGCGAATCGCTGTACGAAAAATGGGATTTAATTTCCATGGAAAGATTCATGTATCCACATTACATCGGTTCAATAAAACTACCGTTCAGTGAGTGCATTATTTTTGAAGCTGTGTAATTTCTTGTTGTTCCTAGCAATCTTATTCACCATTTTCTGACACCCACTGTTAATGGTCTAGAAGGTAAAAAAAAAAAAAATTCCCCCTCCTTTTTCCCCCTTCCCGTTTACACTTTTTTTCCCACCTTCCATTTTCTACTGTAATATTTTTGAAATTCTGAACATTAACAGAATTTGTTTTAGGGGTGGGGGGTGAGTGTAGAAGTTTAAAAAAAATACTCTTAATAGTCTAGAAGTAAAAAAGAATTACTCTCATCTTGACAACTACTTGTGTTATGAAGATATTTAAATGTAATTTTCCTATATATTTATCTAATTTTTGCCCACCCTCCCCTTTTTTTTCTTTCCTTCCCATTCACACTTTATTTCTGCTTGTGTAGATTTCAATAAAGTCTGTCAAAATAGTGCATTCTGAGTTAAAACAGACAGCATTTCGTCCGGTATGTTCAGTAATATAATTATGAGGAATTTCACCTTGTAATTGCATTTTAACTCATAATAAGGCTACCAATAATGTTTCTACAGGATCACAAGTTTTTATTTTCGTAAGTTTTTATTTCAGGAGTAAACTATTCAGTCCTAAACAGTACGAGCAAAGCAATCTGAAATGCTTGGAATAAGGATTGTTTTGAGTCAACTAACATGGCTGCTAAGCCCGCCCCCTGGCTTCATTTGGCTCCTATTAATTCTTAAGGCAAGTCCTCTCCTGTTATCTAACCTTTTTGCTTGTTACCAGCACCTGTGTCATCTGCTTGAGGCCTTGAGAGGCCCCAACTCGGTCTGCTCTTCCCTGGTCCAGCCTGCTCCAGCCTCTGGCCTGGCAAGCCAGGGGGATTCCTTGCCAGGGGTCCCTTGATGGCCTCGACCCGGCCCCTTGGCTGGTCCTGTGACCCCTGAGGTGACACCGCCCCATCCCCGCCCACTGCGCTGCCCCTTTACGCCCTGGCACACCTCAGAAACACCTCTGCAAGGTCACAGCCGGTGCAGCTGATGGGCGCAGCAGTGCCCAAGCGCTGGCACTGCTGCTTGCGCTGGTCCAGCACCCGACCCGCTGGCGCAGACGTGCTTGATGGCACGTTTGCAACAGTGCTGGACCGGCGCAAGAACGGAGTGCCAGCGCAACACCGATATAGGGTTATGCTCTGAAATAGAGAAAGTGGCCCTTACACGGCTCCTGAAAAGCTTATTCCACGCTTCATGCACAGCAAATTCTTCTGGATCTCAATACAACACACTTAGGGCCAAGTTACACACGTCATATGACTAGGCAAGTTGTTGTCTTTAATGTGTGATTGGAGGGCGGGGAGTGAAACAGAGCACAAACACAATGGGGATGGTGTGGGGCATCAGGGTCTTGCCCCCAGCTGTAGTTTTTCTCCCAATTATGCCCCTCCCTGTCATTCTAAAATAGCACATGGGGATGAATGATTGCAAACGAAATGGTGATGGGGCAAAATCCTCAAATCCTCATCCGCACAGTGGCGGTCCGGGCCGGGAGCGCGCCCTATGGCAGGTGCTGGCCACGCACCTCCCCCCATGTCGCCCTGCCCCCGCACGGAAACCCCAGAAACGCTCTATTTCAGAGCGTAAGGGAGGCGTGGGAGGGGCAGAAACCGTGCGGTCTCTCCCGGACCGCCCGCAGTGGCGCCCCGCCACTGCCCCGCGCCCCATGGCTCGTGCCATGGGGTGCTACAGGTAAGATACACGCCTGCCTCCGCAACCACCCTGAGTCTGCTCTGTTCTGCAGCCCTATTTAAAAGAAAACCCTCCAGGTCACACTGCATGTTGAGCAAAACATGCAACTTGCACCTTAAGAAGAAAATGACCCTCAATGTTTGTGGTCACGTAAACTGGGTGCCTGCCCAAAGTTGTTGATTATCTGCAATCAGATTGCTGAGCTCCTCCAGTTGACCATTTCATTTCCACTGTAAATAACAAACAATAAAGGAAACAGGCTTAACCATTAATTAGGAGCTGATGATGATTTGAAACATGTCTCACTTCTCTATTTACAACTTAACCACCCCTTTCATTGTTTGATGTAATTACATTATAGTTGGTGAGGTAGGACCGGTTATTGTCTTTTCCAAAGTTAATAAGGCAGCAAAGTTCCATTTCCCTTGCAGACCAATTTGAACCTATCATTTTAAAAGATGCCCTGCCTATTTTAGCAGCATAGCAAGACTGTGATGTGAAGTAGTACAAACAAAAGCCTGAGTGTGTTTGACACAATTATGTGTTTGACACATCCAAGCCTCCTTCCCTGGGCCGCGTTGTTGTGTATTTGTGTAAATAGTAGCAGAGTTGGGGGCTTGGAGACCCATTTCAGCGCTTGCCTTAGCGCTCCGAAGCGAAGGATTGAAGCAATTGCCACATTTCCATAACAAAGTCTCTTTATTGTAGCGAAAGTAAGAAAGGTACAAAGGTTCAATCTGCCGGCTAGGAAGCCGGTAAGGTCTGGGCCGCTCGCAGGCGGCGTTTCAGTGCAGCTTTACATCTTAAGCACACACAGTGAAAAAACTCCTTCTAACAATAGAACAAAGGGATGCAGCCAGAGTGTATCTGGTAGGTGGATACCTGAAGACCCCTTGTGCCCCATTTTACCCAATGGGGTGACTCTTAGAACACTATGAGCTCATGGGAATGTGCAGTGTTTGCAGCCAGGGCTTCCCGTGTGAAACTGCCTGCTTATTCTACACTATCTTAAAAGGGAGTCCAACTACTATCCCTAACAAGCTGGGAAGCTGCCTGCTGAAGGACACACAGGTGTTCTATCTGATCCTTAGACGGAGAGACGGAATGCCAGTTTCAGCCAGTTCAGGACTGTGAGATGTGAAACTGCAACACGCGTGGCATCCTCAGCTCTGCTAAACAGGTGCAAGTCCAAGGAGCCCGTAGGCACGGCTGGTGCCTACCCCATGGTAAAGGTGCACACATGCCCTTTCTCCAGGGAGGTTCCTTCCTGCTCCCAAGCTGCTCTGGATACAGCACAGGCCCTCCAGCCTGCCTGTTCCAGCGCAGCTTAGCAGAGGCGGATCTACAGGGAGGGCAAAGCTCTTAAGTGTTGCAAGAAGCCTTACCCTGTCATGTAAATCCCTCCTCTCCCTTGCTGCTGTAGCCAGTAAGCAACACCAAGAAGTTGCTTTTCCCTGTGAGGACTGGCTAAAACGGTGCAGGAGAGGAGTGATTTCCACTGCAAGGTAAGGCTTCTTGCAAAACTTAGAGCTTTGCCCTCCCTTAGATCTGCCTCTGCAGCTTAGGATTGCGCACTGAGTGGATGTGTTACTCAACTCTTACAGAAACCAATTGGGAAATTGAAGGATTTTCGTAAAGGAGAATTTTACTTAATATTTGTGTAGTTCTTTCCAAGTGTGCAAAATACTTCACAAGTATTTTGAGGTTGTCCTTACAACAACCCTATAAAGCAAGTAGGTCCATAGTGGAGATGGGGAGCAGCGGCTAAGAGAGACTCGCTTGCCAATGGCATTCCTGCCATTCAGTGTGTGAGGGGGGGGGGTTCACATGCCCCTGGGTGGCATGCTGGCGGAGTCCCTGGGGCTGGCGCATGCTGTCCTGTTGCTGCTGCCAAGCCCCTGCCACCTGCTGTCAGGTGCCCTCCCACAGCAGTGCACAAAAATGGAAGCACAAAAAAGGCAGTGGGAGGCTTCAGGGCACTTTTGGGTGCCATTGCCTAAGGCTCCGGATCATCCAGGTGGATCAGAGGCAGCAATCTTGGTGGGGCAGGGGGCATCGTCTGCAGACCTGGCCTTGGGGCAGCAAATCCACAACTAGGTCCACAACTGCCTAGGCCTATCTAGTGAGTTCATGGCAGAGGCAAGATTCAAAGCTCAAACTCTTAGTATGCCTGTGCATGCATATGTACATGTGCGCACTCAAACTTTCCAATATTAAGATGGTGAGCGGTGTGATTGTTTTCTGCTTTTTAAACTGCTGACTGTTTTGCTTGTCAGTTTCCAAAGACTGACATCACCATTTCCTAATCTAACGCATATTCACCTTGAGAAGTAATTTGTTCCAGCAGTAGATCATGTGGTTGTAGCGCTCCCTTCCACACCCACAAGGTAATGGCAGCAAATGCGCTGTTGCCAGTTTTGAATCTCCAAATGATTCAACTGTCTTAAAGGATTAAGATTTCGGAGATTCGGAGCCGTAACTCAATGCATGGGGTATCTATCAAAAAGCAACCCACTGGATGCACCCATGGACATGTTGATTAGTCACTGATGTCACCAGCGTATGTATAAATTATCATATGACAACAGTGGAGGTAAACCACATGCACAATATTGCGTCAGAATTGATGTGTCGTCTTGTTGACCGTGCCAATCTTAAGACCCAATGTCATGACATCTCTACATTAACACAGCAACTGCCAGGGCTTGATGTTTCACTCCCAGAATGTTTCATTTCCTCACAGAATAACATTCAAAAATAGGGGCCATTGAAAATCTGATCTCGACATAATGGGCAGAAGAAGACACATCTCCGAATAGAGCAGCATGTTCCCTCACTACCATAAGCACTTTTTCCTCTCCCCCGCCCCATGTTCTCTCCCGCTGTGTCCCCTCGTGTATGACACATATCTGAGTTGTGGTGTGTGTGTGTGTGTGTGTGTGTGTGTGCGCGCGCGCATTAGCATGAATATGATAGGATCTATTGAGAAGTAGCCACAACTCTTGCTTCTTTTACCAATTCACACATCCAGATGACAAAGACCAGTATCTTTAGACTGCATCCAAAGCCCCATCCCCAGCCTGCTCAGCCCAAATTCAGGCCACTTGGGTAGGATGCAGTGCAGGCCAGCCAGCCTGCCTGCACCTGCCCAAGTTAGGACTGCACCCTAAAGTTCATTAATGTTGTTCTTTGCTTTTTGTTTATAAGAGTCTTTGGTACTTGTTTCTATTTATTTTATTTTATTATTTTGAAGAATGTATACCCCACCTTTCCCATGCTGAAGCAAATGCCCAAAGCAGCTTATATGGGCAGGCTCGTCTAAACCACCATTTTTCAATGGGTTTTTTTTTTTTAACAAATATCCAGTATTCTGCGATCGACCGAATCCTCAGTCTCAGATGTAGCCTTCACAGTGTGGTTCTCTCCTCTGGCCGTGTGCCATCGAGCTTCAGCAGGTGATCGTCAGTCCAGCCTGGACAGGTCCTCAAGGTTGTACTATTCTTGTATTGTGCCGGCTGGCCAGGTACTGCAGCTTGTCACAGCCTGGTGTTCCGTCTCCCATCCAAAAATAGACCACAAATTCTCCTGCTTAGCTTCAGGCAGTACCAGCAACTCAACCATCAGTCCACACCTCCTGTTTACTATTTACTGTGTAACAGGAACATGATAAGGAGTAGGAAGGTTTTTGCTGATTCAATGGCCAAAAACACCAAGGCACTGAACACTTGTTGGGTTCAGCAGTGGAAGTGGCAGCTGGTCAGTCCCACCTTCTTGCCAAAGTCAAGTGGACATTTCTGGAGAATGTCTGTGGTATGAGAAATGACTATGCGTTCTCCATATCACCTTCTTTGGTATTATATATCTTGAGATGCAGGTGCTAAGATTATTGATGCAAAACATTTTCACTGGAGTCAGCATTTCCAAACAAACAAAAAAATCTCTCTCCATCTGCAGAGAGAAAAAGCTTCTTGCTGTCCTTGAGCAACACATGCTATGAGGCTAAGCTCTTTTCTCAGCCCCCCCCCTTTTTTTATGGAGGGTGACCTCAAAGCAGGAGCAACAGGGATGGACACAAACAGAATGTAGGGAAAAAACCCCACCTCAGCTCAAAACCTGAGCCGAGCCCAAACTAAATAGCTCAAGAGGCCCCACTGGACTTTACAGCCTCAACAGGTTTGGAAGCGTTGTGATAAACATCTGAAGTACCTGCACACTTGGAAAGAATGAAGCCTGTTTTTCAAATACCTGGTCATACTTGGCAGTAATACCAGTTAGAAAAACCTTGCTTGAATCTATAAACACAGAGCAATACTGATCTTGCATAAATATCATCATGAAAAATAAATATGGGAACATGACGAAGTCGTGTTTTAAGTTCTTTTATGAATGTTAGTCTTGTCGGGGACATAAAGAGCTATCAAAAGCACTGCCAAAGACATTTTATATTGCTTAACAAGATAGTCAAGATAAATGAACTGTGTCACAAGGAGACTCATTGGCATTAGCACAATGACTTAGACCAGGGCCATTTTTCTTCCGTTCTATGGATTGTACATCACCCTGAGTACAGCTAGGCTTACAAAAGCAGTTTTTTTCATTGTCATGTCTTCATCACTGTGTGCATACCCATGTCCTTAAACAGAATCATGAACCCTATGGTTGTTAAAGGGACACCAGCACATTGGCAGAATTGTGAGTAGCTTGCCCGCTGAATGAAAAAAGCATAGGGGCACGCAACACCATGTTCTTGAGTCCCACCACCTCATAAGGTCACTTGCTCTTTCTTCTCTGCCACTATGTCTTGTGGACACATTCAGAGGCCAGCACCTTTCCACTATGCAATAGTATCACAACAGATGTCTGCTGACTGCCACAATACAGAGTTTACCTTACTAGCCATGCAGCTTAGAGGGCTCTGATGCCCTCCTTCGTAACGTTCAGCATCTATGACCAGTCTCAAAGCTACTGACTATTGTTCCATAGCCAAAAGCTAATGCAAATGCTTGGACAGAATCATGAATAACAAATTGGAAGCAGTTACCTGTTGACTAATAATGACTTCAGGGTTGTGATGCCTTCTGGCTCATGTAGATAGTCCTAGCACACTGAGGGTGCAATCCTAAGTAACACTGGAACAGGCAGGCTGGCGGGCCTGCATTGTATCCAGAACCACTTAGGAGGCAGCGGGAGCTCCCCAGTGCCCGTGCTGTAGTTGCAGTGCCGGTGCTGGATGCAGAAAAGATGCTTTTGATACCCAAAGAGAAAGTGGCCCTGGTGGAAAAGACATCCCATTATAAATGTTACACAAGCCCTGTTGAAGAAGGCTGTTTCAGTATCTGCAAGTTGTTTTGCCCCATAAGAGTGTATTTTCTGTATCAGGACTATTCTCATGTATTTGACCCCTATTATCTAACACAGTGGTTTGGAAACATTTTAGGCCAGGGTCCACTTCTTAGAATGGCACTCATGTCAGGACCCACTGGAAATGATGTCATTAACCTGGAAGTGACATCATAGCCAGAAGTGACATCATCAAGCAGGAAGCGCCATCATTGTAACATAATGGAATGGCACTCTTGGAATGAAAACTGGCATTCTTGGACTGCAGCAACTGCACAACCAAGAAACATCCTTGACGGAAACCAAGATTAGGACAAAATATGATGTCAAAGCACTGAACACATGTGTGAACAACTAACCAGACCGGACTCCTCAAGCCACCATGAGATATTACTCAGCCTCAAGAATGCGCCAGCGTTGCCATTTCCAGCTGTGTGAAGAGAAGATGGAGCATGACATCCTGGTTGTGGGCTGCCACACTCCACTGGATGTGCGTAAGCCGTCCAAGCCACGCTTTTTAGTGCTGGGAGGAGCCAACCACAGGTAGCTCAGCCTGATAACCTCAGCAGCCTTACAGAGCACCTGAGGAAAGAGAGTGGGAGAAGGAATCACACTTGTGGTTGAAGGTGGGCTGGGGAAATAGCTGCCTTGGCTGTTGAATGACTCCAGCATTAACCACAGAGGAGTCATAACTAAGAGGTCCTTTCATGTTTACAAGCCTCAGGTGAATCTCAGCCAAGGTCTAACCACTAGAAAATCACCGAAGAGCAAGGGTAAGAAGAAAAAGAAGGGGTCTTGCCAGGGAGTAAATGAGATGCTTCCTGTTGTTTGCCCCGTCAAATACATTCACGGCTGAAGCAAACCTTTTCTTGTACTGGTGAAGTCACCAGTTTACATAATCTCTCCTGAGACCAAAGGTTTCCTCAAGTGTAGATCTCCTGATTCTTCTCTAATGAAAAGAACCATTCTCTTTCAAATACTGATGTTCTGTGTACCTGGAAGAAGATGATCTTCTAAATACCGCAGTTATGCCTTGGTGAGACAACATGACGGAGGCCCAAGCTGTCAGCAGGCAACCACCCTAGTTACATACACTGATGGGTATGGTGTGTGTATTAGTGTTGGAGTGCTTTGGATGTATATTCAGTACTCAGCCAAGCATAAACCTGCTGTTCACAGTGGCCAAGGTTGTGCAGTTGCTTGTTGTCAGGTAGAAGTTTAGGAAATCTCTCTCTCATAGCCTTCGTTCCCAAACTGTTTCTGGACTGAACTACAGTGTTTCAGGCAGCAGGTGGGGGACTGCACGGCTGAATGCTCTCCTGGGAAAGGGAATTCCCTGCATGCAGAGAACTAGCATATCAGGGAGAAGAACAATCTGACTCTCTTTGCTCCAATATCTGGTTTGGCAAAGAGTTTATAAATAAATAAATAACCCATATTCCACTTAATACTGCTGGTATTAAGTAGGTATTAAGAACTATTAAGTAGAATAATCTTATTCCTTTTATGTTCTTAATCCAGGAACTGTTTATAACCTCATCTGCAGTTTCTGGGAACTAGGGTTCTGTGAGAGCAAAAAGAGGTAGCCATAGAGTAATCCCATCACCTAAAGCAGTGGTATTCAAACTTTTTAGACCAGGACCCGCTTTTTAGAATGGCACTCATGTCAAGACCCACCAGAAGTGATGCCATTAACCTGGAAGTGATGTTGTGGCAGGAAGTGACATCATCAAGCAGGATGTTCCCAAGGAGGTTAAATCACTGGAGTCGCCATGACGTCATAGTCTTGAAGCTTCCGGGTCAACAAATATGGCTGACTCAGATCTTTCCCGCCAAGAAGGATTGCCACGAATTCACGAATAAAAATCTCCCTGCACGTGTGTAAAAGTAAATCTCAACGTCTTTAAGCATGCCTGCGTGTTCTACATACGGGTGTGCAAATCGCTGTACGAAAAATGGGATTTAATGTCCATGGAAAGATTCATGTATTCACATTACATCGGTTCAATAAAACAACCGTTAACTGTAACAGTGAGTGCGTTATTTTTTGAAGCTGTGTAATTTATTGTTGTTCCTAGCAGTCTTATTCACCATTTTCTGACACCCACTGTTAATGGTCTAGAAGGGAAAAATATATATTTCCCCCTTCCTTTTTTCCCCCTTCCCGTTTACACGTTTTTTCCCACCTTCCATTTTCTACTGTAATATTTTTGAAATTCTGAACATTAACAGAATTTGTTTTGGGGGGGGGAGAGTGTAGAAGTTTAAAAAAATACTCTTAATAGAAGTAAAAAAAGAATTATTCTCATATTGACAACTACTTGTGTTATGAAGAGATTTTAATGTAATTTTCCTACATATTTATCTAATTTTTGCCCACCCTCCCCTTTTTTGCTTTCCTTCCCGTTCACACTTTATTCCTGCTTGTGTAGATTTCAATAAATAAGTCTGTCAAAACAGTGCAATCTGAGTTTAAATAGACAGCAAGTAGCATTTCGTCCAGTGTGTTCAGTAATATAATTATGCAGAATTAAACCTTGGAATTGCATATTAACTCATAATAAGGTTACCAATAATGTTTACATGATCACACGTTTTTATTTTCGTAAGTTTTTATTTCAGGAGTAAACTACTCAGTCCTAAACATTACGTGCAAACCAATCTGAAATGCTTGGAATAAGGATTGTTTTGAGTCAACTAACATGGCTGCTAAGCCCGCCCCCTGGCTTCATTTGGTTCCTATTAATTCGACGGGGATGGCGACTCCAGTCATTTAACATTCTTGGATGTTCCTGCTGTAGCCTAATTGGCTTTTGATACAATCAGTCTCCTTGGTCAGTTTTGATTGTAGAAAATCCCCTTTTGGTTCCATAAGGTTCCAAATTATTCTGGTTAATTGGCCATAGCCTTTGATAGAATATAGTCAATTCAACACATCTTGTTTCATTGCATTCAATATTAAGGGTGCAATCCTAACCTGGAGTTAGGCTGACACAGTTAGGTCAGCAAAATTTGGCTGGCACAAGGGCCACCGTAAAGCACATTTGGACTATACTACTCTCAGAGTCAGGGAGGATGGTGCACAACTCTGTGCTGGCCTCTCTGACTCATAGAGTGGTGCAAACATACTTTACGGGGTCCCTTGTGCTGGCCAAACTTTGCTGGCCTAATTGTGCCAGCCTATCTCCAGGTGGGACACAGTGGCGCTGCAGATTAAACCCCGAGTTATTGACCAGAAGTTTGGCAGTTCGAGACCATGCAACGGAGTGAGCTTCCGTTGCTTGTCCCAGCTCCTGCCAACCTAGCAGTTCGAAAGCACCTAAAAACGCGAGTAGATAGTTACCACTTCAGTGGGAAGGTAACGGTGTTCTGTGCACCTTGGCATATAGTCATGCTGGCCACATGACCACGGAAACTTGTCCTCGGACAATCGCCGGCTCTTAAGCTTAGAAACAGAGATGAGCACCGCCACCTACAGTTGGTCAAAACTAAACCATTTGGTCATGGGGAAACCTTTTTAACTCCAGGTTAGGATTCTGGCCTAAATTACCCATCAAATGATATGGGTAATTCACAAATAGTACGATTCACAAATCGTAGTATTCACAAATACTACGATTTTCACAATTTTTGGCCAGTAGTGGTATCAATCCCCTGAGTGCATCACCCAGTGTGGTCACAACCCTGCACTCCCTTAGTGACAGCATTACTGCCAGCCTATTCAGACCCGCAACACTACAGTTCCTATGTAGCATTGCGAGAACTGCATGCCACACGTCAAGCCAATTCAGAATTTCCAATGGAGGAATCTTATTTTTTCCCCTCTGTTCTTCATCCCCAGTATTCCAGTAATGATTCATGGCAAAGAGGGTTCACACTTCAGTACAATTCTGTGATATGAAATATAGTTATTGCAGACTTTACCACGGCATGCTATAACATGAAACATATGATAAAAGGAGCTGCTGAGAGTAGAACCAACTTACTTTAAGATAAACTAAAGGCAGGTAGATTTTGGCTGTAAGAGAAACATCACAGTGGTAAGAGCAATGTGACAGTGGAAGCAATTATCTAGGGTGGGGTAAATGGGCTCTCTCTGTCTTTGAAGGTCTTCAGGCAGGGGCTGGATAGCCATCTGCCGAGGATGCTGTAGCACTGGATTTTGTGCAATGAGCAGGGGCTTAGCCTAGCCTTGGATGGCCAATGAGGCCCCCTCCACCATACGATTCTGCTTTACTCTTTATGGTGAGCCATTTGCGGCTGGAAAATGACTGTCTCCTAGGGCTATGAAATTTTCCTCTGCTATTGCTCCAGGGTGATTCCACCTACCAAAAGATCCCATTGCTTTCACCTCATGGACTACAGAAGTGACCGTCAGGCTTAACCTGTGCCTTGGCAAGGCAGCTTTGACTTTCACCTCGTCCGCCAGGGCATATTCTTGCTGACGTGTCCTAATTCTTAACACTACCAGCCAGCATGTGAAAATAAGCAATTTTTTTTTTAACAAATGGAAGTGAATACAAATGGGACCCATTCATATTAATCTCCATTTATTTTGGAACAATTGTGCTCTGGAATGAACGGAAGGCATGGTCCTGAACGGGGCTTCCAGCACCAGCCATTTTACGCTGCTCTGCAACGACTCTGCAGTGCCGAGAATATGAGTAAAAACACTCTTCTTGGAAGGAAGTGACTGTGCAATGGAGTTCCTCTCTGGAGCACTTTGTTCCCAGTAAGAAACACTTGTCTTTTTCTTAATAAATAAATAAACAAACAAACAAACAAACAAAAACGGAGCTAAACAACAATAAAGTGAAAAATGTAACCTTAAAAATTGAATGACAATTAAAGTGAACATTGAAAACAAAAATTGCACATCCCTACTTGACAACAACCAAATGTCACCCTCGTTTCTATCATCTTACCAGGAAAGAATGACATAAGAACATAAGAAGAAGCCCTGCTGGATCAGGCCAAAGGCCCATCTTGTCCAGATTCCTGTATCTCACAGCGGCCCCACCAGGTGCCCCAGGGAGGCATGAGACAACAAGATGCTTGCATCCTGTTCCCACTCCCTTGCACCCCGTACTCTGAAGTAGCCTACTACTAACGTAAGGAGGTTGCACAACCCATCACTGCCTATAGCCCACGATGGACTTTTCTTCCAGAAATCAGTCCAATCCTCTCTTAAAGGCTTCTAGACCAGATCCCATCACCACCTCCTGTGGCAAAGAGTTCCACAGATTAACTACCCGCTGGGTAAAAAAGTACTTCCTTTTATCTGTTTTAACTCTACCAACCCTCAGTTTTAGTGGATGCCCCCTGGTTCTGGTGTTTTGAGAGAAGGAAAAGAACATCCCTCTATCGATTCTATCCCTTCAGTGCATAATTTTGTATGTCTCACTCATGTCCCCCCTCAGGCACCTTTTTTCTAGGCTGAAGAGCCCCGAACGCTGCAGTCTTTCTTCATAAGGGAGGTGCCCCAGCCCCGTAATCATTTCGTCGCTCTCTTCTGCACCTGACATATGCCATGACATATACCATGGGCTGGTCTGTACATCTCTCAAGCTTGTGACACAAACATTTCTGACATTTACTGGTAAAGTTCAAGGCCAACTGCCCCCCCCCATCATTAAACGACAAGTTTTATCCTCATTTCCATCTTGCAACAGTAAAGAATGCCGTTTACCATATCCCGGGGTAAAAGTTGAAAAGTCTTGTGACTCAGAAAGAAATCCTAACCTGGAGTTAGGCCGGCACAGTTAGGCCAGCAAATTTGGCTGGCACAAGGGCCACTGTAAAGCCCGTTTGGGCCACTGTAAAGCATGTCCTCAGGGAGGATGGCGTATGTCTGTGTGCTGTACTCTGACTTTGAGAGTGGTCCAAACATACTTGACAGTGTACCTTGAGCCAGCCAAACTTTACTGGCCTAACTTTGCCGGCCTAACTCCAGATTAGGATTGCGCCCTCAGTCATTTCTGCTTTTCCCTGGTAAATCTCAAAGAACCATTGAGAATAAAACTTGATGCTATGTTTAAAACACATAATCGCCTCTCCTGTGCTTGTTTGTTGTTTAGAAATAGCAACCATGGTCTGCAATAGCAATCCAAGTCTGACCTGGACAGGGACTGCAAGGGGACAACTTGCAGTTGTCCATGGCATCTTGTCTCTAATAATTACCCATATAGCTGCAATTTTCTCCAAAAGGTTATTGGCTGCCATGGCACCTTTTGGGGACCAACTGGAGTTTTCTGCAAGGGGGAGCATTAGACCTGCCCATGCACCACATACCCAGTTCAAATCTCCCCCACCCAACAGCTGCTGTTTCTGAACAAAAAACAGGCCTAGAAGACAAAATCATTCATTTAATGTAGCACCTCGAGGCCCCTCAGTAATTTCCACCATTGTTTCCGTTCTTTATTAGTAAGTGCTGAGATTTATCAAGACTGACTGAGAATCAGATGGTGGCAGAGACAACTATGGAGGCCCAAGAGCAATGCAATTTGCACGCCAGGCCTCTTGGTTTTGTCACAGGCTGTTCCCTGTGCAACATTGTTATTGTACAGTTGAATCAGGTGCCCAGTGCCTTGAGGATATAAATTGTTACAGTTCAAAAACAGAGCGCTACACCCCCCCCCCAAAAAAAAAAAACCACCAGGGGTAGAACAATGAGGGAAGTGATTATTGAGAAATAAAATGATAGCCGTAGTAATGAGAAAGAAAGCGAGGACTGGACACTGGACTTTCCCCTTTCCTGTCAGTACATGAACAGAAATCTCCATTTGGATCTCAGTTTGTTGACACAAGTCAGGTGCTCACACAAAGCTTGGAAACAATGTCCATGTTTTGTTCACAGTAATTTCTGTGCAAGTGACACAACTTCAGGGCCAGGCGAGTGAACACACAACATCCACAGTTCTCTTATCTGCTGTGTAACCATTGTGGCCTGAAGACATTGTGTACTGTCTATCCTTTCTCTGATAAAAATTAAGCATATTAAATACACACATATACACGTACTATCCCGGGCCAAAAATTCCCTCAGGAGAACATGCTGTGACCAGATAAGACAGAGCAACCTGGCACGTAGTTACCTTTTCCTATTCTGATGTTAAGAGGGCTGTCGGTAGGAGGGAGGGAGCAATGAAGGGAAAAAGAGAACCAAAACATTAAGAGGTGGGCTGAGGTAAAGTAGGGGAATGCCTTCTGTTAGGTCACCATGCTTCTCTCTGACTACTTGATTCCTGGAAAAGATTGGTTGAAGAGATAAGGAGGGCAGGAACCTAAATAAAAAGAAAAGGTGAAGAGTAAGCTTCATAGCAGAGGGAGCTTTGAACATAGCTTGCCCTAGCCCAACACTCTTCCTCGTGTACATACTGGCCTTTGGGATATCAAGATATATCACTTGTCAATATCAAGATATGGACTTGTCCATATGAAAGTAAAGGCATGTTAGATAGCAGACTTACGATGCACCTAGAATGTATATAAAAGAATTTTGGCAGTGTGACTGTGTGCAAATTTACTCAGAAGTAACTCCCTCATTGGGGCTCACATTCCACAATCCTAACCAACTTTCCAGCACTGGCATAGTGGTGCTAATGGGGCATGTGCTGCATTTTTTGAGGGAGGCTACCTCAAGGTAAGGGAATGCTTGTTTCTTACCTCAGAACAGCATTGCCCTTACCCCGATGCTGGAAAGTTGGCTAGGATTGTGCCCACAGTCTAATACTGGTGCATAAAATTGAAGCCTGAGGGTGCAAGCCTAACCTGGAGTAAGGCCGGGACAGTTAGGCCACAAGGTTTGGGCTGCACATGGGACACCATAAAGCACGTTTGGACCACTCATGGAGGCAGGGAGGATGGCGCATGTCTGTGTGCTGGCCTTTCTGACTCATAGAGTGGTCCAAACATACTTTATGGTGTCCCTTATGCCAGCCAAACTTTGCTGACAGAACTATGCCAGCCTAACTTCAGATTAGGATTGCGCTCTGAGTCTATTGGACAATCAGGTAAGTGATTGTAAGTTGTTTCTGGACTGGATAAAGTACTGATACATTTTCCATGAAACTGGAAAAGATGATACAATGTCTTCTTTCAGGAATATTAGCTATGCGCCAGGCGCTGCCAGCCTGCTGGTCTACAAATCTGATTTTAGGTCAACCAGAACAGACAGTACAGTAGGTTTGTATGTCAGTGACAACATCTCCCTCTGCCTTTGCACAAGCAACTGTTTTTTTCCTCAGGAACGAACATCTGCTTGCAAAGGAGGTAGAATGCAACTGTGTAACAGGGACGGCAGGAAAAGAAAGGCACAAAGAGATATTTTCAGGTTATTCCATCTTTATTTCAGTACCAACAGAAACGTGGAATATTTGAAAACTTGTCCTGGCATGTCATGTCTGATGAGAGCTACTTAGTGCAAATGCATTTAGCGTAAAGAGGACAGGAGCATTTTCTTGTTAATGTGCCCTGGATCCATTAGGAGTGCAAATTCCTATCACGAAGAGTTGTTATGCCATTAACAGGGGAATATGTTTTATGTGCAGCTTCTCCTTCATCTTCGTTGTAGTGCCTGAAGCCACAACACCCACCAAGACTTTCCCTGACATCCTGTATATGGAAGCTCTAGGTACACTCCACGCAGCTGCATAGCTGAAGGGGTGGTCACAGAACCCCAGGTGGCCCTCCATTAGGGGGGTGGCAATTCTGCCCCTGCCATGGCCTGCCCCCTCATTCACAGCTGCCCCCCTCAGAACACAACCAGAGCTGTGCTCCTGTCACGTCCGAAGGGTGGTCTGAGGGTCAGAAAGGCCATGTATGACTTCCCTGGGCCCCAGGAGCCCTTCTTCTGTCTCCGGAAGGCTGACAATAGCCATATCCGGTTTCTGGCCAAACCCAGAAATGGCTATTTTTGGCCTTTTAGAGGCAATAGAAGGCTTTCTGGGCCCCAAGGAGGTCACACACAGCCTCCCGGCTCTCAGAACACCTTCCAAACACAACTGGGGCATAGCTTCTGTCATGTTTGGAGGGGGTAAGGTGGGTGGCACACCTTCCCACTATGCCACTGTCTCCAGGAACAAAGGCCCTGGCAACTGCTTCAAATAGCTGGGTATGTCTGCTCCTGTTCCAACAATGCATCCTTTGCACTATGTTTTTTTGCTTGTGGGTCCTTTAATTTTGAGGGACGTGGTGGCGTAGCGGGTTAATTTGCTGTTCCAGCCGGAAGGTTGGGAGTTCAAGACTGTGTGACCAAGTGAGCTCCCGTTGCTTGTCCCAGCTCCTGCCAAACTAGCAGTTCAAAAGCACCTAAAAGCAAGTAGATAAATAGGGACCACTTCGGTGGGAAGGTTACGGCGTTCCGTGCGCTACGGCGTAGAGTCATGCCAGCCACATGACCACGGAAGCTTGTCCTTGGATAAAAACGCTGGCTCTACAGGCTTTGAAACGGAGATGAGCACCGCCCCCTACAGTCGGTCACAACTAGACAGTTCAGTCATGGGGAAACCTTTACCTTTTTACCTTTAATTTTGCTTGTTTTGGGAATATAGTATTTGGTGATACACATAATTCTACTAGGCATGTTACTGGTGTGTTCAGTTCTACACAGATCAACTCTGAGATCCTTCCTTCACAACGCTACACTTCCATAAAGTGCTAAGTACTTTTCAAAAGACAGGCCATGCACATCATTTTAATAGAGACAGGAAATAAGTTCAGCATTCAGGTATTCTTCCAATCCATTCTAACATATTGCAGATAGATGTTCACAACACACCACTACATGAGGCTCGACCGCACACAGCCAGAGGAGAGAAACACACTGTGAAGGCTACATCTGGGACTGAGGATTTGGTGAGGGTGCAATCCTAATTAAATTTCCAGCACCGGGGTAAGGGCAATGCAGCTCTGTGGTAAGGGAACAAGCATTCTCTTACCTTGAGGAGGCCTCCATGACAACTGCTCCATTGCAGGTTGCAGCACATGCCCCATTGGCATGGCTATGTCAGTGCTGGAAAGTTGGTTAGGATTGCACCCTGAATCACAGGATACTGTATATTTGTTTTTAAAAAAACACAACTATTGAAAAGTTGTGGTTTAGACTAGCCTGTCCATGTAAGCTGCCTGGGCATTTGCTTTGGCATGGGAAAGGTGGGATATAAATGCTTCAAATAGATAGATAGATAGATAGATAGATAGATAGATAGATAGATAGATA